>SNVD02008080.1:0-317500 GCA_013180625.2 Boswellia sacra | reverse complement strand
CAAGAGCAAGCACTTGCCTTAGGTGGGTCCATCCAGTAAATACAAATCAAATACAATGCACAATCATAAAAAAAGATGGGAGAACGAAGGCAAACCAGTCACCGAAGCGGCTCGGCTTCTAAAGTCAACATCTCTTTATAAACGATAATCCACAAGGAATATGCAACTCGACCAAAAGGAAAAGTTGTGTGAAATAGCCTGAGGAACAATCTGGTAAGGGTTGATGAACAGTGATACCGGCCGGATGAACAGTGAAACCGGAGTTGAATAGTGTCACCCGAATGAAGAGATGGTGATTTGAGGGACTTGCGGTTAGAAACGGGTGACGCCCAAGAAGGGAAAGTTGGTCAGCATTGCTCGATCTACAAGGTGGTGGTGGAGGTGAGATGCAACTCGCCGTTTTCCGGCGAGAGGTGGCGGTGAATAGTAAATCCGAACCTTTGTGGCCTTGAACGGAGGTGATGCGGCGCGAATCTGGTGGTGCTGATGAAGGGAAACTTGTAGATCGTCGACTGATCTACAAGAATTTGATGGAGGTGAGATGCAACTCGCCGTTTTCCGGCGAGAGGTGGCAGTGAATAGTGAAATATCCGAAATTTCAAAGCCTTGAACGGAGGTGTTGCGGCGCGAATCTGGTGGTGCTGAAGAAGGGAAAGTTGTAGATCGAGCTAAGGCCAACACGATGGTGATGGAGGTGTTGTTTCACTCGCCGGTTGACAGCGGATGAATAGTGAATCCGAACACTGTTTTCGACGGTTTTGATCGTCTTCCGGTCGGAATCTGAAGAGGGTCAAGAAGAAAAGTTTCCTCAGGATACTCTGATCTACAACATATGTAAATCTCAAAGGCTGATTCGCCAAATGAGCGGAGTGAACAGTAACTCCGGCGACCCTAGTTGAGAGAAAAATTTTCTCCCCCCCTAAACCCTAAACCCTAAACCCTAAACCCTAAACCCTAAACCCTAAACCCTAAACCCTAAACCTAAACCTTTTTTTTTTTTTTTTTGGAAAAGTTACTTAGTAATATTAATCCAAAAATGTTATAATGTACAAAAAATCCGAGGGGCATACCCCAAGATTACAAAAGGACATGAAGTCCAAACAAACAAACCAACAAAAGATAGAAAATAAAGGCCACAAGCGGCCTAAACAATGTAAAACAAGCCACAAACGGCCTTAACAACATAAATGAGAAATGACCACATCCGGTCTAAATCAAAAAAATACAAAAGCTTTAACCCTTCTTATTTTTCTTCTTCTTACCCTTCCATGCAAGGGTAGCTGGGGTGTCCGAATGATCATGATCAATCCTATCAATTTGGTCTTCATCACTTAGCCTATTCAAAGGCTCAAATCGAGAGGGAGAAGACTCAGGAGGTTGTCCTGTATTTATTCGCCCTGACGAAACAGATGCCTCACGATTGGTAGAACACTGGATAGTACCTAAAAGCCTACCCTGATCAGTCGTGAAAGGAGATAGAGAGTCAGAATCTGAGACCGAGTCTGCACTCGAGGTTGTGGCCTTCATAGGAGGTACAACTTGCACTGGCAAATTTGCTGGAAAAGCAACAAGCTTTGGACTCTCAACGACCTTGGTCGCAACCATACCCGAATTCAAAGGAGTACCATCAGTAGAGGTGCTATCAGGGTTGCTAGCTTCATTCTTATCTTGACCTGTAATCTTTTCGGGATCCGGACAACGGTGTCCAAACTTACAACATTTGGAGCAACGTTTTGGGACCCACTCATATTCAACTTGAATTTGGATGGGCTCTAGAGAAAGCTTGCATATGAACTCAAAGTTCCGAATCAGAGGGTGCTTGGCATCCAGAAGAACACATACCCTCGCATACTCTAATCTGGAGAGATCAGAAGTCATCTTGTCACAAGATAAAGGTTCTCCAACCATACTGGAGACAATACTAAGACCTTTGGTTGTCCACAGAGGGAACGGTAGGCCAAATAATCGGATCCAAACAGGAATATACCTCAATTGATTTGTATTAAAATCTAAATGCGGGTTCCAAGGTTGTAAGACAATTGTTTTACCTCCAAACATCCAAGGACCGCGAGCAATGATGTTATGAACCTCTTCCTCAGTTCGGAAACGAAAAATGAGAAAACCCTTGTTCGTGGAACGGACGTCTTCTAAGCCACTCATTTTCCATGCACGCATGGCCAACGAGCGAGCAGCATGAAAAGGCATCACATATCCTGGAAAGAAACCAACAAGACATCTACGCCATTCGGCGACATTCTCATCAACAATCTCATCCGGGATCTTCAGAATTGTCCCCGGTTCCTTGGGGTCAATCCGGATTAGTTTGCACCGGGTACTCGAATCGGTGATTTTAATCTTGTCAGCCCAAGAACCAACAGTTGTCTTGGGTGGGTCCATCCAGTGAATACGAATCAAATACAATGCAAAATCATAAAAAGAGATGGAAAAACGAAGACAAACCGGTCACCGAAGCAGCGCGGCTTCCAAAGTCGTCGATACCTCTTTATAAACAATAATCCACAAGGAATCAAGGGACTGGTCAAGAAGGAAACTTGCGTGGAATAACCCGATGAGCAAACTGGAAAAAACTCGAAAAACAGTCCCCCGGATGAATAGTGTCGCCGCCACCGGAAAAGTGTTTCCCGAAAATTTATTCACGATTTCTGGCTGATATGCTTAGAATCTGATAATGCAACAGAAGAGAAGAATGGCCGGTGATGCTTGATCTACAATTTTGTGCAGGAGGTGACACCCACTCGCCGCTGGCCGGAGAAGCGGCGTGAACAGTAAACAAAACAGCCGTGGACGGAGGAGATAGCAATGGAATCAGGTATTAGCGCTGAAGGGAAAGTTGTAGATCGGGCTTAACCAAAGGCAATGGTATCAGCGGTGACTATTCACGCGCCATACCGTGGCGGTGAATAGTAAAAAGCCGAAACTTTAACGCCGTGGTTGGAGGGGTTGCGGGCCGAACCAGATGATGGTGCTGAAGAAGAAAATGAAGATCGAGGCAAGACGAAGGCAGTGATGATGGCGGTGACTATTCACGTGCTGGTCGGTGACAAATGAATAGTAAATCCGGTAGCGGTTATGGGCAATTTTGAACACTTTCCGGAAAGATTCTGATGAGGGTCAAGAAGGAAAGTGTCTTCAGGGTATCCCGATCTACCACATACATAAATTTGAGGGGCTGATTTGCCAAACGGCCGGAATGAATAGTATTTTCCGGCGACCAGTTGAGAGAAAAAAATTTTTTCAAAACCCTAAACCCTAAACCCTCCCTAAACCCTCCCCTAAACCTAAACCCTAAACCCTAAACCCTAAACCCTAAACCCTAAACCCTAAACCTAAACCCTAAACCCGAAAACCCTAAACCCTAAACCCTAAACCCTAAACCCTAAACCCTAAACCCTAAACCCAAAACCCTAAAACCCTAAACCCTAAACCCTAAACCCTAAACCCTAAACCCTAAACCCTAAACCCTAAACCCTAAACCCTAAACCCTAAACCCTAAACCCTAAAAAAACCCTAAACCCTAAAAAAACCCTAAACCCTAAAAAAACCCTAAACCCTAAACCCTAAACCCTAAACCCTAAACCCTAAACCCTAAACCCTAAAACCCTAACCCTAAACCCTAAACCCTAAACCCTAAACCCTAAACCCTAAACCCTAAACCCTAAACCCTAAACCCTAAACTTTTTTTTTGGAAAAGTTACTTAGTAATATTAATCCAAAAATGTTATAATGTACAAAAATCCGAGGGGCATACCCCAAGATTACAAAAGGACATGAAGTCCAAACAAACAAACCTACAAAAGATAGAAAATAAAGGCCACAAGCGGCCTAATCAATGTAAAACAAGCCACAAACGGCCTTAACAACATAAATGAGAAATGACCACATCCGGTCTAAATCAAAAAAATACAAAAGCTTTAACTCTTCTTATTTTTCTTCTTCTTACCCTTCCGTACAGGGGTAGCTGGGGTGTCTGAATGATCATGATCAATCCTATCAATTTGGTCTTCATCACTTAGCCTATTCAAAGGCTCAAATCGAGAGGGAGAAGACTCAGGAGGTTGTCCTGTATTTATTCGCCTTGACGAAACAGATGCCTCACGATTGGTAGAACACTGGATAGTACCTAAAAGCCTACCCTGATCAGTCGCGAAAGGAGATAGAGAGTCAGAATCTGAGACCGACTCTGCACTCGAGGTTGTGGCCTTCATAGGAGGTACAACTTGCACTGGCAAGTTTGCTGGAAAAGCAACAAGCTTTGGACTCTCAGCGACCTTAGTCGCAACCATACCCGAATTCAAAGGAGTACCATTAGTAGAGGTGCTATCAGGGTTGCTAGCTTCATTCTTATCCTGACCTGTAGTCTTTTCGGGATCCGGACAACGGTGTCCAAACTTACAACATTGGGAGCAACGTTTTGGGACCCACTCATATTCAACTTGAATTTGGATGGGCTCTGGAGAAAGCTTGCATATGAACTCAACGTTGCGAATCAGAGGGTGTTTTGCATCCAAAAGAACACATACCCTCGCATACTCCAATCTGGAGAGCTCAGAAGTCATCTTGTCACAAGATAAAGGTTCTCCAACCATGCTGGAGACAATACTAAGACCTTTGGTTATCCACAGAGGGAACGGTAGGCCATATAATCGGATCCAAACAGGAATATACCTCAATTGATTTGTATTAAAATCTAAATGCGGGTTCCAATGTTGTAAGACAATTGTTTTACCTCCAAACATCCAAGGACCGCGAGCAATGATGTTATGAACCTCTTCCTCAGTTCGGAAACGAAAAATGAGAAAACCCTTGTTCGTGGAACGGACGTCTTCTAAGCCACTCGTTTTCCATGCACGCATGGCCAACGAGCGAGCAGCATGAAAAGGCATCACATATCCTGGAAAGAAACCAACAAGACATCTACGCCATTCGGCCACATTCTCATCAACAATCTCATCCGGGATCTTCAGAATTGTCCCCGGTTCCTGGGGGTCAATCCGGATTAGTTTGCACCGGGTACTCGAATCGGTGATTTTAATCTTGTCAGCCCAAGAACCAGCAGTTGTCTTGGGTGGATCCATCCAGTGAATACGAATCAAATACAATGCAAAATCATAAAAAGAGATGGAAAAACGAAGACAAACCGGTCACCGAAGCGGCGCGGCTTCCAAAGTCGTCGATACCTCTTTATAAACAATAATCCACAAGGAATCAAGGGAGTGGTCAAGAAGGAAACTTGCGTGGAATAACCCGATGAGCAAACTGGAAAAAACTCGAAAAACAGTCCGCCGGATGAATAGTGTCGCCGCCACCGGAAAAATGTCCCCTGAAAATTTATTCACGATTTCTGGCTGATATTCTTAGAATCTGATAATGCAACAGAAGAGAAGAATGACCGGCGATGCTTGATCTACAATTCTGTGCAGGAGGTGACAACCCACTCGCCGCTGGCCGGAGAAGCGGCGTGAACAGTAAACAAAACAGTCGTGGACGGAGGAGATAGCAATGGAATCAGGTATTAGCGCTGAAGGTAAAGTTGTAGATCGGGCTTAACCAAAGGCAATGGTATCAGCGGTGACTATTCACGCGCCATACCGTGGCGGTGAATAGTAAAAAGCCGAAACTTTAACGTCATGGATGGAGGGGTTGCGGGCCGAACCAGATGATGGTGCTGAAGAAGAAAATGAAGATCGAGCCAAGACGAAGGCAGTGATTATAGCGGTGACTATTCACGTGCTGGTCGGTGACGAATGAATAGTAAATCCGGTTGCGGTTATGGGCAATTTTGAACACTTTCCGGAAAGATTCTGATGAGGGTCAAGAAGGAAAGTGTCTTCAGGGTATCCCGATCTACCACATACATAAATTTGAGGGGCTGATTTGCCAAACGGCCGGAATGAATAGTATTTTCCGGCGACCAGTTGAGAGAAAAAAATTTTTCCCCCTAAACCTTAAACCCTCCTAAACCCTCCCTAAACCCTAAACCCTAAACCCTAAAACCTAAACCCTAAACCCTAAACCCTAAACCCTAAACCCTAACCTAAACCCTAAACCCTAAAACCCTAAACCCTAAACCCTAAACCCTAAACCTAAACCCTAAACCCTAAACCCTAAACCCTAAACCCTAAACCCTAAACCCTAAACCCTAAACCCTAAACCCTAAACCCTAAACCCTTAAACCCTAAAACCCTAAACCCTAAACCCTAAACCCTAAACCCTAAACCCTAAACCCTAAACCCTAAACCCTAAACCCTAAACCCTAAACCCTAAACCCTAAACCCTAAACCCTAAACCCCTAAACCCTAAAACCCTAAACCCTAAACCCTAAACCCTAAACCCTAAACCCTAAACCCTAAACCCTAAACCCTAAACCCTAAACCCTAAACCCTAAACCCTAAACCCTAAACCCTAAACCCTAAACCCTAAACCCTAAACCCTAAACCCTAAACCCTAAACCCTAAACCCTAAACCCTAAACCCTAAACCCTAAACCTAAACCTAAACCCTAAACCCTAAACCCTAAACCCTAAACCCTAAACCCTAAACCCTAAACCCTAAACCCTAAACCCTAAACCCTAAACCCTAAACCCTAAACCCTAAACCCTAAACCCTAAACCCTAAACCCTAAACCCTAAACCCTAAACCCTAAACCCTAAACCCTAAACCCTAAACCCTAAACCCTAAACCCTAAACCCTAAACCCTAAACCCTAAACCCTAAACCCTAAACCCTAAACCCTAAACCCTAAACCCTAAACCCTAAACCCTAAACCCTAAACCCTAAACCCTAAACCCTAAAACCCTAAACCAAAACCCTAAACCCTAAACCCTAAACCCTAAACCCTAAACCCTAAACCCTAAACCCTAAACCCTAAACCCTAAACC
The DNA here is from genome assembly GCA_013180625.2 of Boswellia sacra. Taxonomy (NCBI): domain Eukaryota; kingdom Viridiplantae; phylum Streptophyta; class Magnoliopsida; order Sapindales; family Burseraceae; genus Boswellia; species Boswellia sacra. The sequence goes on along the minus strand of SNVD02008080.1, from coordinate 310,603 downwards.
CTAAACCCTAAACCCTAAACCCTAAACCCTAAACCTTAACCCTAAACCCTAAACCCTAAACCCTAAACCCTAAACCCTAAACCCTAAACCTAAACCCTAAACCCTAAACCCTAAACCCTAAACCCTAAAAAAACCCTAAACCCTAAAAAAACCCTAAACCCTAAACCCTAAACCCTAAACCCTAAACCCTAAACCCTAAACCCTAAACCTAAACCCTAAACCCTAAACCCTAAACCCTAAACTTTTTTTTTTGGAAAAGTTACTTAGTAATATAAATCCAAAAAAATTAAGATGTACAAAAATCCGAGGGGCATACCCCAAGAATTACAAGAAGGACGTAAAGTCCAAACATACAATCCAACAAAAGATCAAAAAATAAAGACCACAAGCGGCCTAAGCAAAGTAAAAAAGGCCACAATCGACCTTAACATCATAAATCATGAATGACCACAATCGGTCTAAATCATAAAAAGTATAAGAGCTTCAGCCGTTCTTGTTTTTCTTCTTCTTACCCTTCTTTACCGGGGTAGCTGGGGTGTCCGTATGAGTATGATCAATCCTATCAGATTGATCCTCATCACTCAGCCTATTCAAAGGCTCAAAGCGGGAGGGAGAAGTCTCAAGAGGTTGTCCTGTGTTTGTCGACCCTGACGAAACAGATTCCTCGCGATTGGTTGAACAATGGATAGTACCCAAAAGCTTACCTTGGTCGGTTGCAAAAGAAGACAAAGAGTCAGAATCTGAAACTGACTCTGCGCTCAAAACTGTAGCAGCCTTAGGAGGCACAACTTGCACTAAAGAATCTGCTGGAATAGCAACAGCTTTCGAACTCTCAGCGACATCAGTCGCAACCTTACCCAAATTCAACGGGGCACCATCAGAAGGGGTGCTATCAGAGGTGCTAGCCTCAATCTTATCCTGAACAGATGTCTTTGCCGGTTCCGGACAACAGTGACCAAACATACGACATTTGGAGCAACGTTTTGGGATCCACTCATATTCGACTTTAATTTGGATGGGCTCAGGAGAGAGTTTGCACTTGAACTCAAAGTTCTGGATCGGAGGGCGCTTTGCATCAAGAAGAACACATACCCTCGCATACTCCAATCTGGAAAGATCGGAAGTCATCTTGTCACAAGAAATAGGTTGTCCAACCATGCTGGAGACAATGCTGAGACCTTTGGTTGTCCATAAAGGGAACGGCAGGCCATATAAGCGGATCCAAACGGGAAAATACCTCAATTGATTTGCATTAAAATTAAAATGCGGGTTCCAAGGTTGTAAGATAATTGTTTTACCTCCGAACATCCAAGGACCGCGAGCAATGATGTTATGAACCTCATCCTCCGTTTGGAAGCGGAAGATGAGAAACCCGTTGTTTGTGGAACGGACGTCCTCCAAGCCGCTGGATTTCCATGCACGCATGGCCAACGAACGAACAGCATAAAAAGGCATCATATATCCCGGAAAGAAACCAACAAGACATCTACGCCATTCGGCCACATTTTCATCGACAATCTCATCTGGGATCTCAAGCACTGTACCCGGTTTCTTGTGAGCAATCCCCAGCAGTTTGCATCGACTACTCGAATCAGTAATCTTAACTTTGTCAGCCCAAGAGCCAGCACTTGCCTTAGGTGGGTCCATCCAGTAAATACAAATCAAATACAATGCACAATCATAAAAAAAGAGATGGGAGAACTAAGGCAAACCAGTCACCGAAGCGGCTCGGCTTCCAAAGTCAACATCTCTTTATAAACGATAATCCACAAGGAATATGCAGCTCGACCAAAAGGCAAAGTTGTGTGAAATAGCCTGAGGAACAATCTGGTAAGGGTTGATGAACAGTGATACCGGCCGCATGAACAGTGAAATCGGAGTTGAATAGTGTCACCCGAATGAAGAGATGGTGATTTGAGGGACTTGCGGTTAGAAACGGGTGACGCCCAAGAAGGGAAAGTTGGTCAGCATTGCTCGATCTACAAGGTGGTGGTGGAGGTGAGATGCAACTCGCCGTTTTCCGGCAAGAGGAGGCGGTGAATAGTATATCCGAATCTTTGTGGCCTTGAACGGGGGTGATGCGGCGCGAATTTGGTGGTGCTGATGAAGGGAAACTTGTAGATCGTCGAATGATCTATAATAATTTGATGGAGGTGAGATGCAACTCGCCGTTTTCCGGCGAGAGGTGGCGGTGAATAGTGAAATATCCAAAACTTCAAAGCCTTGAACGGAGGTGTTGCGGTGCGAATCTGGTGGTGCTGAAGAAGGGAAAGTTGTAGATCGAGCTAAGGCCAACACGATAGTGATGGAGGTGTTGTTTCACTCGCCGGTTGACAGCGGATGAATAGTGAATCCGAACACTGTTTTCGACGGTTTTGATCGCCTTCCGGTCAGAATCTGAAGAGGGTCAAGAAGGAAAGTTTCCTCAGGATATTCTGATCTACAACATATGTAAATCTCAAAGGCTGATTCGCCAAATGAGCGGAGTAAACAGTAACTCCGGCGACCCTAGTTGAGAGAAAATTTTCTCCCTCCCTCCCTAAACCCCCCTCCCTAAACCCTAAACCCTAAACCCTAAACCCTAAACCTAAACCCTAAACCCTAAACCCTAAACTTTTTTTTGAAAAAATTAATAATTACATTAAAGAAAACCAATTTACATGATACGAGGGGCATACCCCAAGGATGTCACAAAGGACACGAAATACAAAAAGGGCAGGAAAACCCCATCGAAGCAACAACAAAGGACCAAAAATAGCCCAAAAAAAACATGAACAAAACTAAGGTAGGCACGCAGGCCTTAGGCAAAAATTGCCAAAACAAACTAGTCAGCTATGCCCCAAATGGCCCGAAACTATGCAGAAATCACAAATTTATCCTTCAAGTCAAGAACCCGAGTCCGAATCAAATCATAAATATCCCCTGTGATTTCCGGACGAGTACGACGTCGCTGCTGAAAAATACGATTGTTCCTCTCATACCAGATAAAATAAACCGTGGCAGAAAGAACCAACCGTGCAAGCACATGTCGAAAATCCTTTCGACTTTGTAGATGAAGGGAGGACCACTGAAGAAGCGAACCCCAACAAAAGGATGGCCATGTCATGAGAGTCTTCGCTGTCATCTCTCGCCAGATGGAAGAGGAAAATGGACAACGAAAGAATAGATGTCCATGTGTCTCCGTGTCTGATCCACACAAAACACATGTTGCGGAGGATATTGTGCCATGACGTCGAAGACGATCCATAGTATGCAACCTCTCTAAAGAGGCGAGCCAAAGGATAAAAGAGTGTCTAGGGACATGACCCGGGAACCAGAGCAAGTGATGAAAAGAGTTCACCGATCGTCTAGCCCGCAGAATATCCCAAGCTTGTAAGACAATTGTTTTACCTCCAAACATCCAAGGACCACAAGCAATGATGTTATGAACCTCTTCCTCAGTTCGAAAACGGAAAATGAGAAAACCCTTGTTCGTGGAACGGACGTCTTCTAAGCCACTCGTTTTCCATGCACGCATGGCCAACGAGCGAGCAGCATGAAAAGGCATCACATATCCTGGAAAGAAACCAACAAGACATCTACGCCATTCGGCCACATTCTCATCAACAATCTCATCCGGGATCTTCAGAATTGTCCCCGGTTCCTTGGGGTCAATCCGGATTAGTTTGCACCGGGTACTCGAATCGGTGATTTTAATTTTGTCAGCCCAAGAACCAGCAGTTGTCTTGGGTGGGTCCATCCAGTGAATATGAATCAAATACAATGCAGAATCATAAAAAAGAGATGGGAGAACGAAGGCAAACCAGTCACCGAAGCGGCGCGACTTCCAAAGTCGTCGATATCTCTTTATAAACGATAATCCACAAGGAATATGCAGCTCGACTAAAATGCAAAGTTGTATGAAATAGCCTAAGGAACAATCTGGTCAGGGTTGATGAACAGTGATACCGGCAGGAAAACAGTGAAACCGGAGTGAATAGTGTCACCCGAATGAAGAGATGGTGATTTGAGGGTCTTGCGGTTAGAAACGGGTGACGCCCAAGAAGGGAAAGTTGGTCAGCATTGCTCGATCTACAAGGTGGTGGTGGAGGTGAGACGCAACTCGCCGTTTTCTGGCGAGAAATGGCGGTGAATAGTAAAATCCGAAACTTTGTGGCCTTGAACGGAGGTGATGCGGCGTGAATCTGGTGGTGCTGATGAAGGGAAACTTGTAGATCGTCGACTGATTTACAAGAATTTGATGGAGGTGAGATGCCACTCGCCGGTGAGAGCGGCGGCCGGCAGTGAATAGTGAAATATCCGAAACTTCAAGGCCTTGAGCGGAGGTGTTGCGGCGCGAATCTGGTGGTGCTGAAGAAGGGAAAGTTGTAGATCGAGCTAAGGCCAACACGATGGTGATGGAGGTGTTATTTCACTCGCCGGTTGGCAGCGGATGAATAGTAAATCCGAACACTGTTTTCGACGGTTTTGATCGCCTTCCGGTCAGAATCTGAAGAGGGTCAAGAAGGAAAGTTTCCTCAGGCTATTCTGATCTACAACATATGTAAATCTCAAAGGCTGATTCGCCAAATGAGCGGAGTAAACAGTAACTTCGACGACTCTAATTGAGAGAAAATTTTCTCCCTTCCAAGCTCCCCCTAAACCCTCCCTAAACCCTCCTTAAACCCTCCCTAAACCCTCCCTAAACCCTAAACCCTAAACCCTAAACCCTAAACCCTAAACCCTAAACCTAAACCCTAAACCCTAAACCCTAAAAAACCCTAAGCCTAAACCCTAAACCCTAAACTTTTTTTTGGAAAAATTACTATTTACATAAAAAGAAAAAAGATAGTACAAAATACGAGGGGCATACCCCAAGAAGAGTACCTAGTGCTCACAAGTCCGAATGGGAAAAGGAAACCCAAAGGCCCCAGAAAAACAAACATGATATGGAGCCAAAAGCTCCAAACAAAACAGAAAAAGGCGTAAAGGCCCAAAACCAACCACAATGAAAACTAGCATCACCATAACAACACAACAAAAGGGCGCATGTGCCCAATGAAACAAAATAAAGTTCAAATAATCAACTAACAATGAAGGCCCCATATGGCACGAAGCTGAGGAGTGATCACATACTTGGCCTCAATGGTTTGAAGCCGAGAGCGAACCAAAGCAAAAATCTCATCAATCACCTGACGACGAGTCCTGTGATGCTGCTGATACACACGATCATTCCACTCATACCATAGAAAATAAACCGTAGCAGAAAAAACCAAACGTGCAAGGATATGTCCAAAATTCTTCCTGCCCTGAAGATGAAGAGAAGCCCAATGAAGTAGAGAGCGCCAATTAAAGGATGGCCAAACAATGAGAGTCTTAGCTGAAATCTCCCCCCATACAGAAGCCGAGAAAGGACAGCTAAAGAAAAGATGCTCATGAGTCTCATTAGCTGAAGTACAAAGAACACAACCCGAAGAAGATAACATGCCATGACGCCGAAGTCGATCCATAGTACGAAGACGACCCAATGAGGCAAGCCAAAGAATAAAGGAGTGCCTCGGAACATGACCAGGGAACCATAAAAGGTGATGAAAGGAGTTCACCGAACGTCTACTCCGTAATAATTCCCATGCTGAGGCAATAGAGAAAATACCAGAGGTGTGGCCCTTCCAAACAATATGATCGGGAGTCCCCATCATAGGCCGGATGTTGACAGAGTCCCAAATCCGTCCTAGGACCGACCCACCATCAGGAAAAGCCCAATCCCCATCCTGAATAATAGCTGAGACCTTTGCATCTGAGGGAAGACCTGTAGATGAAAGAGTCCTGAAAGAGAACAAATCACAAAGACGACCCTGCGGCAACCAGTAATCCTGCCAGAGTAAGGTATCACGTCCATCTCCAATACAAGAGACAAATTTACCCCTGCACCAATCCCGACTGTGCAAAATCTTCCTCCAAGACCAGGAGGCTCCAGAAGTAACCCGAACCTGCCAAAACGAGCGACCCCGAAGGAGTACCTTATGAACCCAAGAAGACCATGTGGAAGACTTGTCAGAAAGAAGTCTCCAAATATGCTTCAGAATAGCAGCACGATTCCACTCCTTCACTCGCTTAATTCCTAAACCTCCTTCTTTCAACGGACAGCAAACAGAATCCCAAGCTACTTTGGCCCCAGAACGAGACAAAGAGTTACCTTTCTAGAGGAAAGCAGCTAGAATACCCTCAATCTTTCGCACCACAGCCGCCGGTAAAATGAACATAGATGACCAGTAGACTTGGATGGAAAAAAGTACCGACTTAATCAACTGGAGGCGACCAGCATAAGTCAGCACAGCAGATGTCCACAACCTGACCCTTGACAGAATTCGTTCTATCAAAGGAGCACAATCTGAAAGGCGCAATCTGGTACTGATCAGGGGCACTCCCAAATAACGGACCGGCAAACTCCCCACATGAAAACCCAAGATGGACTGCAACACTATTTGATCCTCATCATTGACTCCAGAAAAGAAGACATGACTCTTGGCTGAATTCGTAACGAGACCAGAGAGCTCTGCAAACTCCTGCAAAGCAGCATGAACCACCCTAACAGAGCCCACATCTGCCCGACAAAATACCATCAAATCATCTGCAAAACAAAGATGAGTAAGAGAAATCTGCTGGCATCGCCAATGGTATCGAAAACCAGGCCGCTGAGAGGCCTTCCGAAGAATACCACTCAAACCCTCCATGGCCAACACAAAAAGATAAGGCGACAACGGATCACCCTGACGAACACCTCTGGAGGTGGGAAAGAACCCATGAAGCTCTCCGTTGAAAGCAACCGAGAAGTGTGCAGTAGACATGCAGGTCGCTATCCATCTAACCATACACTCTGGAATACCGATCGTCCTTAACCCCAAAAGGATGAAATCCCAACTGACAGTATCAAAAGCGCAGCGGGGAGGTGAATGCCCAAGATGGTAATCATGCATAAAGATCACACCAAAAGAAACCCCATCTGATAATCTGGTAACCCGACAAACGATCCACTGTGGAGAAAACTGTAAACCACTCAAACTGTACAAAGAAGGATCCCAACACACCAAAATTCTACAAGCAATGGACAAAGTGGCATTGGATAAGAAATTCCAAGAAGGACAAGTATCTGAAACAACTGAAGCAAGGTGCTGCTGTTCAACCTTAGTCTCTAAAAGACCAATTAAACCTAAAGAATACTTAGAAACCCAGTTTCTAACTGCTCGCTGTGTAGTGAAGCCATTAAGGCCTCTAATATTCCAACTTCCTATCATAGGAAACTGGAAAAACTCAGAACTCAATAAGAAAAAATCAACGGGGGCGTTTACCCCCTCGACCCCCATTACCACCCTTTTTACTCTGACCTTTGTTACTCTTATCAGCAGGAGGAGCAACAGTGGATTTTGGAACAGTGGCAGGTGGTCGACTATCCAAATGTGTCACAGTAGATTTTGGAGGATCCGGGGCAACAAACCCCTCTGGAAGGTCAATCCCTGAAGAAACAGTCAAAGCATCTATAGGGTCGGAGGAGCACTTCAATATCTGATCCTGGTCGTCCTCAATAGGAGATAGTGAATCAGAATCAGATCCAGACTCAGAACCTAAACCAGTGGCAGAGAACTTACCCATCATAGCAAAGATCCTGTCAATCGAAGTTGACTTCGTATTCACTGGAGTCGAAGTCAATGCAGCGAGAGGCCCTGCTGGTGCGGATTCTGCAGCAATGCCTTTACCTTTGTCCTGTAGAACTGGGGTTACATCTGCATCATGACTCAGATCCTGACCAGCCTCTAATGCTGCAATAGCAGGGTCACCCATCATCCCATGTTCATGCAAAATAATGGCTGTAGTGGTATCCGGTGCCTCGGCCTCTCTAGATGAAGAATGCACAACAGGCACGGGATAGGTATGGCCAAATAGGCAACATTTGGAACATCGTTTCGGTTTCCACTCATATTCCACTCTGATCTTGATAGGCTCAGAGGATAGCTTACACCGGATCTCAAAGTCCTTCACTGGGGGATGCTCCGCATCAAACTCAACACAAACCCTAGCATAGGATAACCTGGTGTGCTCATACGTCATCCTGTCACATGATAATGGCCGGCTAACCATACTAGAAATAGCACTGAGTGCTCTAGCTGACCACAGTGGAAATGGTAATCCATGTAACCGAACCCATACTGGAATCCTGGAAATCCTACGCTGGTCAAAAGAGAAATGAGGATTCCACTGCTGGAGGATGATGTGCTTCCCACCAAACATCCAAGGCCCCCTCTCTAAAATACCATGGACATCCTCTATAGTTCTAAATCTGAATATAAAAAAACATGTCCCAGTAGAACGGACATCCTCCAAACCACTAGATTGCCATGCACGCATAGCAATGGAGCGTGCGGCATGGAAAGGCATAGTATATCCTGGAAAAAATCCCACAATACACCGTATCCAATCAGCCCCAGCATCATCAATCATATCATCAGGGAGCTCAAGAATCGAACCTGGGACCTTTTGGGTTATCGAGTCAAGAGAAAATCTAGAGTTAGCCTCTGTAACCCGAACCCTATCAGCCCAAGAGCCAGGTTGTTTGGGTAAAGGTTGTGTGTGGGTAGTGTTTTGAGTCGGTGGATGTGTTTGAGTGGTATGAGGTGGGCGTTGGGGCTGCTTAATTTTGGTAGGGGCGGAGGTGGCCATGGTAAGGACAACTCAAAGCCCGAAGCAAGCAATCCAAACAACTCCAAAGTTCCAAATCACCAATGAACAATCAAATCAACCAAAACTCCAAAATAGTGGTTAACTCCAACCCAAAGCAGTCAACCCAAATAACTCCAAAATTCCAAAATACCAACCAACAAATCAAATCAACCAAACCTCCAAAATACCAACCAACAATCAAAACAACCAGGCCACAAATTCAACAATTCCAGGACAAATTAAAGAAGATAATGTGAAATTGCAATAGATGGCAATCAATCACAATGGTAAACAAAATTGAAAGAAAATGCAAACCGTTCACCAAGGCACAAACTGTCGTCGCACTCGTATATGCCACTATCCGTGAGGAATCAGTGGGGCGGCCGAGAATAAAAGTTGTGTCGTTTAACCTGACGAACAATCTGGTGAAATCGGTGAACAGAAAAGTCGGATGAACAGTACCGCCGGCAAGAATAGTGACAACCCAAAAGAAGAAAACGGCGATTTAAGGCAGCTACGATCGGAATCGGACGATGGTGAAGAAGGAAATATTGATCAGCGACATCCGATCTATAAGCTAATGAAGGAGGTGATTGGCCACTTGCCAGTTGTCGGTAAGTAGCGGCGGTGAACAGTGAAACCGCGAACTTTAAAGGGGGCGACGGAGGTGTTCCAGTTGGAATCTGCCAAAGGTGATGAAGGAGAAATGATAGATCGGCTCAAGTACAAGCTGATTATGGAGGCGGTGACAACTCACTTGCCGGTCGGTGGGCGGCAAATAGTAAATCCGATAGGTATTTTCTCAAAATTTGGGTAATTTCCGGTCAGAATCTGATTAGCGATAAGAAGGAAAGATTATTCAGGGCATCCCAATCTATGACATATGTGAATTTCATAGGCTAGATCGACAGTTTGCCGGAGTGAACAGTAACTCCGGCGATGAAAGTTGAGAGAATTTTTTTCCTTCCCCTAAACCCTAAACCCTAAACCCTAAACCTAAACCCTAAACCATAAACCCTAAACCCTAAAAACCCTAAATCCGAAAACCCTAAACCCTAAACCTAAACCCTAAACCCTAAACCCTAAAACCCTAAAACCCTAAACCCTAAAACCCTAAACCCTAAACCCCAAACCCCAAACCCCAAACCCCAAACCCTAAACCCTAAACCCTAAATTTTTTTTGGAAAAGTTACTTAGTAATATTAATCGAAAAATGTTAAAATGTACAAAAATCCGAGGGGCATACCCCAAGATTACAAAAGGACATGAAGTCCAAACAAACAAACCAACAAAAGATAGAAAATAAAGGCCACAAACGACCTAAATAATGAAAAACAAGCCACAAACGGCCTTAACAACATAAATGAGAAATGACCACAGTCGGTCTAAATCAAAAAAATACAAAAGCTTTAACCCTTCTTATTTTTCTTCTTCTTACCCTTCCGTACAGGGGTAGCTGGGGTATCCGAATGATCATGATCAATTCTATCAATTTGATCTTCATCGCTTAACCTATTCAAAGGCTCAAATCGAGAGGAAGAAGACTCAGGAGGTTGTCCTGTATTTATTCGCCCTGACGAAACGGATGTCTCACGATTGGTAGAACACTGGATAGTACCTAAGAGCCTACCCTGGTCAGTCGCGAAAGGAGATAGAAAGTCAGAATCTGAGACCGACTCTGCACTCGAGGCTGTGGCCTTCATAGGAGGAACAACTTGCACTGGCAAATTTGCTGGAAAAGCAACAAGCTTTGGACTCTCAGCGACCTTGGTCGCAACCTTACTCGAATTCAAAGGAGTACCATCAGAAGAGGTGCTATCCGGGTCGTTAGCCTCATTCTTATCCTGACCTGTAGTCTTTTCGGGTTCCGGACAACGGTGTCCAAACTTACAACATTTGGAGCAACGTTTTGGGACCCACTCATATTCAACTTGAATTTGGATGGGCTCTGGAGAAAGCTTGCATATGAACTCAAAGTTCCGAATCAGAGGGTGCTTTGCATCCAGAAGAACACATACCCTCGCATACTCTAATCTGGAGAGATCAGAAGTCATCTTGTCACAAGATAAAGGTTCTCCAACCATGCTGGAGACAATACTAAGACCTTTGGTTGTCCACAGAGGGAATGGTAGGCCATATAATCGGATCCAAACAGGAATATACCTCAATTGATTTGTATTAAAATCTAAATGCGGGTTCCAAGGTTGTAAGACAATTGTTTTACCTCCAAACATCCAAGGACCGCGAGCAATGATGTTATGAACCTCTTCCTCAGTTCGGAAACGAAAAATGAGAAAACCCTTGTTCGTGGAACGGACGTCTTCTAAGCCACTCGTTTTCCATGCACGCATGGCCAACGAGCGAGCAGCATGAAAAGGCATCACATATCCTGGAAAGAAACCAACAAGACATCTACGCCATTCGGCCACATTCTCATCAACAATCTCATCCGGGATCTTCAGAATTGTCCCCGGTTCCTTGGGGTCAATCCGGATTAGTTTGCACCGGGTACTCAAATCGGTGATTTAATCTTGTCAGCCCAAGAACCAGCAGTTGTCTTGGATGGGTCCATCCAGTGAATACGAATCAAATACAATGCAAAATCATAAAAAGAGATGGAAAAACGAAGACAAACCGGTCACCGAAGCGGTGCGGCTTCCAACGTCGTCGATACCTCTTTATAAACAATAATCCACAAGGAATCAAGGGAGTGGTCAAGAAGGAAACTTGCGTGGAATAACCCGATGAGCAAACTGGAAAAAACTCGAAAAACAGTGCGCCGGATGAATAGTGTCCCCGATACCGGAAAAGTGTCCCCTGAAAATTTATTCACGATTTCTGGCTGATATGCTTAGAATCTGATAATGCAACAGAAGAGAAGAATGACCGGCGATGCTTGATCTACAATTCTGTGCAGGAGGTGACACCCACTCGCCGTTGGCCGGAGAAGCGGCGTAACAGTAAACAAAACAGCCGTGGACGGAGGAGATAGCAACGGAATCAGGTATTAGCGCTGAAGGGAAAGTTGTAGATCGGGCTTAACCAAAGGCAATGGTATAGGCGGTGACTATTCACGCGCCATACCGTGGTAGTAAATAGTAAAAAATCGAAACTTTAACGCCGTGGATGGAGGGGTTGCGGGCCGAACCAGATGATGGTGCTGAAGAAGAAAATGAAGATCGAGGCAAGGCGAAAGCAGTGATGATGGCGGTGACTATTCACGTGCTGATCGGTGACGAATGAATAGTAAATCCGGTTGCGGTTATGGGCAATTTTGAACACTTTCCAGAAAGATTCTGATGAGGGTCAAGAAGGAAAGTGTCTTCAGAGTATCCCGATCTATCACATACATAAATTTGAGGGGCTGATTTGCCAAACGGCCGGAATGAATAGTATTTTCCGGCGACCCAGTTGAGAGAAAAAATTTTTCCAAAACCTCCCCCCTCCCTAAACCCTAAATCCTAAACCCTAAACCCTAAATCCTAGTGCAGAGTTCTGATGGGATCCGGTGCATTAGTGCTGGTATGGTCGCACCCCCTAAACCCTAAACCCTAAACCCTAAAACCCTAAAACCCTAAAACCCTAAACCCTAAACCCTAAACCCTAAACTTTTTTTGAAAAAGTTACTTAGTAATATAAATCCAAAAAGTTATAATGTATAAAAATCCGAGGGGCATACCCCAAGAATTACAAAAGGACGTAAAGTCCAAACATACAATCCAACAAAAAGATAGAAAATGAAGGCCACAAGCGGCCTAAAACAAAGTAAAAAAGCCACAAACGGCCTTAACAACATAGAAGAGAAATGATCACAAACGGTCTAAAATATAAAAATACCAGAGCTTTAACCTTTCTTGTTTTTCTTCTTCTTACCCTTCTTTACCGGGGTAGCTGGGGTGTCCGAATGAGTATGGTCAATCCTATCAGATTGATCATCCTCACTGAGCCCATTCAAAGGATCAAAACGAGTGGGAGAAGACTCAGGAGGTATCCGCCCTGAGGAAATAGATGCCTCACGATTTGTAGAACACTTAATAGTGCCCAAAAGTCTACCCTCGTCGGTCGCAAAAGGAGATAGAGAATCAGAATCTGAAACTGACTCTGTACTCAGAAGTGTAGTAGCCTTCGGAGGCTCAACTTGCACTGCAGAAATTTTTGGAATAGTAACTATTTTGGTGCAATCAGTGACCTTGGTCACATCCTTTTCTTTTCTCAAAGGGGTACTATCAGAGGTGCTAACCTCATTCTTATCTGGACTTGAAGTCTTTACCGGTTCTGGACAACGATGACCAAACATGCAACATTTGGGGCAATGTTTTGGAGTCCACTCATATTCAACTTGAATTTCGATGGGCTCCGGAGAGAGTTTGCACCTGAACTCAAAGTTCTTAACTCGAGGGCGTCTTGCATCAATAAGAACACAAACCCTCGCATACTCCAATCTAGATAGATCAGAAGTCGCCTTATCACAAGATTGAGGTTCTCCAACCATGCTGGAGATATGCTAAGGCCTTTGGTTGTCCACAAAGGAAACGGCAGGCCATACAAACGGATCCAAACTGGTAGTGTCCGAAATTCTGTAAGATTGAAATCCAGATGCGGATGCCATTGCTTCAGGTAAATGAATTTACCTCCAAACATCCAAGGACCGCGAGCAATGATTGCATGTACCTCATCCTCAGTTCTAAAACGAAAGATGAGAAATCCCTTATCCGTGGAACGGACGTCCTCAAGACCACTAGATTTCCATGCACGTATCGCCATCGAACGTGCAGCATGAAAGGGCATCACATATCCCGGAAAGAAGCCAACTAGACATCTACGCCATTCGGCTAAATTCTCGTCGACAATCTCATCTGGAATCTCAAGGATTGTACCCGGTTTCTTAGGAGTAACCGGACTCAATTTGCATCGGGTACTCGAATCAGTGATCTTGATTTTATCAGCCCAAGAGCCAGCAGTTGTCTTGGATGGATCCATCAAGTGAATTACAAATCAAATACAATGCAAACTCATAAAAAAGAGATGGAAAAACGAAAGCAAACCAGGCACCGAAGCGGCTTGGCTTCCAAAGTCGTCGTCACCTCTTTAAAAACGATAATCTGCAAGGAATCAGGAAATCGACCAAGGAGAAAAGTTGCATGAAATAACCTGAAGAACAATCTGGGTGGGGCTGATGAACAGTATCTCCAGTAAATGAATAGTAACCACCGCGGTGAACAGTAAAATCCGAATTGAAGAAGCGGCGATTTGAGGGGTTTCTGGTTGGAATCAAATGACGGCCAAGAAGGAAAAGTTGGTCAGTGTTGTCCGATCTACTAGATGGTGGCAAAGGTGAGACACAACTCGCCGTTTTCCGACAAGAGGTGGCGGTAAATAGTAAATTCGAAACTTTGAGGCCTTGAACGGAGGTGTTGCGGCGCGAATTTGGTGGTACTGATGAAGAGAAACTTATAGAACGTCGCCTGATCTACAAGGATTTGATGGAGGTGAGATGCCACTCGCCGGAGACAGCGACGGGCGACAGTGAATAGTAAAAAATCTGAAACTTTGTGACCTAGAACGGAGGTGATGCGGCGCGAATCTGGTAGTGCTGATGAAGGAAAACTTGTAGATCGAGTCAAGACCAACACAATGATGGTAAAGGTGGCATCCCACTCGATCGCCGTCGACGATGAATAGTGAAATCCGAAACCTTTTTCTGTAATTTTAACCGTTTTTCTGCCAGAAACTGAGGACGGTCCAGAAGAAAAGTTGTCTCAGGATATCCCGATCTACAACATATGTAGATCTCAAAGGCTGATTCACAAATTGGCCGGAGTGAACAGTAACTCCGGCGACCCTATTTGAGAGAAAATTTTCTCTTTAAGGGTGAGTTCTACTTATGGCTTTATAAGAATTGGTCCTTAAACCCTAAACCATAAACCCTAAACCCTAAAAACCCTAAAACCTAAACCCTAAACCCTAAACCTAAACCCTAAGCCCTAAACCCTAAACCCTAAAACCTAAACCTAAACCCTAAAACCCTAAACCCTAAACCTAAACCCTAAACCCTAAACCCTAAACCCTAAAACCTAAACCTAAACCCTAAAACCCTAAACCCTAAACCCTAAACTTTTTTTTTGGAAAAGTTACTTAGTAATATAAATCCAAAAAAATTAAAATGTACAAAATTTGAGGGGCATACCCCAAGAATTACAAGAAGGACATAAAGTCCAAACATACAATCCAACAAAAGATCAAAAAATAAAGACCACAAGCGGCCTAAAACAAAGTAAACAGGCCACAAACGGCCTTAACAACATAAATGATAAATGACCACAAACGGTATAAATCATAAAAATTACAAGAGCTTCAGCCGTTCTTGTTTTTCTTCTTCTTACCCTTCTTTACCGCCACCTCAAAGGCTCAAAACGGGAGAGAGAAGTCTCAAGAGGTTGTCCTGTGTTAATCCGCCCTGACGAAATAGATGCCTCGCGATTGGTTGATCAATGGATAGTACCCAAAAGCTTACCTTGGTCGGTCGCAAAAGGAGATAGAGAGTCAAAATCTGAAACTGACTCTGCGCTCAAAACTGTAGCAGCCTTAGGAGGCACAACTTGCACTAATGAATCTGCTGGAATAGCAACAGCTTTCGAACTCTCAGCGACATCAGTCGCAACCTTACCCGAATTCGATAGGGCACCATCAAAAGAGGTGCTATCAGAGGTGCCAGCCTCAATCTTATCCTGAACTGATGTCTTTGCCGGTTCTGGACAACGGTGACCAAACCTGCAACATTTGGAGCAACGTTTTGGAATCCACTCATATTCGACTTCAATTTGGATGGGCTCAGGAGAGAGTTTGCACTTGAACTCAAAGTTCTGGATCGGAGGGTGCTTTGCATCAAGAAGAACACATACCCTCGCATACTCCAATCTGGAAAGATCGGAAGTCGTCTTGTCACAAGAAATAGGTTGTCCAACCATGCTGGAGACAATGCTAAGACCTTTGGTTGTCCACAAAGGAAACGGCAGGCCATATAATCGGATCCAAACGGGAATATTCCCCATTTGATTTTTATTAAAATCTAAATGTGGGTTCCAAGGTTGTAAGATAATTGTTTTACCTCCGAATATCCAAGGACCGCGAGCAATAATGTTATGAACCTCTTCCTCCGTTTGGAAGTGGAAGATGAGAAACCCCTTGTTTGTGGTACGGACGTCCTCCAAGCCGTTGGATTTCCATGCACGCATGGCCAACGAGCAAGCAGCATGAAAAGGCATCACATATCCCGGAAAAAAAAAACCAACAAGACATCTACGCCATTCGACCACATTTTCATCGACGATCTCATCCGGGATCTCAAGCACTGTACCCGGTTTCTTGGGAGTAAGCCATTGCAGTTTGCATCGATTACTCGAATCGGTAATCTTAACTTTATCGGCCCAATTAGCCTTATGCGGATCCATTGATCAAACCACAAGGAATCAGGAAATCGACCAAGAGGCAAAGTTGCATGAAATAACCTAAAGAACAATCTGGGTGGGGCTGATGAACAGTGTCTCCGGTAATTGAATAGTAACTACCACAGTGAACAGTAATATCCGAATTGAAGAAGCGGTGATTTGAGGGGTTTCTGATTGGAATCAGGTGACGGCCAAGAAGGAAAAGTTGGTCAGTGTTGCCCGATCTACTAGATGGTGGCAAAGGTGAGATACAACTCGCCGTTTTCCAGCAAGAGGTGGCGGTGAATAGTAAATCCGAAACTTTGAGGCCTTGAACGGAGGTGTTGCGGCGCGAATCTGGTGGTGCTGATGAAGGGAAACTTGTAGAACGTCGCCTGATCTACAAGGAAACAATGTTGCCCGATCTACTAGATGGTGGCAAAGGCCTTTTTTTGCAATTTTAACCATTTTTCTGTCTGAAACTGAGGACGGCCCAGAAGAAAAGTTGTCTCAGGATATCCCGATCTACAACATATGTAGATCTCAAAGGCTGATTCGCAAATTGGCCGGAGTGAACAGTAACTCCGGTGACCCTATTTGAGAGAAAATTTTCTCCCTTAAACCCTAAACCCTCCCTAAACCCTAAACCCTAAACCCTAAACTTTTTTTGGAAAAGTTAATTAGTAATATAAATCCAAAAAAATTAAAATGTACAAAAATCCGAGGGGCATACCCCAAGAATTACAAGAAGGACGTAAAGTCCAAACACACAATCCAACAAAAGATCAAAAAATATAGGCCACAAGCGGCCTAAAACAAAGTAAAAAAGCCATAAACGGCCTTAACAACATAAATGATAAATGGCCACAAACGGTTTAAATCATAAAAATACAAAAGCTTCAGCCGTTCTTGTTTTTCTTCTTCTTACCCTTCTTTACCGGGGTAGCTGGGGTGTCCGTATGAGTATGATCAATCCTATCAGATTGGTCCTCATCACTCAGCCTATTCAAAGGCTCAAAACGGGAGGAAGAAGTCTGAAGAGGTTGTCCTGTGTTTATCCGCCCTGACGAAACAGATGCCTCGCGATTGGTTGAATAATGGATAGTACACAAAAGCTTACCTTGGTCGGTCGCAAAAGGAGATAGAGAGTCAGATTCTGAGACTGACTCTGTGCTCAAAACTGTAGCAGCCTTAGGAGGCACAACTTGCACTAAAGAATCTGCTGGAATAGCAACAGCTTTGGAACCCTCAGCGACATCAGTTGCAACCTTACCCGAATTCAAGGGGGCACCATCAGAATGGGTGCTATCAGAGGTGCTAGCCTCAATCTTATCCTGGACTGGAGTCTTTACCGGTTCCGGACAACGGTGACCAAACCTGCGACATTTGGAGCAACGTTCTGGGATCCACTCATATTCGACTTCAATTTGGATGGGCTCAGGAGAGAGTTTGCACTTGAACTCAAAGTTCTGGATCGGAGGGCGCTTTGCGTCAAGAAGAACACATACCCTCGCATACTCCAATCTGGAAAGATCGGAAGTCATCTTGTCACAAGACATAGGTTGTCCAACCATGCTGGAACCAATACTAAGACCTTTGGTTGTCCACAAAGGGAAAGGCAGGCCATATAATCGAATCCAAACAGGAATATACCTTAATTGATTTGCATTAAAATCTAAATGCGGGTTCCAAGGTTGTAAGATAATTGTTTTACCTCTGAACATCCAGGGACCGCGAGCAATTATGTTATGAACCTCTTCCTCCGTTTGGAAGCGGAAGATTAGAAACCCCTTGTTTGTGGAACGGACGTCCTCCAAGCCGCTGGATTTCCATGCACGCATGGCCAACGAGCGAGCAGCATGAAAAGGCATCACATATCTCGAAAATAAACCAACAAGACATCTACGCCATTCGGCCACATTTTCATCAGCGATCTCATCCGGGATCTCAAGCACTGTACCCGGTTTCTTGGGAGTAATCCCTAGCAGTTTGCATCGATTACTCGAATTGATAATCTTAACTTTGTCAGCCCAATTAGTCTTATGCGGATCCATTGACCAAACCACAAGGAATCAAGAAATCGACCAACAAGCAAAGATGCATGAAATAACCTGAAGAACAAACTAGGGGGGGCTGATGAACAGTGTCTTCGGTAAATGAATAGTAACCACCACAATGAACAATAATATCCGAATTGAAGAAGTGGCGATTTGAGGGGTTTCTGGTTGGAATCAGATGACGGACAAGAAGGAAAAGTTGGTCAGTGTTGCCCGATCTACTAGATGGTGGTGAAGGTGAGATACAACTCGCCGTTTTCCGGTGAAATGTGGCGGTAAATAGTAAATCCGAAACTTTGAGGCCCTGAGCGGAGGTGTTGCGGCGCGAATCTGGTGGTACTGATGAAGGAAAACTTGTAGAACGTCGCCTGATCTACAAGAATTTGATGGAGGTGAGAAGCCACTCGCCGGTGATAGGCGGCAGGCGGTGGTGAATAGTGAAAATCCGAAACTTTGTGGCCTTGAACGGAGGTGTTACGGCATGAATCTGGTGGTGCTGATGAAGGAAAACTTGTAGATCGAGTCAAGACCAACACGATAATGGTAAAGGTGATGTCCCACTCGCTCGCCGTCAGCGATGAATAGTGAAATCCGAAACCTTTTTTTGCAATTTCAACCGTTTTTCTGCCAGAAACTGAGGGCGGCCCAGAAGAAAAGTTGTCTCAGGATATCCCGATCTACAACATATGTAGATTTGAAAGGCTGATTCGCAAGTTGGCCGAAATGAACAGTAACTCCGGCAACCGTAATTGAGAGAAAATTTTCTCCCTCCCCCCCCCCCCCCCCCCTCCCTAAACCCTAAAAACCCTAAACTTTTTTTTTAAAAAATTACTATTCACATAAAAAGAAAAAAAATTGTATAAAATACGAGGGACATACCCCAAGAAGAGTACTTAGTACTCACAAGTCCAAAAGGAAGAAAAACGAAGCCCAAAGGCCTCAAACAAAAAGCGAGATATGGAGCCAAAAGGCCCCAACAAAAAAGAAAAGGAGCGTAGGCCCAATAACGACCGCAACAAAGCTAACATTCCTAAGACAATGCAACAAAAGAGCGCATGTGCCCAATTAAACAAAACAAAACTAAAAAAACCAACTAATAACGAAGGCCCCATATAGCACGAAGCTGAGGAGTGATCACATACTTGGCCTCAATGGTAAGAAGCCGAGAGCGGACCAATGCAAAAATCTCATCAATCACCTGACGACGAGTCCGATGTCGCTGCTGATACACACGATCATTCCTCTCATACCATAGAAAATAAACTGTAGTAGAGAAAACCAAACGTGCAAGGATATGCCCAAAATTCTTCCTGCCTTGAAGATGAAGAGAAGCCCAATGAAGTAGAGAGAGCCAACCAGAAGATGGCCAAACAATAAGAGTCTTAGCTGAAATCTCCCCCCATACAGAAGACGAGAAAGGACAGCTGAAGAAAAGATGCTCATGCATCTCATTTGCTGAAGCACAGAGAACACAGCCTGAAAGAAGATAACATGCCATGACTTCGTAGTCGATCCATAGTACGAAGACGGCCCAATGAGGCAAGCCAAAGTATAAAGGAGTGCCTTGGAATATGGCCAGGGAACCACAGAAGATGATGAAAGGAGTTTACCGAGCGTCTACTCCGTAATAATTCTCACGCTAAGGCAATAGAGAAAATACCAGAGGTGTGGCCCTTCCAAACAATATGGTCAAGAGTCCCCATCATAGGTCGGATGCGGATAGAGTCCCAAACCCGTCTGAGGTCCGGTCCACCTTCAGGAAAAGCCCAATCTCCATCCTGAATGATAGCTGAGACCTTTGCATCTGAGGGAAGACCTGTAGATGAAAGAGTCCTGAATGAAAACAAATCACAAAGACGCCCCTGCGGCAACCAGTAATCCTGCCAAAGTGAGGTATCACGTCCATCTCCAATAGAAGAGACAAATTTACCCCTGCACCAATCCCGACTCTGTAAAATCTTCCTCCAAGACCAGGAGGCTCCAGAAGTAACCCGAACCTGCCAAAACGAGCGACCCCGAAGGAGTACCTTATGAACCCAAAAAGACCATGTGGAAGACTTGTCAGAAAGAAGTCTCCAAACATGCTTTAAAATAGCAGCACGATTCCACTCCTTCACTCGCTTGATTCCTAAACCCCCTTCTTTCAATGGATAGCAAACCGAATCCCAAGCTACTTTGGCCCCAAAATGAGACAAAGAGGTTCCTTTCCACAGGAAAGCAGCCAGAATACCCTCGATCTTCCGTACCACAGCTGCCGGTAAAATAAACATAGATGACCAATAGACCTGGATGGAAAATAGTACAGACTTAATCAACTGGAGACGGCCAGCATAAGTCAGCACAGCAGATGTCCACAATCTGACCCTCGAGAGAATCCGCTCTATCAAAGGAACACAGTCTGAAAGGCGTAATCTGGTACTAATCAGTAGCACCCCCAAATATCAGACTGGCAAACGGCCCACTTGAAAACCCAAGATGGACTGCAACACTGTACGATCCTCATCATTGACTCCAGATAAGAAGACATGACTCTTGGCCGAATTCGTAACTAAACCAGAGAGCTCTGTAAACTCCTGCAAAGCATCATGAACTACCCTAATAGAGCCCATATCTACCCTGCAAAAAACCATCAGATCATCTGCAAAACAAAGATGAGTAAGAGAAATTTGCTGGCATCTCTAATGGTATCGAAATCCAGGCCGCTGAGAAGCCTCCCGAAGAATACCACTCAAACCCTCCATGGCCAACACAAAAAGGTATGGCGACAACGGATCACCCTGTCGAACACCTCTAGAAGTGGGAAAGAAACCATGAAGCTCTCCATTTAAAGCGACCGAGAAGTGAGCAGAAGACATGCATGTCGCAATCCATCGGACCATACACTCTGGGATACCAATCGTCCTTAATCCCAAAATGATGAAATCCCAACTGACAGTATCAAAAGCTTTGCGAATATCCACCTTTAACGCGCACCGGGGAGGCAAATGCCCAAGATGGTAATTATGCATAAGCTCTTGTGTCAATAGAATGGCATCAGAGATCCTCCGACCTGGGACAAAAGGTGGTAACACTGCTTTGAACCGGTTTACAATCACTTTAGAGATGCACTTGTAAAGAACGTTGCAACATGAGATTGATCGAAAGTCACTCATAGTCTGAGGAGTCTCAACCTTGGGGACCAAAGCAATCCGAGTGGCATTAACACACTTCGGCATCCGACAAGTCGCAAAGAAGTAGCGCACCGCAGCCATAAACTCAACACTAATAATATCCCAAGCCTGTTTAAAGAACAGAGAAGTGTACCCATCCGGTCTTGGAGCTTTATCATCGGGAATCGAGAATAAAGCTGACCTGATCTCATTATCAGTAATAGGGCACACTAAAGAAGGCAGCATCTCCGTAGAAACTCTGCCAGAGAAAAATCGAGAAGCATCTACAAGAGAAAGGCGAGGAGGAGCTGTAAGCAATTTCTGGAAATACCTCACAGCTAGATGACCTAAGTCGCCTCTATCTGTAACAATGGTGCCAACCTCATCCTCAAGCTGACGAATCCGATTCCTGACTTGTCTATGGATCAGAGACTTGTGAAAGAATTTAGTATTCTGATCCCCCTGAGAGAGCCATTGGATCCTAGACCTCTGCCGAAAGAAAGCCTCTTCATCCCTGCACAACTGAAAATACTGCTTAGCAAAATCCCTCTCAGCCAAAATACACTCTGGGGAAGAAGGGCTCTCATCCAGAGCAGCCTGAGCTACTGCCCACTGAGCCCTAACCTCACTGACCCTACTAGAGATGTGACTAGAGGCCTTGGCATGCAAAGTCTTAAACTCCCGTTTCAACAACCCCAATTTCTGCATAACTCGAAACAAAGGATCCCCGTCCACAAGCGTAGACCATACTTTCTGAACAATCTCCAAAAAATCCTCTCGGTCAGCCCAAAAGTTTAAAAATTTAAAAGGATTGGAGGTCTGCCTACATTGATCTCCAAACCTTATGACCAAAGCACTGTGATCAGAAACATCCCATGGAAGAATCTCAGAAGTTGTGTTTGGCCAAGTCAAGAACCAAGAAGCGCTACCGAAACTCCAATCAAGAGTTCGGAGAATAGTGCCCTCTCCCTGCTGCCCATTATGCCAAGTATACCGGAGTCCAAGAGATGGAACTCTGATCAATGCTGCATCATGTATACACTGACCAAAATCATCCATATAACCACGCCAAGCCTAATCCCCTCCAACTCTATCCGACGAGCGTAAAATCGCATTAAAATCACCCAATGCCAACCAAGGTAAGTCACCAAAATCCCTGGACTGAGCTCTGATACAGTCCCATAACTGTCGACGGACACCTGGATCATTAGAACCATAAACAAATAGCAAACCAAAAGAAACCCCATCAGATAATCTGGTAGCCCGACAAACAATCCACTGTGAAGAAAGCTGCAGATCACTCAACCTATACAATGTAGGATCCCAACACACCAAAACTCGACAAGCAATTGACTCAGTGGCATTGGATAAAAACTTCCAAGAAGGACAAATACCCGAAACCACTGAAGCAAGGTGTCGCTGATCAACCTTAGTCTCTAAGAGACCAATCAAACCTAAAGAATACTTAGAAATCCAATTTCTAACTGCCCGCTGCGAAGAGAAGCCATTAAGGCCTCTAATATTCCAACTTCCTATCATAGGAAACTGGAAATAACTCATGACTGAAAAAAAAAAATCATTTGGGGCGCACGCCTCCTTTGCCCCCATTGCCACCCTTTTTACTCTGGACCTTTTTACCCTGACCAGCAGGAGGAATAGGAATAGAGTTAGATCATCGACTATCCAAAGGCTCCGTAAGGGTTTTTGGAGAACCCGGAGCAATAACCTTCTTTGGAGGAGCAATCCTTGAAGAATCAGGTAAAGTAGCTACAGGGCTATCAGGGCACTTCAGAATTTGATCCTGGTGAGTCTCAATAGGAGATAGTGAATCGGGATCAGAATCTGACTCAGAACTCGAACCATGGGTAGCAATCTGGCCGAGTTTAGTAAAGATCCTTTCCATCGAATCTGCCCCGGTAGTTACTGGATTTGAAGTCAATAGTGCAAGAGGTCCAGCTGGTGTGGAGTCAGTAACAATACCTTTACCCTTGTCTTTTAGAGCTGGGGTTATATCTTCAGCACTAATCTGATCTTGGCCAGGCTCAATATGAACAGCTGCTGCAACAACAGGGTCAGCAGTCTTCCCCTTATCTCTCAAGATGAGGGCTGTAGTAGCAACTGACGCCTCAGCCTCTGTACGAGCAGAAGTTGCAACAGGTATCGGACAAGTATGGCCAAACAAACAACACTTGGGACATCGTTTTGGCTTCCATTCATATTCTACCCTGATCTTGATCGGTTCAGAAGAAAGCTTACACCGGATCTCAAAGTCTTGCACTGGAGCATGCTCCGCATCTATCTCAACACAGACTCTGGCATAGGATAACCTAGTGTGCTCATAAGTCATCCTGTCACATGATAAAGGTCGACCAACCATACTAGAAATAGCACTGAGTGCTTTGGTTGACCACAATGGAAATGGTAGTCCATATAACCGAATCCAGACTGGAATCCTGGAAATCCTGCTCTGATCAAAAGAGAAATGAGGATTCCATTGTTGAAGAATGATGTGCTTCCCACCAAACATCCAGGGTCCTCTCTCTAAAATATCCTAAACCTCCTCCACTGTTCTAAATCTGAAAATCAAGAATTCTGTCCCAGTAGAGCGGACACCTAAACCCTAAACCCTAAACCCTAAACCCTAAACCCTAAACTTAACCCTAAACCCTAAACCCTAAACCCTAAACCCTAAATCCTAAACCCTAAACCCTAAACCTAAACCCTAAACCCTAAAACCCTAAACTTTTTTGTTTTTTTTTTTTGAAAAGTTACTTAGTAATATAAATCCAAAAAAATTATAGTGTACAAAAATCCGAGGGGCATACCCCAAGAATTACAACCAGGACGTTAAGTCCCACATACAATCCAACAATAAGTGAAAAATAATGGCCACAGACGGCTTACAACAAAGTAAAACATACCACAAACGGCCTTAACATCATAAAATAAAGGCCTCAGATGGCCTGAACAAAGGAAAGAAAAAACAAGTCTGATAATGCAGTCTTAACCCTTCTTGTTCTTCTTTTTCTTACCCTTTTTTACAGGAGTACTCGGGGTGTCCGAAAGAGTATGGTCAATCCCATCAGATTGATCCTCATTGCCTAGTAAATTCAAAGGCTCAAAACGAGAGGGGGAAGACTCAGGATGTTGTGTTGAATTTGTCTGCCCTGACGAAAAAGATGCCACATGATTTGTAGAACACTGTATAGAACCCAGTAGCCTACCCTGATCGGTTGCAAAAGAAGATAGAGAGTCAGAATCTGATACTGATTCTGTGCTCGAAACTGTAGCAGTCTCTAGAGGCACAATCTGCACTGGAGAGTCGGCTGTAATAGCAATAGGTTTTGAAACCTTAGTGACCTCAGTCGCAGTCTTGCCTGAATTCAAAGGAGCATCATCAGAGGTTTTAGCCTCGCTCTTATCTTGACCTGAGGTCTTTACCTGTTCCTGACAACGGTGACCAAATCTGCAACATTTGGGACAACGTTTTGGAACCCACTCATATTCAACTTGGATTTGGATGGGCTCAGGAGAGAGTTTGCAACTGAACTCAAAGTTCTTAACTGGAGGATAGCTTGCATCTAGAAGAACACATACCCTCGCATACTCCAATCTAGAAAGATCAGAAGTCATCCTATCGCAAGAAATAGGTAATCTAACCATGCTAGAGACAATACTAAGGCCGTTGGTTGTCCATAATGGAAACGGTAGGCCATATAAACGGATCCAAACGGCAACCTTCCTCACTTGCTCCGCATCAGGATCCAAATGTGGGTGCCATGGCTATAAGCAAATGTTTTTACCTCCAAACATCCAAGGACCACGAGCAATGATTGCATGAACTTCATCTTCAGTTCGAAAACGAAAGATGAAAAATCCCGTGTTCGTGGAGCGGACGTCCTCTAGTCCACTTGATTTCCATGCACGCATGGCCATTGATCGTGCAGCATGAAATGGCATCACATATCCCAGAAAGAACCCAATAAGACATCTACGCCACTCGGCTATATTCTCATTGACGATCTCATCCGAAATCTCAAGGATTGTTCCCGGTTTCTTAGGGGAAACGGGAAGCAGTTTACATCGAGTACTCGAATCGGTGATTTTAATTTTGTCAGCCCAAGAGCCAGCAGTTGTCTTGGGTGGGTCCATCCAGTGAATACAAATCAAATACAATGCAAAATCATAAAAAAAGAGATGGGAGAACGAAGGCAAACCAGTCACCGAAGCGGCTCGGCTTCCAAAGTCGTAGACATCTCTTTATAAACGATAATCCACAAGGAATCTGCAGCTCGACCAAAAGGCAAAATTGTGTGAAATAGCCGGGGAAACAATCTGGTCAGGGTTGATGAACAGTAATATCGGCCGGATAAACAGTGAAACCGGAGTTGAATAGTGTCACCCGAATAAAGAGATGGTGATTTGAGGGACTTGCGGTTAGAAACGGGTGACGCCCAAGAAGGGAAAGTTGGTCAGCATTGCTCGATCTACAAGGAGGTGGTGGAGGTGAGATGCCACTCGCCGTTTGCCGGAAAGTGATGGCGGTGAATAGTATATTCCAAATGTTTTTTGCTATGGATGAGAATGTTAACGGCTGAAACAGGCGACAGTGAAAAAGGAAAAGATGTAGATCGTCACCGGATCTAAGAAAAAGGCAGCGGAGGTGAGATCCCACTCGCCAGTTTCCGGTGAGCGGCGATAGTGAACAGTGATATTCCCAAAAACTTTGTGGCCGTGGACGGAGGTGTTACGGGTTGAATCCGGTGATGGTGAAGAAGGGAAAGTTATAGATCGAGCCAAGGCCAACACGATGGTGATGGAGGTGTCATTTCACTCGCCGGTTGGCAGCAGATGAATAGTAAATCCGAACACTGTTTTCGACGGTTTTGATCGCCTTCCGGTCAGAATCTGAAGAGGGTCAAGAAGGAAAGTTTCCTCAGGATATTTTGATCTACAATATATGTAAATCTCAAAGGGCTTAGGAAGGCATTCACTTACAGTAACCCCGGCGACCCTAGTTGAGAGAAAATTTTCTCCCTCCCTAAACCCTAAACCCTAAAACCCTAAACCCTAAACCCTAAATCCTAAACCCTAAACCCTAAACTTTTTTTTTGAAAAAATTTCTATTTACATAAAAAGAAAAAAGATAGTACAAAATACGAGGGGCATACCCCAAGAAGAGTACCTAGTACTCACAAGTCCGAATGGAAAAAGGAAACCCAAAGGCCCCAGAAAAACAAACGTGATATGGAGCCAAAAGCTCCAAACAAAACAGAAAAGGCGTAAAGGCCCAAAACCAACCACAATGAAAACTAGCATCACCATAACAACACAACAAAAGGGCGTAAGTGCCCAATGAAACAAAATAAAGTTCAAATAATCAACTAACAATGAAGGCCCCATATGGCACGAAACTGAGGAGTGATCACATACTTGGCCTCAATGGTTTGAAGCCGAGAGCGAACCAAAGCAAAAATCTCATCAATCACCTGACGACGAGTCCTGTGACGCTGCTGATACACACGATCATTCCTCTCATACCATAGAAAATAAACCGTAGCAGAAAAAACCAAACGTGCAAGGATATGTCCAAAATTCTTCCTGCCCTGAAGATGAAGAGAAGCCCAATGAAGTAGAGAGCGCCAACTAAAGGATGGCCAAACAATGAGAGTCTTAGCTGAAATCTCCCCCCATACAGAAGACGAGAAAGGACAGCTAAAGAAAAGATGCTCATGAGTCTCATTAGCTGAAGTACAAAGAACACAACCCGAAGAAGATAACATGCCATGACGCCGAAGTCGATCCATAGTACGAAGACGACCCAATGAGGCAAGCCAAAGAATAAAGGAGTGCCTCGGAACATGACCAGGGAACCATAAAAGGTGATGAAAGGAGTTCACCGAACGTCTACTCCGTAATAATTCCCATGCTGAGGCAATAGAGAAAATACCAGAGGTGTGGCCCTTCCAAACAATATGATCGGGAGTCCCCATCATAGGCCGGATGTTGACAGAGTCCCAAACCCCATCCTGAATAATAGCTGAGACCTTTGCATCTGAGGGAAGACCTGTAGATGAAAGAGTCCTGAAAGAGAACAAATCACAAAGACGACCCTGCGGCAACCAGTAATCCTGCCAGAGTGAGGTATCACGTCCATCTCTAATGCAAGAGACAAATTTACCCCTGCACCAATCCCAACTGTGCAAAATCTTCCTCCAAGACTAGGAGGCTCCAAAAGTAACCCGAACCTGCCAAAACGAGCGACCCCGAAGGAGTACCTTATGAACCCAAGAAGACCATGTGGAAGACTTGTCAGAAAGAAGTCTCCAAATGTGCTTCAGAATAGCAGCACGATTCCACTCCTTCACTCGCTTAATTCCTAAACCTTCTTCTTTCAACGGATAGCAAACAGAATCCCAAGCTACTTTGGCCCCAGAACGAGACAAAGAGGTACCTTTCCAGAGGAAAGCAGCTAGAATACCCTCAATCTTTCGCACCACAGCCGCCGGTAAAATGAACATAGATGACCAATAGACTTGGATGGAAAAAAGTACCGACTTAATCAACTGGAGGCGACCAGCATAAGTCAGCACAGCAGATGTCCACAACCTAACCCTTGACAGAATCCGTTCTATCAAAGGAGCACAATCTGAAAGGCGCAATCTGGTACTGATCAGGGGCACTCCCAAATAACGGACCGGCAAACTCCCCATATGAAAACCCAAGATGGACTGCAACACTATTTGATCCTCATCATTGACTCTAGAAAAGAAGACATGACTCTTGGCTGAATTCGTAACGAGACCAGAGAGCTCTGCAAACTCCTGCAAAGCAGCATGAACCACCCTAACAGAACCCACATCTGCCCTACAAAAAACCATCAGATCATCTGCAAAACAAAAATGAGTAAGAGAAGTCTGCTGGCATCGCCAATGGTATCAAAAACCAGGCCGCTGAGAGGCCTTCCGAAGAATACCACTCAAACCCTCCATGGCCAACACAAAAAGATAAGGCAACAACGGATCACCCTGACGAACACCTCTGGAGGTGGGAACCTAAACCCTAAACCCTAAACCCTAAACCTTTTTTTTGAAAAAGTTACTTAGTAATATAAATCCAAAAAAGTTATAATGTACAAAAATTCGAGGGGCATACCCCAAGAATTACAAAAGGACCTAAAGGCCAAACATACAATCCAACAAAAAGATAGAAAAAGAGGCCACAAGCGGCCTAAAACAAAGTAAAAATGCCACAAACGGCCTTAACAACATAGAAGAGAAATGATCACAAACGGTCTAAAACATAAAAAATACAAGAGCTTTAACCCTTCTTGTTTTTCTTCTTCTTACCCTTCTTTACCGGGGTAGCTGGGGTGTCCGAATGAGTATGGTCAATCCTGCATTGATCATCCTCACTGAGCCCATTCAAAGGCTCAAAACGAGTGGGAGAAGACTGAGGAGGTATCCGCCTTGAGGAAATAGATGCCTAACGATTTGTAGAACATTTGATAGAGCCCGAAAGCCTACCCTGGTCAGTCGCAAAAAGAGATGGAGAATCAGAATCTGAGACTGATCTGCACTCGAAACTGTAGTAGCCTTCAAAGGCACAACTTGTATTGTAAAATCTGCTGGAATAGAGACTATTTTCTTGCAATCAGTGACCCTGTTCACATTCTTTTCATTGCCCAAAAGGGCACTATTAGAGGTGCTAGCCTCATTCTTCTCTTGACTTGAAGTCTGTACCGGTTCCGGACAATGATGACCAAATCTGTAACATTTGGGACAATGTTTTGGAAACCACTCATATTCAACTTGGACTCGGTAGGGCTCGGGAGAGAGTTTACACTTGAACTCAAAGTTCTTTATCCGAGGGTGACTTGCATCAAGAAGAACACATATCCTCACATAATCCAATCTAGAAAGATCAGAAGTCATCTTATCGCAGGAAATAGGTAGTCCAACCATGCTTGAAACCATGCTAAGGTCGTTGGTTGTCCATAAAGGAAACGGCAGGCCATATAAACGGATCCAAACGATAACCTTCCTCACTTGTTCTAAATCAAGATCCAAATGTGGCTGCCATGGCTGCAAACAAATGTTTTTACAGCCAAACATCCAAGGACCACGAGCCATGACTGCATGAACTTCATCCTCAGTTCGAAAACGAAAGATGAGAAATCCCGTGTTTACGGAGCGAACGTCCTCTAGACCGCTTGATTTTCATGCACGCATGGCCATCGAACGTGCAGCCTGAAAGGGCATCACGTATCTTGGAAAGAAGCCGACAAGGCATCTACGCCATTCGGTCAAATTTTCATCGATAATCTCATCCGGGATCTCAAGGACTGTACCCGGTTTCTTAGGAGTAACCGGATTCAATTTTCATCGGGTACTCGATTCAGAGATCTTGATTTTATCAGCCCAGGAGCCAGTAGTTGACTTGGGTGGATCCATCAAGTGAATTACAAATCAAATACAATGCAAATTCATAAAAAGAGATGGAAAAACGAAGGCAAACCAGGCACCGAAGCGGCTTGGCTTCCAAAGTCGTCGTCACCTCTTTAAAAACGATAATCCACAAGGAATCAGAAAATCGACCAATAGGCAAAGTTGCATGAAATAACCTGAAGAACAATTTGGGTGGGGCTGATGAACAGTGTCTCCGGTATATGAATAGTAACCACCGCGGTGAACAGTAATATCCGATGGCAAAAGCAACACAATGATGGCAAAGGTGGCGTCCCACTCGCTCGTCGCCGGTGATAAATAGTGAAATCCAAAACTGTTTTTTTGTAATTTTAACCGTTTTCTGGCCGGAAACTGAGGGCGACTCAGAAGAGAAGTTGTCTTAGGATATCCCGATCTACAACATACGTAGATCTCAAAGGCTGATTCGCAAATTTGCCGGAGTGAACAGTAACTCCGGTGACCCTATTTGAGAGAAAATTTTCTCCCTACATCGTAAAATCTTTTAACTAAATCTCTTTCCCTAAACCCTAAACCCTAAACCCTAAACCTAAACCCTAAACCCTAAATCTAAACCCTAAACCCTAAACTTTTTTTGAAAAAATTAATAATTACATTAAAGAAAAGAACCTAGAAGCATCCGTGACAGAAGGTCGTACAGGAGCAGTGAGGAGCCTCTGAAAAAAATCCACTGCCAGGCTACCTAAACCGCTCCGATCGGCAATCACTGTACCATCCTCATCCTCAAGTTGATGAATCCGATTCCTAACTTGTCGATGGATCAAAGATCTGTGAAAAAACTTAGTATTTTTATCCCCTAAAGTGAGCCACTGAACTCTGGATCTTTGACGAAAGAAAGCCTCCTCACCCTGACAAAGTCTAAAGTATTGCTTGCAGAGAACTCTCTCAGCAGAAATGCACTCTACTGAGAATGGGTCCGTATCTAGAGCAGCCTGAGCTGTAGCCCACTATGCCCGAGCCTCAATAACCCTGCCAGAAATGTTACTAGAAGTTCGACCATGGAGAGTCTTAAGTTCTCGCTTAAGCATACCTAGCTTCTGAGTGAAACGATACATGGGGTTGCCATTTACTGGACAATCCCAAACCCTCTGAACAATCTCTAGAAAATCCTCACGATCAGCCCAGAAATTCAGAAATTTAAAAGAGGTGGGCCCTCGGTGTCGTTTATCTGTAATCCGGATAACCATAGCACAATGATCAGAGACATCTCTGGGGAGGATCTCTGAAAAGGTATCCAGCCAAGCCGAGAGCCAGGAAGAACTACCAAAGCTCCAGTCCAGTGTTCTTAGGATAGTCCCCTCTCCTTGTTGTCCATTATGCCAAGGGTAACGAAGCCCAAAAGATGGAACCCTAATCAACTCCGCATCATGAACACACTGCCCAAACTCATCCATATAACCATGCCAAGTTTGATCCCCACCAACCCTGTCTGAAGACCTCAAGATAGCATTGAAATCACCTAATGCCATCCAAGGTAGATCACCAAAAGCTACAGCCTGATCTCTGATGGAGTCCCACAACTGCCGACGAATGCCCGAGTCATTAGAACTATAAACAAAGACCAGCCCAAAAGAAATGTTATCGGATAAACAGGTAACCCGACAAACAATCCACTGGGGAGAACATTGTAAGCTGCTCAAGCTATACAACGTAGGATCCCAACAAACTAAGATTCTGCAAGCAACCGAATCAGTGACGTTCGACAAAAAGCCCCAAGAGGGACAAACTGCAGAAACAACCGAATCAAGATGCTGCTGTTCAACCTTAGTTTCCAAGAGACCAATTATACTCAGGGAGAATCTAGAAATCCAATTCCTAACTGCCCGCTGCGTAGAGAAGCCATTTAGGCCTCTAACATTCCAACTTCCTATCATAGGAAACTGGAACAATCACAAACTGGAAAAACTCTCAGTAGGGGCTATTGCGCCCCTGACCCCTTTGCCTCCTCCAATCTTGTTGGACCTGCTTACTCTCTGCCTCAAAAAAAAGATCAGGAGGCTGCATACTATCTAATGGTGATGGATTAAGAGTCTCAGAGTTATCTTCTGAGGATGATGGAGTCGATGGATCATCAGACAAGGAAGCCTCCTTGTTTATAGTACACTCTGGCAAGTGATAAGGCCCAGGCCGGAACTGATCTGTCTTAACAATAGCAAGTGAATTAGGAGCCGTCTCAGACTCTGAATCCGGAACTGATGATGAAATATCATCCTTAGCAATAGTCACCAAAGCTCTGTCAATAGCAACTGGGCCCACAATTGCTAAGGTAGAAGCTGAATGCTCAGTGTGATCAACTTCTGTAACATCAGGGGCTATAGCCTTTCCCTTGTCCCTCGAGGTGGGGACTGAAGTAGTAACTGGCCTCTTAGCCTCACAAGGTGTAGGATGCACAACGGGCACATGACAGGTATGTCCAAATAAGCAACACTTAGGA
This sequence comes from Boswellia sacra, assembly GCA_013180625.2. Classification (NCBI taxonomy): domain Eukaryota; kingdom Viridiplantae; phylum Streptophyta; class Magnoliopsida; order Sapindales; family Burseraceae; genus Boswellia; species Boswellia sacra. The sequence goes on along the minus strand of SNVD02008080.1, from coordinate 278,356 downwards.
CAACGTTTCAGTTTCCATTCATATTCTACTTTGATCTTGATAGGCTCAGAGGATAGCTTACACCGGATCTTAAAGTCCTGCACTGGAGAATGTTCCGCATCTATCTCAACACAAACCCGGGCATAAGATAACCGAGCCCGCTCATATGTCATCTTGTCACAAGATAATGGTCGACCAACCATACTAGAAACAGCACTAAGAGCTTTGGCTGACCACAGTGGAAATGGTAGCCCATGCAAGCGAACCCAGACTTGGATCCTGGAGATCCTACTCTGGTCAAAGGAGAAGTGAGGATTCCACTGTTGGAGAATGATGTGCTTCCCACCAAACATCCAGGGTCCTCTTTCTAAAATGTCATGGACCTCCTCTACAGTCCTGAATCTGAATATCAAGAAGCCTGTCCCAGTAGAGCGGACATCCTCCAAACCACTAGATTTCCATGCACGCATGGCAATGGAACGTGCAGCATGAAAAGGCATAGTATATCCCGGAAAGAATCCCACAATACAGCGTAGCCAATCAGCCCCAGCATCATCTACCAAATCATCTGGGAGCTCAAGGATCGAGCCCGGGACCTTTTTGGCTATCGGTTCAAGGTGAAATCTAGTGTTGGCCTCAGTCACCCGGATCCTGTCAGCCCAAGAACCAGGTGTTTGGGTGGTTTTTTGAGTGGGTGGGTGTGTTTGGGTGTCACAATATGGGTATTTGGGTTGTTTAAGTTTGTTAGGGGCGGGGGTGGCCATGGTGGGGGTGGTGTGGTGGCTAGGAAAAGTGTGGTGGAAATAGTGGGAGAACTCCAACTCGAAGCAAACAACCCAAAACAAACCAAACTCCAAAGTATCCAACCAACAATCCAAATAACCATGTGCACGCAGAAAAGCAAGTTCACAACAGTTCAAGAACAAATTAAAGAAGATAATGTGAAATTGCAATAGAGGGTGTGCATACCGGTCACCAAAACAGGCATGAAATAAAATCGATGAATAGTTTCTGTTGACGTCGCTCCTTGGATTTGATTATCCGCAAGGAATTTGGGTGTCAGCCAAGAAGCAAATATGCATGTAATAGGCTGAGGAGCAAACTGGAATGATCGATGAATAGTACTTTCGGAAAACAGTACCGCCGCCGTCAAGAATAGTATTTCCGAAAATTTAAATGCGATTTCAGAGAGAAATACTCGGAATTCGACGATACTACAGAAGGGAAACCTGATCGACGCCTCTTGATCTACACTTTGGTACAGGAGGTGACGACCCACTCGCCGTCGGACAGAAAAGCGGCGGTGAATAGTAGATAAAAGTCTCTGTGGACGGGGCTGAAGACGGTCGAAACAGGTTTCGGTGCCGAAGAAAAATTTGCAGAACGGGCCGAGACGAAGCAGACCACGCTGGCGGTGACTATTCACTCGCCACTCTGCCGTCGTGAATAGTGAAAACCGATTCCCTTTTTCTGTAGATTTGAACATTTTCCGGTCAAATCTCGAAAGGCTCAAGAAAGAAAGTTTGATTAGCGTGCTTCGATCTATAATATGTGTGAATCTCAAAGCCTAACTCGCAAAACCGGTGAAATGAACAGTAACTCCGGCGGTGTCATTTGAGAGAAAATTTTTCTTTCCTCCCCTAAACCCTAAACCCTAAATCCTAAACCCTAAACCCTAAACCTAAACCCTAAACCCTAACCCTAAACCTTAAACCCTAAACCCTAACCCTAAACCCTAAACCCTAAACCTAAACCCTAAACCCTAAACCCTAGCCCTAAACCTAAACCCTAAACCCTAAACTCTAAACCTAACCCTAAACCCTAAACCCTAAACTTTTTTTTGAAAAAATTAATAATTACATTAAAGAAAACCAATTTACATGATACGAGGGGCATACCCCAAGGAAGTCGCAAAGGACACAAGATACAAAAAGGACAGGAAAACCCGATCGAAGCAACAACAAAGGACCAAAATAGCCCAAATAAGCAAGAACAAAACTAAGGTAGGCACGCAGGCCTTAGGCAAAAATTGCCGAAACAAACTAGTCAGCTCTGCCCCAAATGGCCCGAAACTGTGCAGAAATCACAAATTTATCCTTCAAGTCAAGAACCCGAGTCCGAATTAAATCATAAATATCCACTGTGATTTCCGGACGAGTTCGACGTCGCTGCTGAAAAATAAGATTGTTCCTCTCGTACCAGATAAAATAAACCGTGGCAGAAAGAACCAACCGTGCAAGCACATGTCTAAAATCCTTTCGACTTTGTAGATGAAGGGAGGACCACTGAAGAAGCGAACCCCAACAAAAGGATGGCCATGTCATGAGAGTCTTCGCTGTCATCTCTCGCCAGATGGAAGAGGAAAAAGGACAACGAAAGAATAGATGTCCATGTGTCTCCGTGTCTGATCCACACAAAACACATGTTGCGGAGGATATTGTGCCATGACGCCGAAGACGATCCATAGTATGCAACCTCTCTAAAGAGGCGAGCCAAAGGATAAAAGAGTGTCTAGGGACATGACCCGGGAACCAGAGCAGGTGATGAAAAGAGTTCACCGATCGTCTAGCCCGCAGAATATCCCAAGCTGAGTCGATGGAAAAGATACCCGAAGGGTGTCCCTTCCAAACCTGATGATCAGGAGCCCCAATAGTTGGATGAAACGTGATTGAGTCCCAAATCAACTGAAGATCCGGCCCTCCAATTGGAAAATTCCAATCCCCATTCTGAATAATATCTGACACCCTAGCATTCGATGGTAGGCCAGTGGATGATAGAGTTCGAAAAGAAAACAAATCACATAGGGGTCCCTGCGGAAGCCAATAATCCTGCCATAGAGAGGTGTCCCTGCCATCTCCAATACAAGTGGTAAATTTACCTTTGCACCATGTACAGTGATTGCCGATCAGAGCGGTTTAGGTAGCCTGGCAGTGGATTTTTTTTCAGAGGCTCCTCACTGCTCCTATACGACCTTCTGTCGCGGATGCTTCTAGGTTCTTTTCTGGGAGGATTTCGGAGGCGATGTTGCCTTCCTTGGTTTGCCCTATTACCGATGACGAGATCAAGACAGCTTTGTTCTCCATCCCTGATGACAAAGCTCCTGGGCCAGATGGATATACCTCTCTGTTTTTTAAGAAAGCTTGGGGGATTATTGGTGCAGAGTTTAGAGCCGCTGTGCGACATTTTTTTGCTACCTGTCGGATGCCTAGGTGTGTTAATGCTACCAAGATTGCTCTGATTCCCAAGGTGGAGCGCCCGAGGACCATGAATGACTTTAGACCGATTTCCTGCTGTAATGTGCTTTATAAGTGTATCTCAAAAGTGATTGTGAATCGGTTCAAAACAGTCTTACCTGATGTAATTGGGAGTTCACAATCTGCCTTTGTCCCAGGAAGGAGGATTTCTGATGCCATTTTGCTGACACATGAGCTCATGCACAATTACCACCTTGGGAGTTCACCGCCGCGGTGTGCTCTTAAAGTGGACCTTCGCAAAGCTTTTGATACAGCCAGCTGGGATTTCATTTGTGTGGGGCTACGGACTATTGGTATTCCAGAGTGTATGATTCAGTGGATAGGGACCTGCTTATCTTCCGCACACTTCTCAATTTCGTTGAATGGGGAGCTCCATGGTTTCTTTACTGCATCCAGAGGAGTCCGACAGGGTGATCCTCTATCTCCTTACCTTTTCGTGTTAGCTATGGAGGGTTTGAGTGGTATTCTTCGAGAGGCTGCTCAGAGGCCGGGTTTCCACTTTCATTGGCGATGCCAGCAGGTATCCCTTACTCACCTTTGCTTTGCCGATGATCTGATGGTTTTTTGTAGAGCAGATGAGGTTTCTGTAAAAGTGATCAGAGATGCTTTAGATGAGTTTGCATGGCTCTCCGGGTTGGTTACCAATTCAGCCAAGAGCCATGTCTTCTTCTCAGGGGTTAGTGAGGATAAGCAAGTCGCTTTACAGGCTATCTTGGATTTTCAGATTGGCACTCTACCTGTCAGATATTTGGGAGTACCTTTGATTAGTACTCGATTACGACTATCGGATTGTGAGCCTTTGATTGAGAGGATCGTGTCTAGAATCCGGTTATGGACTTCCGCGAGTTTGACTTATGCTGGTCGGCTCCAGCTAATCAAATCAGTGCTTTTTTCTATCCAGGTCTATTGGTCCTCCATGTTCATTCTGCCTACAGCAGTGGTGCGGAGGATTGAGGGTATTCTTGCGGCCTTTCTTTGGAGAGGTACTTCTCTCTCTCGTTTTGGGGTAAAGATAGCATGGAGCTCGGTTTGTCACCCTTTAAAGGAGGGAGGTTTGGGGATAAAACGGGTTAAGGACTGGAACCAGGCGGCTATTTTGAAACACATTTGGAGATTGCTCTCGGACAAATCCTCCACTTGGTCTTCGTGGGTTCACCATGTGCTTCTTCGAGGTCGGTCCTTTTGGCAGGTTCGGGTTACTTCTGGGGTATCCTCATCCTCAAGCTGATGAATCCGATTCCTGACTTGTCGATGGATCAAAGATCTATGAAAAAACTTAGTATTTTTATCCCTTAAAGTGAGCCACTGAACTCTGGATCTTTGACGAAAGAAAGCCCCCTCATCCTGACAAAGTCTAAAGTATTGCTTGCAGAGATCTCTCTCAGCAGAAATGCACTCTACTGAAAATGGGTCCGCATCTAGAGCAGCCTGAGCTGCAGCCCACTGTGCCCGAGCCTCAATAACCCTGCTAGAAATGTTACTAGAAGTTCAACCATGGAGAGTCTTAAGCTCTCGCTTCAACATACCTAACTTCTGAGTGAAACAATACATGGGGTTGCCATTTACTGGAGAATCCCAAACCCTCTGAACAATCTCTAGAAAATCCTCACGATCAGCCCAGAAATTCAGAAATTTAAAAGAGGTGGGCCCTCGGTGTCGTTTATCTGTAATCCGGATAACCATAGCATAATGATCAGAGACATCTCTGGGGAAGATCTCTGAAAAGGTACCCGGCCAAGCCGAGAGCCAGGAAGAACTACCAAAGCTCCAGTCCAGTGTTCTCAAGATAGTCCTCTCTCCTTGTTGTCCATTATGCCAAGTGTAACGAAGCCCAGAAGATGGAACCCTAATCAACTCCGCATCATGAACACACTGCCCAAACTCATCCATATAACCATGCCAAGTTTGATCCCCACCAACCCTGTCTGAAGACCTCAAGATAGCATTGAAATCACTTAATGCCATCCAAGGTAGATCACCAAAAGCTACAGCCTGATCTCTGATGGAGTCCCATAACTGTCGACGAATACCTGGGTCATTAGAACCATAAACAAAGACCAGCCAAAAGAAATATTATCGGATAAACAGGTAACCCGACAAACCATCCACTGGGGAGAACATTGTAAGCTGCTCAAGCTATACAACGTAGGATCCCAACAGACTAAGATTCTGCATGCAACCGAATCAGTGACGTTCGACAAAAAACCCCAAGAGGGACAAACTGTAGAAACAACCGAATCAAGATGCTGCTGTTCAACCTTAGTTTCCAAGAGACCAATTATACTCAGGGAGAATCTAGAAATCCAATTCCTAACTGCCCGCTGCGTAGAGAAGCCATTTAGGCCTCTAACATTCCAACTTCCTATCATAGGAAACTGGAACAATCACAAACTGGAAAACTCTCAGCAGGGGCTATTGCGCCCCCGACCCCTTTGCCTCCTCCAATCTTGTTGGACCTGCTTACCCTCTGCCTCAAGAAAAGGATCAGTAGGCTGTATAGTATCTAATGGTGATATATTAAGAGTCTCAGAGTTAGCTTCTGAGGATGATGGAGTCGATGGATCATCAGACAAGGAAGCCTCCTTGTTTATAGTACACTCCGGCAAGTGATAAGGCCCAGGCCGAAACTGATCTATCTTAACAATAGCAAGTGAATCAGGAGCCGTCTCAGACTCTGAATCCGGATCTGATGATCAAATATCATCCTTAGCAATAGTCACCAAAGCCCTGTCAATAGCAACTGGTCCCACAATTGCTAAGGTAGAAGCTGAATGCTCAGTCTGATCAACTTCTGTAACATCAGGGGCTATAGCCTTTCCCTTGTCCCTCGAGGTGGGGACTGAAGTAGTAACTGGCGTCTTAGCCTCACAAGGTGTAGGATGCACAACCGGCACATGACAGGTATGTCCAAATAAGCAACACTTAGGACAACGTTTCGGTTTCCATTCATATTCTACTCTGATCTTGATAGGCTCAGAGGATAGCTTACACCGGATCTCAAAGTTCTGCACTGGAGAATGCTCCGCATCTATCTCAACACAAACCCGGGCATAAGATAACCGAGTCCGCTCATATGTCATCATGTCACAAGATAATGGTCGACCAACCATACTCGAAACAGCACTAAGAGCTTTGGCTGACCACAGTGGAAATGGTAGCCCATGCAAGCGAACCCAGACTTGGATCCTGGAGATCCTACTCTGGTCAAAGGAGAGGTGAGAATTCCACTGTTGGAGAATGATGTGCTTCCTGCCAAACATCCAGGGTCCTCTTTCTAAAATGTCATGGACCTCCTCTACGGTCCTGAATCTGAATATCAAGAAGCATGTCCCAGTAGAGCGGACATCCTCCAAACCACTAGATTTTCATGCACGCATGGCAATGAAACGTGCAGCATGAAAAGGCATAGTATATCCCGGAAAGAATCCCACAATACAGCGTAGCCAATCAGCCCCAGCATCATCTACCAAATCATCTGGGAGCTCAAGGATCGAGCCCGGGACCTTTTTGGCTATCGGTTCAAGGTGAAATCTAGTGTTGGCCTCAGTCACCCGGATCCTGTCAGCCCAAGAACCAGGTGTTTGGGTGATTTTTCGAGTGGGTGGGTGTGTTTGGGTGTCACGATGTGGGTGTTTGGGCTGGTTAAGTTTGTTAGGGGCGGGGGTGGCCATGGTGGGGATGGTGAGGTGTAGGCTAGGAAAAGTGTGGTGAAATTAGTGGGAGAACTCCAACTCGAGGCAAACAACCCAAAACAAACCAAACTCCAAAGTATCCAGCCGACAATCCAAATAACCAGGTGCACGCAGAAAAGCAAGTTCACAATAGTTCAAGAACAAATTAAAGAAGATAATGTGAAATTACAATAGAGGGTGTGCATACCGGTCACCAAAACGGGCAGGAAATAAAACCGGTGAATAGTTTCTGTTGACGTCGCTCCTTGGATTTGATTATCCGCAAGGAATTTGGGTGTCAGCTAAGAAGCAAATATGCATGTAATAGGCTGAGGAGCAACCTGGAAGGATCTATGAATAGTACTTTCGGATGAACAGTACCGTCGCCGTCAAGAATAGTATTCTCGAAAATTTAAATACAATTTCAAAGAGAAATACTGGGAATCCGACGATACTACAAAAGGGAAACTTGATCGATGCCTCTTGATCTACACTTTGGTACCGGAGGTGACGACCCACTCGCCGTCGGACAGAAAAGCGGCGGTGAATAGTAGATAAAAAACTCCGTGGACAGGGCTGAAGACGGTCGAAACAGGTTTCGGTGCTGAAGGAAGATTTGCAGAACGGTCCGAGACGAAGCTGATCCCGTTGGCGATGACTATTCACTCGCCACTCTGCCGCTGTGAATAGTGAAAACCGATTCCTTTTTTCTGTAGATTTGGACGTTTTCCGGTCGAAAGCTCAAAAGGCTCAAGAAGGAAAGTTTGATTAGCGTACTCTGATCTACAATATGTGTGAATCTCAAAGCCTAACTCGCAAAGCCGGCGAAATGAACAGTAACTCCTGCGGTGTCATTTGAGAGAAAATTTTCCTTTCCTTCCCCTAAACCCTAAACCCTAGACCCTAGACCCTAAACCCTAAACCCTAAACCCTAAAACCCTAAACCCTAAACCCTAAACCTAAACCCTAAACCCTCCTAAACCCTAAACACTAAACTTTTTTTTTTGTAACCGAGGTGTCCGGGCCAGCTTACGCGCACAACGACTAATCCTCGGAGGAGACTAACGCAACCACAACCCACTGTCACGGTCTCCCACTTAAATCATGGAGGAGGCCATTGTGGAGACTCAAACCCAGGACTTTACCATTGGTGCTATACCAACTCCATCCTGGTCCGCTTCACCACTTGAACCAACCCATTGTGGGTTCTAAACCCTAAACCCTAAACCCTAAACTTCCTCCAACCGGCACTGTCTGCAATTTCCATTTTATGAATTGTATATCATCTTTTGGTGCACTATTTGGTATAAATACGCTTTTTTTGAATGAAGCATAAACCTTTTACTACATTAAAAAAAAATTAGAGATTGAACTTCAACAACAAAAATCAACAGCAAAAATAATAAAAAGAGATTGAACATTTCTTTCTCTTACCTTTCTTCACAGGGCAGCCATAGTGTCCGAATGCAAATGGTCAAGTCTATTGGGTTAATCTTCATCACTTAGCCTCTTAAAAAGCTTAAAAGTAAGGGGAAAAATCATAGGAGGTTGTCTTGCATTCGTCTGCCCTAAAGAAAGGGATGCCTCATGGCTGGTTTAACATTGAATAGATCCTAAAAGGTTATCCTGATCAGTCCCAATAAGAGAAATCGAATCAAAAGTTGAGATTGACTTCGTATCCAGATATGTAGTTTCCTTAGAAGGGATAGCTTGCATTGTAGAATTATATTCTTACCCATGCCTAGTAGGTTATCATTAATGGCTCGTGTCATATCCTTGCCCTTCTTCAAAGGGGCACTATCAGAGGGACTTGCCTCATTCTTATCCTGACCTGATGTCTTTACTGGTTCTGATCAATAGTGACCAAAATTACAACATTTGGGGCAACGTTTTGGAATCCACTCATATTCAACTTGAATTTGGATAGGCTCGGGAGAAAGTTTGCATCTGAACTCAAAGTTCGGAATTGGAGGGTGTTTTGCTTCAAGAAGAACACATACTCCAGTCAATTGCCTTAAAAATGGTCCCCTCTCCCTGTTGTCCATTATGCCAGGTGTAACGAAGCCTAGAAGAAGGAGCCCTGATCAATTCTGCATCATGAACACACTACCCAAACTCATCCATATAACCATGCCAAGTTTGATCCCCACCAATCCTGTCTAAAGACCTCAAGATAGCGTTGAAATCACCCAAAGCCATCCAAGGTAAATCTTCAAAAGCTGCAGGCCGATCCTTGATAAAGTCTCATAACTGTCGATGAATACCCGGGCCATTAGAACCATAAACAAAGACCAAACCAAAGGAAATATTATCAGATAATTAGGTGACCTAACAAGCAACCCACTGAGGAGAACACTGCAAACTGCTCAAACTGTACAACATAGGGTCCCAACAAACCAAAATTCTACAGGCAATCGAATCAGTGACATTCGACAGAAATCCCCATGAAGTCAGGTCCTATCTGAGGAATAACGATCACAAGATATGGATCTCTAAGACCATCCGGTGAGACCAGTAGAAATTATGCAAGGAGGGCAGAACTGAAAAAGGTGAAGCCAACCAAATGAAGTCATATCCATCATTCCAAGCAAAGGCATGATGGAAGATAATGTTACTTTACCACCGCTGGTATGAATGCCCACGGTGGAAGTCGGGAAGTCGAAGAAGTGGTCGAGAATAGATGTTGATGGTGTCTAGATAGTGGGAAGAATTAGGCTCTCAGAACTTGACGAGTGATGACCGAGTATGGCAGAGAATTCCTTATACAGAAGGCAAAGTTCCTGCCCATTGAAGCGAAAGACATGATCGTTAGAATCCCAAAAGGTTGTACAATCCTTCAAAAAAGGAATGTTAAGCTTGACATGACGAAGGAATTTCAGATAATAGAGGTCAACAGACTCGAGTCATTTTCAATCCTCGTCCCTCAAAGGCTTTAAAAGGGACTGGAAGATCTTAAAGGAAGCTTCAAACATGTTGAATGATTCGAAGAAACGAAAAAGAAGTCTCGAGAAACGAGACAAAAGGCGTAGAGAAGTAGTAAGGAGGAGCACTTAAATAGTGCGCAAGTCAAGACAAAAAAGGTCAGGGAACCACCAGCCGACCATCTGACTACTGGCTGGTTATTGCATGATAGCCGACTGACTGTGAAATAACTGCCTGACTGTTAGATAGCCGTCTAGGAAACCATCGGAGGGCTATCTGACAGTCGTTTAGCAGCTATTAAGGCTAAAACAACCCATTAGCCCTCCTCCCGCGCGATCATTCAACTTCCGAAACACTTAACGACGGACGATTTCGAGCGTGTGACTTCCAGATCTTATAGTTGTATTCAGGATTGAATGAATGATGATGTGAATACAAATTTGAATAAATTTGGATATAAAAAGAGTGCAATACACAAAATCTGTGGAATCAAAAAAAGAAAACTTCCATTTATACAAACTGTTTACATTAATTATACATCATAAAAGTTCATGTGTGAAAGAAAAATGAACAAAGAAAAATCTTGATAAAAGCCGGTGGTGACAGTCTTCACCCATCACCATCATTGTCAATATCAAAGGAGAAAGTAGCGACCTGAGCCTGAAAACGCTCCACCTCACGCTCCAGACGAGTAACTTCTTGATGACTTGTCTGACCAAGCAAGAGAATCATATAGTTTGAAAAACTATTAAGGTAGAAATCATGCATACATGAAGTATAGAAGGATATTTTACTTGATATTGATGAGACATCTGTAAGACATATCCGTGAGAGGTGGCTTGCATGCAAAAAACCTACTCCATGGAAGATCATGGGACCTGCATTGTATTACATTTCCATTAGTGATAAATAACAGAGAATTTGAGAAATGAACACTCAAGAAACTTACCAAAGTATTGTCCTGTGGAATAAAAGGGACGGGCATGTTCGAATCCACCCTAATCACGTGGCTGTGGATCGACCCATTGTCATCCCACATGTAGACGATGTTACTGGGGTAAGCCTAAAAGTCACCAATCACATGACCGACTAAAGCAGCCGGGGCAGTCGAAGAAGCTGGAGGAAGAGATGGTTATTGAGTCGCTGTAGAAAAGGAAGCAGACATGCCAATGCCCGAAGAGGGGGCTCTCGATCTCTTCCTACAATAAGCAAAAGAACTACCAGAATGAATAGACACCATCGAGGGATGAGGAGTGTTATTAACTGATCAGTCAGGCCTAATATGCAACAGGATGGCTCGAGCCCAGTTGATGTAAGAAGTCGTCATTAACGAAAACTCGATGGCACTTAAGTGAATCCCGGTCGTATAGTCCAATACCTCTAGCTCCATGGCCAAGTTAACTGAATCAATCATCAGAACCGGTGACGATGGAGGAATCAAATGGCGTGTTGAGCCCTCAAACCAATCCCACACGCAATCGCCCAAACACCATATCATGTTGTTCACATAAGGAATAAGATGCGGTATAAGTTGTAGAGGGAAGTAATTTCATAGCTGCGGACCAATTCTCCTCGGGTCCCCACCATTTAGAATGAATCTGCAAGGAACAAAGAAACATGGTAAGAGTTTCATGCAAATGAAATACTGACTATAATATCTTTTTACCTTGTCCCAAGCCAACGTATGAATGTAATCACGGAAAAAGTCAAGCTCGTGAGATCTCTCAAACGCTGTATGATGTGTAAGCCACCTCTTTATTCGAGGAAAGAAAGAATCCTCACTCACAGGAAAAGGAAAAGGTAGAACTCATAACTCATATGCCCACATCTATCACGGATATTATAGAATTAGAAATGGAAGTCATACAGATAAGACATGAAGGTGTAAAGAAGAAAGAAGTTACCTCAATAAGTGGAGCAAATCCAAGGACCGTAACAATGCCTCGACAAGCTCGATCCAATCCAAAATACAGCTGACCGAGAGCAGCGCAACCCTAGTTGAAACCCCTCACTCGATCAAGGTCCTGAAAGGTAGGAAGTAAGTTAAAATAGTGGTGTTTGACACATTAGCAAAGAGCGTCGTACCCAATAGATAGACCATGAAGCTTAGAGCATACTGGTCCACCTCAACTGGAGTCAGATTTGACCTCCTCTTCCAATATTCGTACAAGGGAGCATATCGAATGGCGGCCTTACTCTCAACATGCACCTCACACACGAAAAGCTATAGGATCCAGTTTTGCTGATCCCTCGAATCCATAATACAAGCATTAATAGGGGCTCACCACCGCATGGAAGGTCAGTCAGAGAAGCAACGTCCAAAGGCATGATAGTCATCTCACCGATCAGAAGATGTAATACGTGGGTCGCATCCATCCACCTCTCGCATAAAAGCAGCTAATGCTCGATAATCGGTATACCACTAAACGCGCGGAAGACACGTGATGAACTCATAGAAGCCGGTATCAATGATCCTACTCATAACTGCATCGTTCTCTATCACTAAGAACCAACTATGGGCTCCAAAAAAGTCTCACACATCTTGTTCTCATGATAGTCCTAAGGCAAGAAATCAAAGTCTCTACATGAATAGATTTCCTAAAAAGATTCAAAGAAAATGGAAAAGTAAAGAATGAAGAAACTGCGTATTAGATTGATTATATGAGAAGCCACGTTGTAGACAACTGGCACCTCCTGATCTCTCGAAAGACCCTTTAACATCAATTTTTAGTTTGGATTAGTCTCGTTCAGGTCAAGATGGACCGGATGACCTGCCATTAGAAAGAAGAAGCTGAGAAAAACACGCAAGAAAAAACAAGGAGCGAATCGGATGAAAAACGAAGAAGTTGTGCGCAAATGAAGCTAAAAGAGGATGAGTGGGCTTTATAGAAGCCCTCAATTGCTGGCCGACAGTCAGATAGTCGGGCGACGATTTTCCCAATGGACCACAAGAAATCGAGAATAGAAGCAAGAATACTCTAAAGAAGAGCATAAAACCCAATGAGGACAAAAACAGGAAGAAGCATGCGAACACTTAGAAGAGGGGCCTGAAACCCAATGAATGCAAAATATGAAGAGATCAAAGAAGAATAAAGAATACTTAGCCGAAGGCACGAAGAATTAGAAGGTCTAGAGACCGCAAAGCAGTGCATGATAGAAGCTTTCCCAGTGGGCATGCATTAGAAGGAAACCCTAATAAATAGGTACACGTAAGAGTGTTTAAGCCCTCAGAATAGGCACAAGCCCTAAGGAGAGGCGCACTGAAGAGTGTTAAAAATCCTAATAGGTGCACTTAAGAGTGTTTAAAGCCCGTAGAATAGGTACACTAAAGAGTGTTACCAAAACCTAAGAAGTAGGTACACTAAAAAGTGTGAAAAACTCTGAGAAGTAAGTGCACTTAAGAGTGTTTTAGGCCTTTAGAATAGACACAAGCCCTAAGAAAAGGCACATTGAAGAGTGTTGAAAACTCTAAGAAGAGGTACACTTAAAAGTGTTTAAGCCCTTAGAATAAGTGCACTAAAGAGTGTTACCAAACCTTAAGAAGTAGGTGCACTGAGAGTATTAAAAACCCTAAGAAGTAGGTACATTGAAGAGTGTTTTATCATAACATCATAAGGATATTCTCTTGCCTTAGATACGCACATCCACCCTTAGATGGGCACATTATCACCTTAATAGGCATGCTCGTCCTTAGATGGGAACCTTAGCCCTTAGATGGGCACATTATCGCCTTAGATAGTCACGTTCACCCTTAGATGGGTACCTCAGCCCTTGAACGGGCATGCTCACCTTAGATAGGCACATCTGCCCTCAAATGGGCACCTCAACCCTTGGATGGGCATATTAGTCCTTGAATGGACACCCACTTTTTGTATGAACAGAAGGAAGTGATGAGAAAATCTGAAAGAATGAGGATGAAGTCGAAGATGTTTGATGGAAGAAAGAAAGACGAAGCAAGAGTACTTTATCAACTTTTGTGCCTCAAAAACCTCTTCAAAGTAGAGGGTAAGCTATAGACATTGAATTTTTGAGGCTCGATGATGAAATAAAGATGAATATCGAGCAAAAAATTGACCAAAATGCCCTTGAAGGTCAAGAAGAGAAGGGTGAGAAGGAGTTGGTGAAGAGTCTCGAAAACCGACACATGAATTTGAAAAATCACATAAATTAATCTAGGAAGAATATGATCATAAGTCATATACCGTTGTGAAGCTACGGATGTCTAATCTATGTAGAAATTTACGAATCACAAATCAGAGTTGAATTCGAGGAGTTATGTGTGATCGAAGGAACAAATGTCTGAAGGGACTACATCAAAAGATGATAAAAAAAGAAAGAGCTGAAAAGATATTGACCAGTCGACCGTTAGACAGCCTTCCAGCTATTTGCCAATGGCCGACCGTCTGTCAAATGGCCGGCCGACCGTCTGGAGAGAGCCGCCTATCCCTTGTTGGCTTATTTTCTAAAATAAGCTTAAAAAGCTTCCTTTTTCATCTTCACCCCTCTTCTATATAAACCATTTTCCTCTAACTTTATAAGACACACCGATCGTCGAATACAATCATCTTTCTACCTCTTGAAGACACACTCGAGAATTCGAGAAGTTTTTTCCAGTATAAATATTTTTTTAGGTGTTTTTATTGCTCTAAACCTGAAAAAGGTATGTCTGGAAAGCATAATTCTCTCCTCCCTCTAATTTTCTCTTTTATTTTTCTTACTTAGAAAAAGCATGTTTAGGGTTTAATTTTATACTTAGGAGCATGTCTAGGGTTATTATGAATGGTGCTAACGCAATTTGTTTTGCAAGATAGATAAACGTGTCAAGGTAAGTCCACAATCCTTCGTTTTTTAGAATCATGCTTAAGAGTTTAATTTCTTTGCGAATGCTTAGAAACATGTCTATGAATATATGCTTAGAATCATGCTTAAGAGCACATGGTTAGAATCATGCTAGGAAAATTTATTTGTTTTGATGAATGCAAGGAAATAGCATAGAATATATAAGAATTATCGTTTTGCCCTTGAATGTCTTGTTTGAGCTAGAATAGCTACGATTAATTTCAGTTTTTTGAATTAGACTAGAAATGCCATGATAATTGATATGAATTATACTAGAATAACTATAGGTAAAATTACCATTATAGAATTTATCAAAATCTAGGCTAGAATGCTATGATATTAGATTATGGATTTGTATGATTTATGACTGTACAAATGTTTGTATATTAAGAAGTATATTTATATGATATAATGAAGTGATGGTGGACTCATATTGATCCATTACTTAGATTGAATATTCAAACATATAATTGTGGGCAATGTTTCATTCTTTTATAACAATTATTGTAATCCTCTCCCCTTCCCCCATATATGAAAGGAAATGTAATATATTCTCCTCTGTCTTTCTTTGTATACATATACAACTGCCATTGATTGAATAATTACCTCGCATGTCTAATAAAGATAAAAGTAGAATTGTGTGTATAAAATGAATAATCTAAGTGGACTAAGTAATAACACGAATAATTTTTATTTAGTATTTTTCAAGTAGAAGTCGGATTTATATCAGGATGGGTCGAAAGATTCGTACCTAACTTTCTAAACCTATCTCTGAAAGGATGATGGTAGTTTAGGTCCCGAAGCGAGGGATCGGATTATCCTATTTATTCCTAATTGAATAATTAGATAGTGACTCCTTTCTCTAGACATATTCATGACTCGCTTGTATTCTCTTAAGTCTTGAAAGAGATTTTGATACAGTGTCGTAATCGTAAACACCCTGACCGGATAAAAGTCTCGTTCACAACAATGTAACCAATCAAACATAAAAATGAAAAAAAAGGACCAAAACCCCACTTCACCAATACTCCACCATATCTACGCAACCAAACCCACCATAATATATCAGACATATAAAGAAAAAGAAAAGTCCCACAACCCCTAGTTGATCTAATTAACGTTGCACAACCACTATTCTGCCACCACCGATATTCTGCACAACCACTTTAGAAAATCAAACATACAAAGAATTTAAACACAAACCTATTTTCTCCTTGGCTAGTTCGATCCTCGATGCTTGATAAAAGATTATCTTTATACATGAAATTGCATTGACATTGACCCAGAAAGGCTAAAAAATTGAAATGAGTGCTTATGTATTTGTCTGAAATACGTGGAGAGTGAGGGGGACTTGATGTTACTTTCAGAACAGTAGGGGTGTCACTTACTACCAAGATCCAAAGGCGGTGGTGCTGTCAAGTCCCCTAGTTAGTAATAATGGATTGGACACCGTCAAGCGTCAACTCAGTTATATGCGATGCAAAAGCAATTAATCACAGCCACGGGGAAGCTCAGCCTGGCTCTTATTGTTTGTCATTGACCACGGCTTCCTGCTTTTAGGTTAAGGTATTGTAATGTTATTAATAAAATAAACGGTGCCGGTCTTTTATGCGTTCATAAATAAATAAATTGTTAATAAAAGCATGTCCAATTGTGCATGTCATCAGGATATGATATGATGGGGGTAATAAATATTCCTCGCCCTCACCTCACCAAAGTGAAGTTGTCCGAATTCTTACATAACTTATTTTATTCCTATTATTATTAACCATCCGATCAAAAGGCTACATTTCGCAGTACTGCTACTCTACTCTTTTGGCTTTGATCTCTTCACTTATCTGACATTTTCCATTCCATTCCTGCTGTAAACAGACTTGTGTTGTCTGTTCTTCGTCTGTCTGCTTCTCCTTTGAACCTACCCTCACCTACCCTACCCTACCTAGACCTAATAATATTAATAACCCTTTTTTTTATTTTTATCTTATTTGATCCTTCTCATTTTAAGCATTTGAATTTGATTAAGAGAAGTGGGTTTGGATTATAATAATAGTACTAGTAGATGGGATCTTGCTACTCAACTTTGGGAAAGGGGAGCTTTGATACCGTTACTGATGATGCTTCCTCCTTTGCAAAAACCGCAGCAGCCATTGACAAGAGGCAGCGTTTAGGTTCTTCCCGGAGGTGGACAAAAACCAGAGATGCTCTTCTTCTGAAGAAAAAATCGATTGATGATGCTGATGCTGACCTTCATCAGATTTCTGGGAGGATGTTCACTAACGCTGCTACTAAAATCGCTTGCTTATATACCCAGCAGGGCAAGAAAGGAACAAATCAAGACGCCATGCTTGTTTGGGAGGTTGCTTCTCTTTCTTTTTCTTTTTTTCGTAATTTTTATTATTTTTTTATCTTCTTAATTTAAACTGATATTTTCTTCCAGTTTTTTTTTTCATGTATATGGTGAGACAGTACAGACACTGCTCTTGGCAATAAAGTAAAAAATTTTGAAGAAGGCTGGTGTTATTTTCTGATATTAATCACATATATATGAATATCCAAGGGGGTATCTATAAATTGAGTCTAGACTCCACTACTTATGATGCAAAAGTTTAGCTTTACTATCCTGCTCAAGCCCTGCTGGTCCGTATTAAAATTGAGGGTGTACAGCAGCTACACAGTGCGTCACCATTCCAGTTCTGTGCACGTAAGAGTTGGAATTTGTGTCATTCTTAAGTGACATGCTCAGGAATAAAGGACCAAAGCCATATTCATAGACACACCTTAAGTTATTTCATTTTTTACTTTTTCATTTTCGGGAGAATCACTTTAGTTACATTACTTTGTGATAACCACTTTTCATCATTGATCTTGTTCTATTTCATGGGTTACCCAGCGAATAAATTGCTTTAGTCATATTACAAAAGTTATTCTGCTGCATATACTCCAATTTCAGTTGTGTTGTTACCCTGTATTGGATAATCATCTCAATCTCTTTTCGAGGCAAATATTTAGAACATGTTTCTCCTATGTTTGGCAATTTTATGTGATTACTTGATTGGAATGTTTCTATAATAGAATTTCAGTTCAAGTGATACAATATTTTGTGGGGTATTTGATGGTCACGGTCCCTATGGTCATATGGTTGCCAAGAAAGTACGGGATTATCTTCCTCTCATATTGAGTTCTCAGTGGAAAGCTAGTTCTAGTGGTGACCAGAAAAGCCTTGGGAATGCTGATGGAAGCACAAATTCTGAGGAAACTGCATCACTGAGCATGGATGACGAATGGATTGAGTCATTGGATGCTGAGGATGATAAACTCCCTGAGGTGTATCTTCCACTTAAGAAATCTATGTTAAAATCTTTCAAGTTAATGGATAAGGAATTAAAGCTGCATCCAACAATTGATTGTTTCTGCAGTGGGACAACTGCTGTTACCCTGGTAAAACAGGTACCAGAAACCGACTTCGTCACACTTCTGACTTTTGAATTGAAAATTTGCTAATCTTTTACTTTGGAAACAGGCTAATGATACAATGTGTTTATTTGTTTATGTGATCAAAATTCACAATTCCACCAGGTATTTGAGGGAGATTAGATATCTTATTTCAAAACCTGACATTCATATATTGTAGTTGACCCAGTATACGAGGGCCAGTAGAGTTCTCAGTTTGATTTTGTAATTTATGTTATAGATATTCTCACATAAGTTATTGAAGTTAAAAATTGAGTAATTTTGTGAAACATGTGATAGAGGTGCAGAACTTTAAGCATTGTAAATAATTTTGTGCATTGAGAGTAGAATTTGTCATCAAGGCTACCCTCTGCAAATTATAGCGAACTTTGGCTCTTATGACCTATAATTTTTGTACCATTTTCCTGAGTATATCTGTTCTTAAATCTTTTATAACAGTACTTCCTTTAGCTGAAGAGAATTCCTGTAATCATTCAGTGTTGTGTCAGAATGGAAGTGTTATCTTCACCAAAGCGATTTTCACCAGTGCATGACTTAGGTAGTATGTTAGCATGCAATATATCCGATGAAAACTTTATTTGTTCTATGTATACTGCTTGTTAGTCATTATATCAAAGCTTGATATGCTAGATGTAGTATTGGGAACTGGCAGGGTCAGCTGGGGGCCTAAAGCTATCTGACCTAAGTTTTATGTATCTGCAATTGGTCTACAAATGAACCACCCTGTAACATATGTGGAGTTTAACAAGATATATGACATTACTATTCGATGGGCATATAGAATCTATTGAATGGAAAATGAATAATTATGTAGCATAGAATAAGAAAAATTGATAGCAGAGTAACGTACAGTTTATTTTTTGTGGACGTTTGGCTTGCATACCTGATTTAAACTCAGTCATCTGCAGTGTGATTAATTGGGGTGATGTAATTGGTAATTCAGATATTATACCTATCCCAAACCCTTATATGTAACGGGTGGGATCATATCACCAATATGCTAAATCAAGGCTGGAAAGTGGTTTATCATTGTAACAAGTCATGTGAACTGATTCTGATTGGGTTACATTATGTTGTTAGTATTGGAAAATGAGTTTCTTTGTAGTCTGTATAGAACTCTGAAATGATTAGGTCTTTTAAGACTATATTACATCATATATTGAAATTATGAAAACATTTTCCAGGGTCAGGATCTTGTACTTGGAAATGTTGGGGACTCGAGAGCAGTGCTGGCAATGAGGGACAAAGACAACTCTTTGGTTGCTGTGCAATTGACTGTGGACCTGAAGCCTGATCTGCCAAGTCTCTCTCTCTCTCTCTCTCTCTCTCAAATTAGAAAAAGAAATGGCATCCTCAATGCAAAATGTTAAAACTGACTTACTATAGCTCTATACTTGAAATTCTTGGTCTTTTTGTTTGTAGGGGAGGCTGCAAGGATTCAGCAATGTAAAGGGAGGGTCTTTGCATTGCAAGATGAACCAGAGGTTGCACGTGTTTGGTTGCCTAATAATGACTCCCCTGGTTTGGCGATGGCTAGAGCTTTTGGTGACTTCTGTTTGAAGGATTTTGGTTTAATTTCTGTACCAGATATTTACTACCGCCACCTTACTGAAAGAGATGAATTCATTATTCTTGCCACTGATGGGGTATTTTTCTCTTCCTTGGTTATGCCAATTACTTGAAAGGATTTTCTTGCAATTTTTTAAATTACTGGCTTCCCAAAACTGTCTTTATAACTGCTTGCAAAGTTCTGTGACATCATGGAATTTCTGCCTCATTTTAGCCATGTACTTCTTGTATTCCAGATCTGCATTATAGATTTAAGTGATAGGATTATGTGCTTTTAAAGTGTTCAGATAGGGGAAAACTTTAAAACTTAATTGCTATTTAAGAAGCTGATCATGCGGACTTAGGTTTGGGATGTCCTCTCCAATAAGGAAGCCATAGAGGTTGTGGCAGCAGCCCCTAGTCGTGCTACAGCAGCCAGAGCTCTTGTAGATTGTGCAGTTCGGGCATGGAGGCTTAAGTATCCTACATCCAAGAATGATGATTGTGCTGTTATCTGCCTATTTTTAGAACATTTATCTGCAGTAAATGGATCTGTTGAAGAGCACAATGAAACAAAGACTCCTGATGAATCAGTAGAGGCAGTGCCAGTAACTGATGCCGAAAATGGGGTCCTAGAAATTAATGATGATTCTTATTCATCAATCCTTGATAATTCAAGAACTTTACAAGATTCTAATGAGATTGTGCCTGTTTCTGAGTCAGCAGAAAAGTTTTCTGGGAAGAGCCAGGGCCAGTCAAAGAGGAGCCTAGCTGAGTGCATCTCTGC
Source organism: Boswellia sacra (assembly GCA_013180625.2). Classification (NCBI taxonomy): domain Eukaryota; kingdom Viridiplantae; phylum Streptophyta; class Magnoliopsida; order Sapindales; family Burseraceae; genus Boswellia; species Boswellia sacra. Next base: position 257,885 of record SNVD02008080.1, on the reverse strand, counting down.
CGCAGAGGATGAGGAGTGGTCAGCTTTAGAAGGTGTTACCAGGGTTAATAGTCTGCTCAGCCTCCCCAGGTTCTTATCTGGTGATAAAAGAGCAGCAAGTTGGAGAAACTGGTTGTGAATGAACAAGCGACGCTGACCCATGTTTTACTCATAGAAAAGTGGAGCTTTAATGATGCCTGTGTGATGCCTGTGTCAATGATTTTTTCATGCTAGCTAAAGCATTAAAATTAAAATAAAAAAATTAAAACACGGGTATACAGTGACAGAATTTGTAGGCTTGTGGTTGCCAAATGTAGATTACTGGTACAATATCAGTGAGCGACCATTGTCAGGCTGGAAACTTAATGGGATTCTTATGAAAAGAGGTGGTCAGGCAGATTTTGGTAGTGTTACCACTGTTTGGAGTGAGTTATATGGAAGAAATATGTCTGGTGAGATTGAACTTGCGCTATTAGACTTTATGCGTCATCTACGGAAAATAAATATTTTGCCTTAGATTCTTGGTTATTTGTTTATTGATTCTATATGGCTAGATGTATAGCATTTGTATAATTTCTTTGGTTTTGTGTTATAAAAAAGGGTACCATTTTCTGGAATCCAGTCGGGCAATAAACATCAGAGACTAGTTCTCAATCGTTTTTCCCGTTTTTGGGCTAAAAGACCACCCCATTGAAGTAATGGATGTTGAATCCAACAGATGCTTGTAAGAGAACTCGTCTCGGCTTGCACAGAGTCTAATTCTCGAATTGTACCAAACCTTGCTTGTCCAAGTGGGTGAAGAACAGGACCCAAATTGTCATCCAAAAGTTTATGGGAGAACCCCACAGGCAGACTTTTCCAAATTCTCTATTTAATTTTTTCCTTAAATCATGAAGTGTACAAGTCTCTTGTTTTGGTTTCACACTTCCAACACGGACGATGAACAATCGACAGGCGTACGTCTAAAAGTGAGAGAAGAAACCTGATAATTAATCCGTTAAGGTGAGATTATTAATATATAATATAAGAATCAGAAAATTAATAGATTTGAGAGCCTAATAGCTGAACCCAATTATTTGTGATCAGGCAGGCCAAAGATTTGGCAAACAAACAAACACAATGGAATGGAATGGTGGTGGACTTTTGGGTATGTCAAATCACATATAATTAATGAAAGGAGTTAAAATTCAAATGTGAGAGCAGCTTTTTAATGCTTGCACTCCACACTCACACTGTACTGTAAGAGGAAAGGTCATCCATACATGGGAGTGCAGGCATCAAAAGGTGGATCCCAACTAGCCTTTCTTATTAATTTATATATAATTAATATTAATTTTTATTTTCATTTTCTTGAAAGACCGGACTGGAGTGTATATGTAGCTCCCTTCCTAATTTATTTTATACATGCTTCGATAGAATAAAAGTTGAAGACGTTGAGATTATATATTAAAGTAGTACTGAAGTATCTCTTGTATTGCGATACCAGACAAGGAATCTTCATAACCTAGCTAGCTAATTTAATTATCTCCTCACTACTTTATTTCCTCTCAGAGGATGGCGAAGAGCCTGAGATATTCCAAATGATCATCATAAGCAACCCAGCATAATAAATATGGGTTTTCTCTTTTTGGACTCTGCTATAACTGTATGTGTTTTCTAGTGATTTGTAAGTAACGAAGATGCTTTTTATTGTTTTCACCTGATGCTAAGTAACACAGAGGCTAGGACAGGTGAATATTATTTTGCATTAATATAACACATGGGAAACAAACAAGGCATACGAAATGTTGAGGTGGATATTTGTTGGCCGCAAATGGATGGTTTTAACTGTGCCCTTTTGGCTTTTCAGCCAGAGTCTTCTCACTACTAGCTAATTGATTTACTTTTTTGTTGCAAACCAAGATGCTCAAACTCAGGCTTGCATAAATTCGAACAGTGGTAACGCTAACGCTTAGACAAAGAAAGCAGCCATTTTACGTCCACGTGCATGTGACATCGGGACAAAAAGATTGGAATAGGATTGCTTGCTTGGGGTTAATAATAAACTGTGTGTCCCAGAACTGCTGACAGCAAAAGGAGGTGGTTTCCTGCAAGTAAGTTTGGGCAGTGATTGCATCTCTTAGCTGGGCGGCAACTAGCATTGCTATCCTCACAGGCGCGCGCGCATATATATATATATATATATATATATATATTTATATAAGGTAAATCAAAAGCAAGCAAGATTATTAATTATATATTTATATCTCCGTTAATTATCAGTATACCACTTGTTTTGTATTAATTATTAATTAATTAATTATATATATATATATATTTATATATTTAAAATTAACATATCATATATATCCTTCCTTGATCTTGATCTGTTAGCTAGTGTGAGGCCCAGCAGCAGTTTCACTGCCTTTCTCCACGTGGTAAGGAAGTCATTTTCCTGTCTATCTTCTGAAATGAAAAGCCACTCATGACCCGGCTAAGATTATCGAATCCAAGAAAGAGACAAGAAAGGCAAAACAGGTGTCAGCGTTGAGCCAATACTGAGGTTAACGTTTTTCAGTTTGTATTTCCACATTTAAAGCTTTGCGTGTGTTTGTTGCTGGGATGGAACTGCTACATTTTGCCCCTCTTTTATCTTTTATTTCATCATTCTTTCCCAACACACATATCTTCTGATTTTTTGTTTCTTTTTTACCTCGAGTAATTCCTGAAACCTAAAACCCTACTCCTACTCCTGTGGTTTTACTAACATTGAATTTATAAATTTGTTAATATTTTATCTGCAGACTGATAATTCATTTAGGAAATTAAAATAAAAACATTCTCCCCACTTTATTATTTATATTCCATACCACCAACCACTACCTGTACCTCTCTCCATCAACTTACTTAAGGGACAAGGTAGTATTTTGTATTATTACAAATTTCAACAGGATAGTACGATGACTTTCTAGATGTAACCAAAGATAATTAGCTGCTGCAGTGCATGCAAGCATGCAGCTGTTGCTTCCCTTCTGTAGATTTTTATTTATACAACATCATCAGATCATAAAATCAAAAAGAATTAAAGATCTCGGAATATATATACACACTCAATGAAACTACTGTATAGATCATAATTATCTTTTGCAGCTGGGATCAAATATTAGATACTCATAAGCAGTATTCGCTATATATAAAAGTACATAATATTATACTTCCAACTAGTCCGCAAACTGATCATAATTACAATATAAACTGTGAATACTGTGTGTATAATATTAGGGAGGTAGAGAGATGCAATTTTGTAGAATGCTACAGCTAGCCATGGCTATTCTTCTGATGGGAGATGAGAATTCATGTATGGTTTATAACTGATACTTTTGAGTTTTCCATTTTGATAATCCACTAATATGTTAGCTAAAAGGAAGCAACTTGCTTCCGGGTTCCACATCCCAAGTGCATGTAGTTTTCTCAGGCAAGGGAAATCGTATTTGACATACCAAAGTTTCAATCACGTATTGTTTCTCAGGTTCGCATCTCCATATGTGTAGACCAAGAGATGACTTGTCAGTTAGGGTAGGGCCAAAAACTCGGATTGAGGAGGCCAGCAATGCACGGGTAAACTATTAATTACCACTTAAAATCTTGCTAATTAGATCAGAAAATGAACTGACACTTTAATAGAAATGTTGCAATTTATATATAAATAAATACATTCTATACATTCAACTATATTAAAAAGTAATTAGTCAAACTTAATGAGTAAATATTTCATCACTAAATTCTAATTTCTCGCTTGTTCACGTGCTAGCCAAGTGGCACCTTCAATGGATATATAGTAAAAATTCCTCCTCTGATTTCTTAAAATCCAAAACTTGGCTTCAACCATATTAATTAGTGATTTTTCGACCTTGAGAAATTCTTTTGCTCTGTGCAGAACTTCCTTTGTTATAATAATTTAGTAGGAGAAACTATATACATACATAGATCGTAAGAAATATAAATATTTATGTTGATAGTTCTATATAATGCTCTTCAAATACATATATTAGTTAGACTGCAATGTAATGAGGTTAAAGTCGAGTGAGATTGGAGTTTTGGGCGGGTTGAGAGAGATTCTGTTTGACTTTGGAGACTTGTTTTGCGCCCACATAGGTTTCCCATAATTGCGCAATTAAAAATTAAAACTTGATAATAGTTGTCGTGGGTTGTGGAAAGGGAAGAGTCTGTTCCTATTACTAAACTACTACTAGTATCAGTTGTTGCCTGTTTTTGGCGGGTTATGTATATGTTTTTGCTCAGTCATAGAACTGCTTTATCACCATATACCATATACTACTAGTGCATCACGTTAAAGCAAAGGAATGCAAAGCTCTTTCAGCAGCCCTGTCCTCCTACACATGTTTTTATCTTTTCATATAATTCATTTCGAGAACATCTCAGACTCAGACCCTAACCTCACCTCGCCTCGCCCACTCTTCTCTTTCTATACATTTTTTCATTTATATATATATATAAATATTATCTCTTGCCGCGGCTACACCAATATACTTACACATAATACTGCTTTCCATCACAGCTGCTTCTACCTCTACCTCTACCTATACCTCTTGCCACTGCAGCAGCTACCGCATATAGTAATAAATTAAGGGGGGGGGGGGGAAAAAAGGAAAAGAAAGAAAAATTATGCTGGGAAGCTCCTTCAAGACATCTCCCCATGACCAAGAGGAAGACGAGCCCTCATCCACAGATCTACAGTACCGACAGATTGCACACCCATCTTATTCCCCAGCAATCTACATGCGCAAGTTACTCATCAGTTGCGCAGAGCTGGTCTCTCAGTCAGACATCTCCGCTGCTCACCGTCTCATCTCCATTTTGACTACCAGCGGTTCCCCTTATGGTGATTCCACTGAACGCTTGGTCCACCAATTCGTCAAAGCCCTCGCTCTTCGCCTCAATCGCCACCATGTCACCGCTACTGCTTTGATGATGAATATGAGTAGTAATGCTAATTATGCTAGTACCAGTATTACCACCACAGCATCAGCAAATGCTCCCACCGCTGCTTATAGTACCAGTACTAATGACTCATCATCTTTCCAGTCATGTTATTTATCCCTTAACCAAATAACGCCATTCATAAGGTTTAGCCATCTTACAGCCAATCAGGCCATATTGGAAGCCATAGAAGGAGGGCAACAGGCCATCCACATCCTCGACTTTGACATCATGTATGGTGTGCAATGGCCTCCTCTTATGCAGGCTTTAGCCGAGCGTTCCAAAAACACTCTCCACCCTCCTCCTATGCTTCGAATTACCGGAACCGGCCACGATTTGAACACCCTCCGGAGGACTGGTGAACACCTTTTGACATTTGCACAGTCTCTCGGCCTCCGATTCCAATTCCACCCGCTTCTCCTCCTCAATGATGACCCTGCTTCAGTTTCTCTTTACCTTCCATCAGCACTGACTCTCTTGCCAGACGAGGCCTTGGCTGTGAACTGCGTGTTATATCTACACAGACTTCTTAAAGATGACACACGGGATCTGCGCCTCTTCCTCCATAAAATAAAGGCCTTGAACCCCAAAGTGGTGACGATTGCTGAAAGGGAAGCCAGCCACAACCACCCCCTCTTCTTGCAGAGATTTGCGGAGGCCCTGGACTACTACACATCCATCTTTGACTCCCTGGAGGCAACCTTGCCGCCCAACAGCAGGGAGAGGCTTGCAGTTGAGCAAATATGGTTTGGAAGAGAAATCGTGGACATAGTGGGTACGGAGGGAGGAAGCAGAAGAGAACGACATGAGAGGTTAGAGTCGTGGGAGGTGATGCTTCGGAGCTCGGGCTTTGCAAATGTTCCTTTAAGTCCCTTTGCCTTGTCTCAGGCCAAGCTCCTTTTAAGACTCCATTATCCTTCAGAAGGTTACCAGCTTCAGATTCTTAACAATTCTTTCTTCCTGGGGTGGCAGAATCGTCCTCTTTTCTCTGTCTCTTCCTGGCACTAATTTTATCCTTATCTTCTGGGAATTACTATGCTCTCGGTTATAAATATAGCACTAAATCCTTAACTCACAAAAACGAGATCATTTAAAAAAAAAAAAAAAGGAAGGGAATGCGTTGAGGCCCTTATTCCATCCCTAGCAACTTGCCTCAACTTTCAGCTACCCAGAAACAGGAAATTAATGAAATGCTTTTGAAAATCCACAATCCAAACCTCTTTATATATTCTCATTGATCTCGCTGCTTTATAACCTAGTGATCGTTATATGCATGCGTGGAGATGGTCTCTGTACGTTGCATGAGGTTATTTTGGTAGAAAAAGTTAGATTCAGAGCCAGCCAAGCTCCCATCACCTTCGCTGGCTTCACCGTGCACCTTCAGTAGGTTCTTTCTCGGGGAGCTGAAACTGAATGTTTACTCTGTAATTTTATAGTCGGGTACGTTGACATATATTTGTTCCCCCTTCTCTCCTAATTTTCTGTCTTTTATAGTATTAACTTTATCTTACTTAATTCTGAACCAATTCCTCTTCAGGATTGCGATAGGTAAGTGCGGTATGAAGTGTTTGATCACCTTAATTTATAAATTTATTATTCCACATTAAAAGTTTGAAGCATCATATTCCTCTAGACGATTGTTGCTTACTTTATAGTGGTGTGCTTGCTTTCTTGGGGTATTTTAATGCTAATGATGCTTCAGTTGCTTGATTAAATAGAATTTTTGTTTATAATGCTGTCTTAGCCTCCTTTTCTCTCTCCTATTAAAGTAATAAAATCAAATAGTATGGCCTTCTTGTTCCCCAAAATTCCTTTGTCTCCTTCAATGATGTGCTTTCAAGAAGGGACGCATGAGGGTTCTTGTTTTCTGCACTAAGTTACCCGTATATACCTGTTGTTGTCTTTCATATTGCACCATTTATTACCCTAATTTCTGCCTTTTGTCCCCTCAACAAAACCATCAAATTTCTCAAACTAAGGCTTTTTCATGCCCACCTTGCCTCCTCTAGCACCATGCATGTGGAAAACCCCTCCTGCTAGGGATCTCTCGTGTTCTGTGGATTTTCAAGGACCACTAATCTCTTACTCGTGTCTCTCGATCTATAATAATTCTTAAAAAGAGAAGCTGGTTTTTGCAATCTCTTTCTCCCTCCCTCTTTATAATGCTCATTAGTGTTTTAGGAATGAAGTATACCTTATTTGCTCACCACTGGTAGTTTTTGTTTGAGATTTTGTTGTCATGCTATCATATTAATAATTCATCATCAATACTCCAAGGCCTTCATTAGGAAGAGAGGATGCATAAAATAATAATTCGCAATAGTAGTGCAAAGGATTTTGATGAGTAGATGCCATTATAAGCTTTTTAGGTTTCACTTTGCTAGCTGACATTGATAAGACTGTCAGGACATCACAAAGTTTAGCTTGCGTGTTGAGGGTTAAGACTCAGGCTACCTAGGGTTGGTGCACCCAGGGCATGACAGAATCAATCCAAGTATCCATATATATTTCCATCTGATTTGGACGTAACCTTGCCTCTTGGTCTGCGTTAATTGTTTGGAGGAGATCCAACTTTTTTTTTTTTAAATATCAATGACATAGAATTGATACTCCCACTCTCGAAACCCCAATGCAATAATTGCAATGATAGATGGATCTAATGTGCTGCATTAGGTTTTGGATCATTTGCGGCCACAGACAATTCTTTTTGCTTCTTTAATCATTCAATTAATAATGGTAGCAAAGTAGAAGTGGGTAATGTTCATATGCTGCGATTAGGATATTCCCTTCCAAATTATATATTTCCTAGTTTAAAGATAGTGGGTATCTTGCTGATCATGAGATCACCTCTTCAATGACTAAGTCCATTCTTTAGTTTCTTGTTTAATCAGTTTAATTAGTCTATGGATGTTTATATTCTGTGTTGTTGGCGCTTGTGCTAGAGGGGAGAGCTTTATTTTACAGCGCAAAACTCAATTCAAGAATCAGTTAGAACTGAACAAGCACAATAATGAATTAAATATCGCAATTTTGTATTTTCTATCATCAACTATTGTAATCATTAGTAATGGGGTCCTAAGGCATTTTTTATATATGCTGTATCCCTGAGGGGAAGAGCATCAGAAGGGAGAAACAAAAGCCATAAATCGATATCTCAAATAAATGATAGATAAATTAAATATAAATACATAGTAACGGCTTTCAATATTTTAAAAACAATATTTATTTTCTTTTAAAATTGTTTTATATGTTTTAGTAATTATGAAGAGATCTATTAAAATTATCAAAATATATATACACACACATATTCACTATAGAGAAGTTAACGAATAAATATTAATTTACTAAGCAAACTATTATTATTGCAATGAGCTTGATCATTACATTATGGCAATCTACGTGCACTATTTTAATGTCATACAGTAATTCCATTTGTGTGCTCAATGAATTAATAAAAAAAAAAATCATGTCTGAGAAATATATGCAACCCAACACCACCACCATCCCCAAAGTGTTCCTGCAGAGGCAGCTGTGGCACCAATACTGGCCGTGCGTAGAAGACCTATTGTTATATGTATGCACTACTCCAGGGTACAACGGGAGTAGTCATGCGCAGATTCTTTGAGATATATATGCGTTTGGTTAAAATCTTTGAAGGCTTAAAATCGAAGATCATGCACAAATCCGGTAACTTCCACATATATTCATTCTGATGATGTTAAAGATCAATAAATAATGAAACAACGTAACATTCCCAGATCCCCAGTACAAAGTCCGAATTTCTCTAGTTCTGTCTAGTGGACAGAGCACTGCAGTAACTACTCTGATTGATGTAATGCATTATTCGCTGAGATATGTATAAAAACATACAAAATTATTAGGTGAGAGGTGACGGAAGCATGCTCCAAAACCAAAAGCACCTTAATTAGAATTCAGGCTATCCATCAAAAGTAGAAAGAATGAACATATGCGCACATATATATTTGACCAGAAGCATCTTTTATCTTTTATCTGTACTCTGATGGAAGCATACAATTATTGGTTTACAAGTAGTCATGTAGCTAAGGGTACCGAGGTCATCTTTTATCAAAGACATTGCTCTTAAGAGTCTACAACTACAACAGTGCGCATCTTGGAATATATATAATAACCCCAGTACTCCCACCAAGTATATATTCTACTAAAAGGAGATGGCTAGCGTGCCCCATGCATAAAAGTTTAATTGATTAATTTTTAAATGTCTTTTGACAGCAGACTGTAAAAGTTAAGAGAGAGCTACGATGGAGAATCCAGGTATTTTAGGGATGATGGGGAGGTACAGAGAGATTTATTTTTTATTTTAAGCCTTTGATTATATATATCAGGGGATCCCCTTTATTTTTTCAAAACATCAAGCATCCCCTGACTTTTCGGAAACCTTCAGAGAACCCCCAGTGGTTAATCTCTGTTCTATCAAACCATCACACACAAGGGCACCAATCTCTCAGGTTCATTCACTGGTCTATTAATTGACCAAGTTCCTGAAACTTCAGAAGTGTTTTTAATTAAAAGAACAAACTTTGTTTTTGAGTGTCAATAACCAAACCTCAAGGGTAGTTAGGGATATTGTTCCACGGGGAAATATCATGGGGGTTTCTATTTTCCAGAGGTCGGGCCAGATTGGACCGTCACCCTAGTCTAGTTTACTAGCTAGTTTTTAGTCTTACTCTCCCCATCAAGCCCAATTAGTCGAGGGTGTTTCTATTCCGATATCCAGTCGTCAAATGATCAAATTCTTCCTAGGCACAAAGGCGTTTCATATATTATATGTATAGCTCTTGTTCCTATTGATATCTATCTCGACTCATGGCTTGCGCTAATATTTAGAACATTATTTCCTAAATTGTGGGAGAAGAGGGCTACTCGTCCCCTTCGTAATGATTAGTGCTTTTGACAACTTTCTAGAATCCACCAAGTTTTGTGAATATACAGAGCTTTATATGTTTTGAAGGATTGTCCAGTGATCACTTAACAATTCTTTAGCTGTTACGTCCATAACATGCGTTACGCATGCAAGTTCAAGACATATCAAGCTGAGGGACTTTTAACTTGAAGCAAATATTATTTGAGCAAAAATCATGCTGTCAAAAATAGTCAGAGATGTGCAAATGACTCTTTCCATATTCAACAATCCTGCCGTCAAAAAAAGTCACAGATGCATACAACTCTTTCCATCTTCAATGCTGGATTAATTGCGAAAATAGTTTAAAGTAATTTATAGGGGCTTTTTTTTGTCTCTGAAGTTTGTAGAAACCAATCGCTGTCCCTTGTATTTTCCAAAATATTTGAAAAGTTACCCCCCACCGAAGGCCAGTGACCATTAGACAGCGAATTGACAAAACTACCCTTTCTGTAAAGAACTGATCAAATTAAATGATAAACAAAATTTATTAAAATAAATAATAATAAATCAAAACAAAATACTAAATTTAAAATAAACAATTAAACCACAATCCTATATCCCCAATACTCAGAAGTCTAAAACTAAAATTAAAAAAAAAAAAAAGTAAATGGCAACCGTCACCCCAAATGGAATTACAGAATCACATGCCTACCACCACAATCATAATCACAATCCAAAGCACCCAACTTGGATCATTGATATTCACATGCCACCACAAAATCTTCATTACAATCGCAAAGTCAACATTAGGGGTAGCAATTTTTGACACGACACGTGAACAAGATTTAACACGACATGGGTTTAAGCGGATTTAGGTTTTGGCATATTCATGTTCGTGTCGGAGATGTCAACCCATTTAATAATCGTGTCGTGTTCGAGTTGAGAGTCTTCAAAACGCAGACACGATTATGACACGAACACGTTTATGACACGAGTAACACGGATGCATATTATACACGATTAACACGATAACACGATTAATACGAATATTGATACGATAACACGATTAACATGAATATTGACACGATTACAAAATAATATTAAATTTAAAAAGACCAAACTTAATATTATAGTTTTAGACATTTTAGTCCATACATGTATCCAAATTTTAAAATAAAAATAGAATTTTAAAACCTACTAAATTTTAAAACTTAGGATATTTTTGTCATTTAACAAAAATTAGAAACCTAATTCTGTAACGTGTCATAATCGTGTTAACGTGTAATAATCATATTAACGGGTCATAATCGTGTAAACGTGTCTTAATCGTGTTAGACGTGTCTAACACGAGCACGACCCGTTTATTATTCGTGTTAGCGTGTCGTGTCGTGTTACCCGTTTAATAATCGTGTCGTGTTCGTGTTGAGTCTTAGTGACACGAATAATAAACGGGTCGTGTTCGTGTCGTGTCAATTTTTATCGTGTCACAGCTTGACACGACATAAACACGACTCGCGAACACGAATTGCCACCCCTAGTCAACATACTCAAACCCGAAAAATCACCACCAATTTACCCAAAAAATACCCTAAACCAATAACACCCCCAAATTGAATACCAACATCAACGCACCACATCAAACCATCATTATTGATTCATCATCACCACTGCCTCCAGCACATATACCACAATCCCAACCCAAAAATTCATTGGAAATTGGACGCACCACCATAGAAAATAACCCAAAAGGACCACCGCAAATCGTCAACAACATCACCAACAAGACTACATCTGCATAAACCAAAAGGCAGTTTTTTGTTAAATTGGTGAAGAAGAATAAGAGATGGTATGGTGGGGTTGTTACTGCATTACTTGACCATGCATGCATTTAATTTTCTGATTTCTTGGTGAGGTGCAAGGTGAGCGGCATGCAATGGTAAGCAATGTGCGAGGGTGGTAAGCGATGTGTGACGGTGGTGAGCGATGTGCGATAAAGAGCCAGGTATAACAATGTATTTGCAATGGTTCTCGGATTTAAGGGCAGTTTGGTTATGAATTATATATTTTTGTTTCTAAAATTTCTATTTGGACATGAGAATGAGAAATAAATTTACATATTTTATGAGAGATTTGATTATGTAAAAATATGTTTGGTTTATGTATTTGAAGATTTCACTTTAAATAAATTATAATTAAAAATATTTTAAAATACTTTTTAAATATTATAAAATAATTAAAAATAGTTTTTAATAAATAATTATAGTTTATAATAAAATAATAGAATAAAATTAAAATTAAAAGGGGAGAAAAAACAAAATTATATAACAAAGAGAATGACTAAGGAGTGAGAGGAGTTTGGGAAGAAAGCGAAAAAGCAAAAGCAAAAATGTAAAAAAGTGATGGGGTAAGGGTCAGAATGTCAAATAATTTTAACAGAAATTTTTTCCATTTCTATGTTGTATGAGGGTTGCATATGAGAGAGTTATTTTTAACTTATTTAACTAAAAATGCCTAACCAAACATATAATACACATTCCAAAAGGTTTTTGTTTGAGAATGAAAATAAAAATAAAAAACCAAAACGCCTAACCCAATGGCCCCTTAGGGCGCGTTTGGGAGCGGGCCAGGCATGGGATTGGACTAATAATCCGAGTCAGTCCCACCTCCTTGCCCAACAGCACCACTTTAGAGAGACTATTAGTCTTACCTTATAGCATAGGACTTATAGTCCCAAGTTGGGACAAAATTTTTTAATTTTTAATTTTAAAATTAAATAAAATAATAAATATAATATAACAATAATTTTAATTATATTTAAATATTTAATAAATTAATTTTGATTGTTTACTAAAAAAATAATGAAATAATAGTATGATATGAATATAAAAATAACGATTAAATTAATAATATAAAAATAAATATCATCTAATAATTTTTAAATACTAATTATTAATAAATTATTATATTTAAATTTATATAAAAATTAATTTTAATATAAAATATAATTTATATTATTATTTATATAGAAATATCAATAAATATCTAATATTTAGTTTTTATTCAAGTTCAATTTGAAAAAAAATTAAGTTAGTTTATTTTTTAAAATTATTTTCTTAAAAATCATCATCTATGTTAATAATCCAGTCCCATATTACACCAAATATTAAACAGTATTATTTAGTCCAATCCTATATTACACCAAACATAAGATAATATTATATAGTCCAATCCAGTCCAATTCCAATCCTAATCCCAATCTCAATCCAGTCTAGTCCAAACCAGTCCCGACTTCCAAACTCACCCTTAGTGTTTTAGGTTTGACTTGAATTTGAATGTTGCATTTTTGGGTTTTGTAATGTTTTTTGATTACCAAATTACCCTTAACCTGATAATTCTAAAGGTCATAGCCATTGGCGAGGTGTAATTTAGATGTTTTCAAAAATATACAGGGCAAAGTTAACTTTCCCTAAACCTCAATGGGCAAATTAGTTAACCCTTTTTTTAGAAATACTTGGATCATAAACTTTTGATTGGCCAACCAAATTTCTAAATGTCTAGAATGAGTTTATTAATTTACTAGATAGTTAGACATCATCCAAAAAATATAGTAAGATGTTGAATACAAAATGATAAACTATCAAATTTTACATAAGTAGTCAAAGGAATGAGTATTGTATCATCACTTGTAGACTTATAGTTTGAATCCCTCAAGTTTATTTATTTATTAATTACTTCTTCAAAGTTTGCGTTAGTCAAATGAAAACTTTTTTAATTACATAATGTATATGTTACGAAACCAAGACAAACAATAAAGAAATAAGAACCATAAAGTAATAGCGACACAAGGATTTTTATATAGAAACTCTAAAACCAGAGAAAAACTACAAGCTATCAAAGACAAAACTTCACTATATAAAAAATTATTACAATCATATGGACTTTGAACTCATTCTCAATAACTCCAATACATCATCTCTTCCCAAGCTATCTCAGCCTTACTCACACCTCTAAGAAGAATTTTAACCACCTTATCAGAGAGGACTTTACCTAGAGATAAACCATGAGATGCTTCCCGTGATGCACTTGTAACCATTGGGTAGGATTTTTTATATAAGGTTTCAAGTCCCAATCTTTACCTCTTTTTTTTACTACTAGGATTCATCTTCTTTCCCTAGTAAAACTCCCCTACTTAAAATATGATTAGTCTTCCTTTTCTAGTTGAAGTAGGGTTTTCTTATTTCTAATAGGATTCTTTTTTTTTCCTAATTTAAGTAGAACTCTCCTAATAAGATTTTTATCCTTATAAAGACTGTAGAAATATATTTTAGGATTTTTAGGAATATCTTTTTATTTAGCCAGTATCCTAACAATCTCCACCTTGGCTAAATAGAACCTTAACATTGTCTCTTATCAACAACCACAATCCTCAAACCACAAAATTACCATACTCCACCATAAAGAGTATACCCACTTAGAATAAATCAATTCTAAGATTTTAACTTGGCTGCATGTCGAAAAACCTCCTAAAAACTTATAGTGCGACCCCCATGTTTGGCTTTTTCGGGAGTTCCTCAGCTACCGACATACCTTCCACCAAACACCTTACATCAAGACCAAGCCAGAGTCATGTGTAAACTTGTGGACCCGCTAGTAGTAACACATTCTCTTTCATGACACCTAGCAAAAAACCGTGAGAATGTATATATCCTTCTTAAAAAACAAGATCATCTCCCATAATATAGGGAGACACACTATTAGCAAAACTATTAATATTCTCTTTGGAGCTACTAAGTCGAATCTACTCCATCATTTGGACAATTTCTTTTAAGGTGCCCAGATTGTCCACACCTCCGGCAAACTACTTCCTTCTTATTGGATTTGCTAGATTCAACAATAGTACTACTTGAATCAGGAGTTGGTTTTCCCTTCAAAACCTTGTATAAGCCAATTTTGAGTCAGAATATCTTTGGCTTGTACTTGCCATAAGCCAAAATTAATTCTTCCATCAAATTTCTCTATATCAGCCTTGAAAATAGACAATCCATTTTGCATTTTTAGTCTTACTCTTGATGCACTTCTAGTCTTGGTGAATTTCTTATAGATGAATATTACTCCCCAAGTAAGCTCCCAGGAAAGACTAGAGGGGTTACAAGTTATCCCACTTAAAATTCAGTCTCCTTGGACAATATGTCCCTTTGACAAAGCTTACTTAGATCGTAACTATTCAACTATCACACCAAAACTCTAATGCACTACCAAGAACCTAAGCAAAACCTTTAATGCTTCATCACGAACCTTAGCTCTGATACCACTTGTTATGAAACCAAAGTAGAAATAAGAACAAATGATGTTGGGCTGCTAAATTGTAACAAATCAAGATAGGATCTTCAAGTTGATAAACAACTCAATCAATGGCTGGAACAAACAAAATGTAACCCAACAAATAATCTTTCAAAGGATAACAAGCTCACCACCAAAGTAAACACCAATGGGATACAGAGAATTCACCACCTAATGATGTAAACAAAAGATACAAGGCTCAAACTAACTCACCACTTTGTGGAATCTACCAAGAGGTACAGAGTTAAAGATTATCAGTATAAAGACTAAAATTTCATTAAAATTAGAATTAAACAAGCTTCCCCTTGAATACACAACTTTAAGACTTTAAATAACTTGGAACAACCCTCCAAGCATAGGTTAAAGACAATAATTAAATGTGTTCTTATGGTCCCAATAATAATTACAGCTTAATTAATACATTGACCACTAAATTAATGACTAAGACTCATAAATGAACTCAATAGATAATAAAAGCGCAAATAACTAAGCTAGAAAACTCCAATTCCCGAGTAAACTTAATACTACATTAATTACAAACCAGCTGTGAAGAAATAGTCATAACCTTCGATAGAGAACTCCAAATGACACACCGTAAAATGTGCTAGAAAGCTGACTTTAAGATCTTTTACGGACATAAATCCTAAATTAATTCTCTCCACATCAATACCAGTTCTTTTACGAAATTACAAATCATTCTGGTTCATGTGCACTCTTGATCATTATAAAAATTTGCACCCCTTTATGATCTATCATGAAACCCATGGATTGCAACACTCCCCTATCAAGCTCCCCTGATTGAGAAAGACTCGACCTCGAGTCCTGGTTGTTGTTTTCACCAAGATAAAGACCAAGGTCAGAGACATTGAATGTGTTGGAAACACCATAATGCTCAAGTAGCTCAACATTGTAAGCATTCTCTCCAATGCGTTGTAAAACTTTGAATGGTCCATCAGCTCTAGGCTTCAACTTGGCATATTTGCCTGGAGGAAACCTTTCTTTTCTAAGGTGTATCCACACTAGATCCCCTTCTTTGAACTCAACATACTTCCGATGTTTGTTTGTTGCAGCTTTTACTTCTCATTTTGCTTCAAAATCTTCTCCCGAACTTGTTCATGCAGCTTCTTGATGTTCTTAGCTCTCTCCTCTACATCATTACTAAATTGATTATTGGAAGGAATAAGAGCTAAATCCAAAGGACTTATTAGATTTTTGCCATAAACAACCTCAAAATGACTATGACCAGTGGCTTTGACTTGATGATCTGTTGTAAGCAAACTCAATTTGTCGTAAAACAAGATCCTATTGCCGTAAATTCTTACCAACATAACTCCTCAGAAGATTTCCCAAGCTTCTGTTGATAACCTCAGTTTGTCCATATGTTTGAGGATGATGAGATGAACTAAAGTTTAGTGTAGTCCCCAACTTTTTCTAAAGTGTACGCCAAAAATGAGATAAGAACTTTGTATCAAGATCTAAGACTATGGTCTTAGGAATGCCATGCAATTTCACAATCTTCTTATAGTACAAATCGGCCACATGAGTCGCATCAATTGTCTTGTTACATGGTATAAAATGAGCCATTTTAGAAAATTGGTCAACCACCACCATGATTGAATCTTTGTTTCGCTGTGTTCTAGGCAATCCCACCATAAAATCCAAGCTAACATCTTCCCATGGATCATTAGGAATAGGCAATGGAGTATACAAATCAGTGTTCTGCCCGTGACTTTTTGCCACATGACAAATTGTACACCTCTTCACATGCTTCATCACATCCCTTTCCATCTTTGGCCAATAAAAGTTTTCCTTCACAATAACAACAGTTTTGTCTCTCCCAAAATGATCGCTAATGCCACTGCCATGTGCTTCATTAATGATTAATTCTCTCGAGGAACATTGAGGAATACATAATTGGTTTGCCTTGAGTAGATAACCATCCTGCAAAAAAAAAAAAAATTGTTGGATGAAAACTTATTACAATTACTTCATATTTTGCCAAAATTTGGATCATCCTTGTAAAGCTCTTTTAAAACCTCAAAACCAACAACATTAACTTGCATAGAGGTCAGCAAAGAATGTCTTCGGCTCAATGCGTCAGCCACCACATTTTGAACTCCAGATTTGTGCTTAATGGTAAAGTTGAAAGCTTGAAGAAACTCTATCCATCTAGCATGTCGAACATTAAGCTTCTGTTGGCTGTTGATAACTTAAAAGCTTCATGATCGGAATATAGAACAAATGGTTTTGGCAAGAGATAATGACTCCAATGCTTCAAAGCTTGACAAATAGCATACAACTCTTTGTCATAAGTTGAGTACTTTTTGCGAGATGTATTCAATTTTTCATTAAAGAAAGCAATCGATCTGCCTTCTTGGCTAATAATCGCACCAATACCAATATTGGAAACATCACATTCAACTTCAAAAACCTTGCTAAAATCTGCAAGTGATAAATAAGAGCTTCTGTCATCTTCTTTTTAATCAGCTCAAAGCTTCTTTGTGCATCTTTTGTCCACATAAAACTATTACTTTTTAAGCATTCATGATTGGAGCTATTATAGTACTGAATCCTCTGATAAATCGACGGTAAAATGAAGCTAACCCATGAAAACTTCGAATGTTGTGGACTGATGTAGGAATCGGCCAATTTTGAATTGCTTCAATCTTGCTATGGTCCATCTTAATTCCATCTTTTGAAACCACATTTTCAAAGCCGCCACCATCAATAATAACGTTGCACAACTTGCCATAAGAAGTAGATCTGGTATGGAAGATATTTTTGCGAAGCCAATCATCTTCTCGTTCTTGGAAAATACTCAAACTCCTTTGAATAATAAAAAGAGAATCACATTGATCTGCATGAGTGACTTCCTCCTCATTAACAAATTCTGTATTATTGAAATTGATCAAGGCATCTAACCCTATCTCTTCATCACTTTCTTCCTCTACTAGTGTTACAATTTTACGATTAGGACACTCAAAAGCAATATGTCCATAGCCTTGGCATTTGAAACAGAAACGTGAACTAGCATTTGAAGAGCTTTAGGGTTGTTTGGAACTACCATGCTCATTCTTTGAAGAAGCTTTTGGGTTGGTTTTCAGACCTGGTTTAGGCTTAGGATAAGAACTATTGCCACGATTAGGAGTGCCATCACGATTAGCAAAACGAGAGTTGCAAATGTGTGCCTCTTTAAGCTGTTTCTCCACTCTAAGAGTAAGTCTACACACATCATTTTAGGACCAGTAGGGTTGCAATTGAATCACTTTACAGATTTGAGATCTCAATCCCCCAAGAAAATGTGCTATGGTTTGTTCTTCCGGTTTAGTAAGATCACATTTCATCATCAAATTATCAAATTCTGTGACATACTCTTCTACAGATAACTCTTTTTGCTTAAAATTATGGAACTTAAGGAAAACATCTCGCCTATAATTTTCAGGAAGGAATTTCCTCTTAAGCTCTCTTTTCTTTTCTCCCACGTCAAAATTCTACTTTTGCCCTCTTTTTCTCTTTGTTTCTTCAAATTCTCCCACCATAAAGAAGCATACTTTTTTAGCTTGATTGCAGCAAGCTTAACCTTACGAACTTCAGGCACATTTTTATAGTCAAAAATACGCTCAACTGTATTGAGCCAATCAATAAACTCATCAGGATGCATTCTTCCTTCAAATTCTGGAATGTCAACTTTCACATCAAAATCTTAAAAGAAATGATTTCTTAATTCATGAGGATGAGGTGGAGTGCTATCGCTAGATGCTTCACTACGCTCATTGTGAAATGGATTCTCAACATCATGGACTGCATTTTCCTATTCGTCATGATTTCCCCCCCTAAGTTCTTAATTTTCCATTATTTCTAAACGTTGCTGTATTTGCTGGAGCTGTTGCCTAAGATCTTCAATAATCAAATCACGTTCGTCTCTTTGAGCCAAAAGCTCTGATACCAAAATCTGATGCGAGGCTGCTGAATTGTAGCAAATCAGGATAGGATCTTCTAGTTGATAAACAACTCAACCAATGGCCGGAACAAACAAAATGTAACCCAACAAACACTCTTTCAAAGGATAACAAGCTCACCACCAAAGTAAACACCAATGGGATACAAAGAATTCACCACCTAATGATGTAAACAAATGATACAGTGCTCAAACTAACTCACCATTCTATGGAATCCACCAAGAGATATAGAGTTAAAGAGAAATCAGTATAAAGACTGAAATTTCATTAAAATTAGAATTAAACAAGCTTTCTCTTGAATACACAGCTTTAGGACTATAAATAACTTGGAACAACCCTCCAAGCATAGATAAAAGACAATAATTAAATGCGTTCTTATGGTCCCAATAAAAATTACAGCTTAATTAATACATTGACCACTAAATTAATAACTAAGACTCATAAATAAACTCAATAGATAATAAAAGCGCAAATAACTAACTTAGAAAACTCCAATTCGAGAGAAAACTTAATACTGCATTAATTACGAATCAGCTGTGAAGAAATAGTCATAACCTTCTATAGAGAACTCCAAATGACACGCTGTAAAATGTGCTAGAAAGCTGACTTCAAGATCTTTTACGGACATAAATTCTGAAAATTAATTCTTTCCACATCAATACCAGTTCTTTTACAAAATTGTCCCTCATTTTGGTTCATGTGCACTCTTGATCATTGTAACAATTTGCACCCCTTTATGATCTATCATGAAACCCATGGATTGCAACACTCCCATGTCAACAAATAAAGCAATAACGACAAACTGATTTTACGTGAAAAACTCCAAAATCGCAGAACAACCACGGGCTGTTAGAGACAAAACTTTACCATATGAAAAATTGTTATAATCATATGGACTTTGAACTCATTCTAATAACCCTTCCCAATAACCTCAATACATCTCTTCCCAAGCTATCTCAACCTTACTCACCTCCAAAAGCAATTTTAACCAACCTTATTAATACCTCCAAGAGGAATTTTAACCACCTCACCAGAGGGGACTTTACCTAGAGCTAAACCATGGGATGCTTCAAGTGGTGCACTTGTGACCAAGGAGTAGGATCCTTCATATAGGCTTTCAAGTCTCAATCTTTACATTTTCCTTTTAGTAATAGGATTCATCTTCTTTAGTAAAACTCTCCTATTTAAAATATGATTAGTCTTCCTTTCCTAGTGATCCAAGTCTCAATCTTTACATTTTTCTTTTAGTAATAGGATTCATATTCATTAGTAAAACTCTCCTATTTAAAATATGATTAGTCTTCCTTTCCTAGTGAAGTAGGATTCTCCTTTTTCCAATAGGATTTTTTATTTCCTAATTTAATTAGAACTCTCCTAATAAGATTTTTATACTTATCAAGGCATCGAGAATATCTTTTAGAATTTATTGGAATATCCTTTTATTTAGCCAATATCGTAACAGTATATATATTCATTATAGATCACTGTTTGTTTCAAAAGTTTTACTCTTTTTGGCTTATATAAAAGACATGGAGTTTCCGGGAAAGATCGGAATTTTAGGGGATGGAAGACTTTTTTCGATGGCAACAATATCTCAAGAGCCGGTATGTAAAACTTGATAAAAGTGAAATGTTTTTCTTTTATTGCTGTTGATAATGTAGAGATTCTAGAGTTTCTTCACTTGAAGATGCTAAATACGATGAGGATATATTTCTCCGATGAAACGAAGTCTACATCTGTATTTACTACCATCTATCCGAATCATTTGTGGACAAGGTATGAAGCCTATCATTCCATTATTCCTAACCTTAAAAGTGTTGTTGCAACCGTTTTTTTTTTTTTGAAAAAAATTACTATTTACATTAAAAGAAAAACGAAAGTACAGAATACGAGGGGCATACCCCAAGAAGAGTACCTAGTACTTACAAGTCCAAAAGGAAATAATAAAGCCCAAAGACCTCAAAACAAAACAAAACAAATATAAAGTAGAGTCTAGAGTCCCAAACAAAACAGAACATGACGCACTGGCCCAAAACCAACCACAACAGGCTGTCTTCAATAAAACAACAAAGACGAAGGGGCACAGTGGCCCAAACAAAAGACAAAATCCAAGAAATAAACTAACGGTGTAGGCCCCATATATCACGAAGTTGAGGACTGATCACATACTTGGCCTCCAAGGTTAGGAGCCTAGAGCGAACCAAAGCAAAAATCTCATCAATCACTTGACGATGAGTCCGACGACGCTGTTGATACACACGATAATTCCTCTCATACCAAAGAAAATACACTGTAGCAGAGAAGACTAAACGCGCAAGGATATGCCCGAAATTCTTCCTGCCCTGAAGATGTTGAGAAGCCCAATGAAGTAGAGAGAGCCAAACAAAAGAAGGCCAAACGATGAGAGTCTTAGCTGAAATCTCCCTCCATACAGAAGATGAGAAAGGACAACTAAAGAAAAGATGGTCATGACTCTCATTTACTGAAGCACAGAGGACACAATCCGAAAAGGATGACATGCCATGACACCGTAAACGATCCAAAGTACGAAGACGTCCCAACGAGGCCAACCAAAGAATAAATGAGTGTTTTGGAACATGGCCAGGAAACCAGAGAAGATGATGAATTGAGTTCACCGATCGTCTACTCCGTAATAAATCCCATGATGAGTTAATAGAGAAAATACCAGAGCTGTGACCCTTCCAAACAATATGGTCAGGATTCCCCATCATAGGCCGGATGCTGACTGATTCCCAAATCCGTCCAAGGACCGGCCCACCGTCAGAAGAAGCCCAGTCCTCATCCTGAATAACAGATGCAACCTTTGCATCTGAGGGAAGACCTGTGAATGAAAGAGTCCTGAATGAAAACAAATCACAAAGACGCCCCTACAGCAACCAGTAATCCTGCCAAAGTGAGGTATCACGGCCATCTCCAATGCAAGAGACAAATTTGCCCCTACACCAATCCCGACTATTCAAAATCTTCCTCCAAGACCAGGAGGCTCCAGAAATAACCCTAACCTGCCAAAACGAGCGGCCTCGAAGGAGCACCTTATGAACCCATGAGGACCATATGGAGGACTTGTCAGAAAGAAGTCTCCAAACATGCTTCAGAATAGCAGCACGATTCCACTCCTTCACTCGCTTAATTCCCAATCCCCCCTTCTTCAAAGGATAGCAAACCGAGTCCCAAGCGATTTTGACCCCAGAATGAGACAAAGATGTCCCTTTCCAGAGGAAAGCAGCTAGAATACCCTCGATCTTCCGAACCACAGCTGTCGGTAAAATTAACATTGAGGACCAATAGACTTGGATAGAAAAAAGTACTGACTTGATTAACTGAAGACGACCAGCATAAGTCAGCATAGCAGAAGTCCATAACCTGACCTTCGACAGGATCTGTTCTATCAACGGAGTACAATCTGAGAGTCGCAATCTGGTACTAATGAGTGGCACCCCTAAATATCTAATTGGTAAACTCCCCACCTGAAAACCCAAGATGGTCTGCAATGCAGTTCGCTCCTCAGCATTGATGCCAGAAAAGAATACATGACTCTTGGTTGAATTCGTCACTAAACCAGAGAGCTTGACAAACTCCTGCAAAGCTGCACGAACCACTCGAATAGAGCCCACATCTGCCCTACAAAAGACCATCAGGTCATCTGCAAAACAAATATGAGTGAGAGAGATCTGCTGACATCTCCAATGAAATCGAAAATCAGGCCTTTGAGAAGCCTCCCGAAGAATACCACTCAAACCCTCCATAGCCAACACAAAAAGATATGGTGACAATGGATCACCCTGCCGAACTCCCCTAGAGGTAGGAAAGAAACCATGAAGCTCTCCATTTAAAGTAATCGAGAAATGTACAGAAGACATGCACGTCGCAATCCATCGAACCATACACTCTGGAATACCGATCGTCCTTAACCCCAAAAGAATGAAATCCCAACTGACAGTATCAAAAGCCTTGCGAATATCCACCTTTAAAGCGCATCGGGGAGGTGAGCAACCAAGATGGTAATTATGCATGAGCTCTTGAGTCAATAGAATGGCATCAGAGATCCGCCGACCTAGGACAAAAGCAGACTGTGAACTCCCAATTACATCAGGTAAGACAACTTTGAATCGGTTTACAATCACTTTGGAGATGCACTTGTAAAGTACATTACAACAAGAGATTGGTCGAAAGTCACTCATAGTCTTCGGAGACTCAACCTTGGGGACCAAGGCAATCCTAGTGGCATTAACACATTTTGGCATCCGACAAGTTGTGAAGAAGTAGCGTACAGCAGCCATAAATTTCACACTAATAATATCCCAAGCCCTTTTGAAGAACAAAGAGGTATACCCACCGGTCCTGGAGCTTTATCATTAGGAATCGAGAATAAAGCTAACCTGATCTCATCATCAGTAATAGGGCATACCAAAGAAGGCAGCATCTCCTCAGAGACTGTTCTAGAGAAAAACCGAGAAGCATCTACAAGAGAAGGCCGAGAAGGAGCTGTAAGCAATTTTTGAAAATACCTCACAGCTAGATGGCCTAAGTCGCCTCGATCTGTCACAATGGTACCATCCTCATCTTCAAGCTGATGAATCCGATTTCTGACCTGTCTATGGAGCAGAGACTTGTGAAAGAACTTGGTATTCTGATCCCCTAGAGAAAGCCATTGGATCCTTGACCTCTGTCGAAAGAAAGCCTCTTCATCCCTGCACAACTGGGAATACTGCTTAGCAAAATTCCTTTCAGCCAAAAGACACTCCGGGGAATGAGGGTTCTCATCCAGAGCAGCCTGAGCTGCGACCCACTGAGCTCTAACCTCAATGACTCTACTAGAGATGTGACTAGAAGCCTTGGCATGTAAAGTCTTAAACTCTCGTTTCAACAAACCCAATTTTTGCATGACTCGAAACATAGGATCCCTGTCCACATGCGTAGACCACACTCTCTGAACAATCTCCAAGAAATCCTCTCGATCAGCCCAAAAGTTCAAAAACTTAAAAGGCCTCGAGGTTTGCCTACGTTGATTTCCAAACTTGATGAACATAGCACTGTGATCAGAAACATCCCGTGGAAGTATCTCAGAAGTTGTGTTTGGCCAAGTCAAGAACCATGAAGCGCTGCAAAAACTCCAATCAAGAGTCCGAAAAATAGTATCCTTTCCCTGCCGCCCATTATGCCAAGTATACTGAAGCCCAAAAGATGGTACCCTGATCAATGCTGCATCATGAACACACTGACCAAATTCATCCATATAACCATGCCAAGCCTGATCCCCTCCAACTCTATCCGACGAGCATAAAATCGTATTAAAATCACCTAATGCCAACCATGGTAAGTCACCGAAACCCATGGACTGAGCTCTGAGAAAGTCCCATAATTGCCGACGAACACCTGGATCATTAGAACCATAAACAAAGATCAATCCAAAAGAAACCCCATCAGATAATCTGGTAGCCCGACAAACGATCCACTGAGGAGAAAGCTGCAAATCACTTAAACTATACAAAGTAGGATCCTAACACACCAAAACTCTGCAAGCAATGGACTCAGTGGTATTCGATAAGAACTTCCAAGAAGGACAAATATCCGAAACAACTGAAGTAAGGTGTCGCTGATTAACCTTAGTCTCTAGAAGACCAATCAAACCTAAAGAAAACTTAGAAATCCAGTTTCTAACTGCCCGCTGTGTAGAGAAGCCATTAAGGCCTCTAATATTCCAACTTCCTATCATAGGAAACTTGAAAAACTCATAATTCAATAAAGAAATCATCTGGGGTGCTTGCCCCCTCTACCCCCATTGCCACCCTTTTTACTCGGAGCATTTTTATCTTTACCAACAGGAGGGATGTGATCAGACTCCACTGTGGGCTTCAATATCTGATCCTGCTGTGCTTCAATATGAAATAGTGAATCCGAATCAGAATTAGGATCAGACTTAGAATCTGAACCATTGGTTGTAACTTGGCCCATCTTACTAAAGATCTTAGTCATCGAATCTTTCGCTATAGTCATTGCATCTGAAGCAAAAGATCCGGCTGGTGTGGAATCAGTAGCAATACCTTTACCCTTGTTGCGTATAACTGGAATTACATCAGCAGTAATAATTTGTTCCTTATTAGTCTCAATATGAACCGCTGTTGTAATAGCAGTTTCATCAGTGTTCTCCTTGCCTTTTAAGACGAGGGCTGTATCAGTAGCTGGAGCCTTGGCCTCTGTAGGAGCAGAGAGCACATCAGGTACAGGACAAGTATGGCCAAATAAACAACACTTGGAACAGCGCTTCGGTTTTCACTCATATTCTACTCTAATCTTGATAGGCTCAGAGGATAACTTGCATTGGATTTTAATATCATGCACTGGAGAATGCTCCGCATCTAACTCAACACAAACCTGAGTATAAGACAACCGGGTTCGCTCATAAGTCATCTTATCACATGAAAGGGGCCTCCCGACCATGCTAGAAAACCTGTTAAGAGCCCTGGTTGACCATAATAGAAAAGGCAGTCCATGCAGTCTAATCCAAACCGGAATCCTAGAAATCTGATTTTTATCAAAAGAGAAGTGTGGATTCCACTGCTGCAGGATAATGTTCTTCCCGCCAAACATCCATGGCTCTCTCTCTAAAATATCATGGACCTCATCCTCAGTCCTAAAGCGAAAAATCAGAAAACCCGTTCCAGTGGAACGAACATCCTCCAATCTGCTAGTTTTCCAAGCACGCATGGCAATGGACCGTGCAGCATGAAAAGACATATCATAGCCTGGAAAAAAACCCACGATACAACGCAACCACTCGGATGCATCATCATCGATCAACTTATCTGACAATTCAAGAATAGAACCCGAAACCTTCTGGGTTACCGAGTCAAGACTGAATCTGGTTCTTGCCTCAGTTACTCGGACCCTATCAGCCCAAGAGCCTTGAGTTTGAGGAAGTTTACTCTTGGCATTGTTAGGTGGGGGAGGAGGTTGGTTGGTGGGGAAGGAGGTCTTAGTTGGTGGGCGTGATCGGTTGGTATGATATAGGGGTTGTGTTTGGTTGGTAGTGTTCGATGTGGGTTTGGTGGACATGGTGGGAAATGTTAGTTTGACAGGACAAGTAAAAATATAATAATTAAATTCAAGTCGACACAATTCAATCTAGATAAAATTCCACAGCAAAACTCAGTAATAATAGTACGTGAGTCAAAGGAATTAGAAGTGCAAACCAGTCACCGAAAATGGGCATGAAATAAAAACCGATGAGAAATTCTCGTTCACGTCGCTCCTTAGATTTAATTATCCGCAAGGAATTTGGGAGTCGTCCAAGAAGCAAATATGCATGTAATAGGTCGAGGAGCAACCTGGCAGGATCGATGAATAGTTTCACCGGATGAACAGTACCGCCGCTGTAGTGAATAGTATTCCCGAAAATAAAAATGCGATTTTTGGGAGAAATACTGGGAATTCGATGATACTGCAGAAGGGAAAGCTAATCGCCTTCTCTTGATCTACACCCTTGTGGCGGAGGTGACGGTCCACTCGCCGTTCGACAGAAAAGCAGCAATGAACAGTATATAAAAACTCCGTGAACGGGGCTGAAGACGGACGAAACAGGTTTCGGCGCTGAAGGAAGATTTGCAGATCGGGCCAAGACGAAGGCGACCAAGCCGGCGGTGACTACTCACTCTCCGCTTCGCGGTAGTGAATGGTGAAAACCGATTCTCTTTTTCTGCGGATTTGAACGTTTTTCGGTCGAAATCTCGAAAGGCTCAAGAAGGAAAGTTTGATTAGCGTGCTTCGATTTACAATATGTGTAAATTTCAAAGCCTGACTCGCAAAACCGGTAGAATAAACAGTAATTCCGACTATGTCATTTGAGAGCATGAAAAATTCTTTTCATGCACAGTTCCCGCGTACGCCCTTTATTGCAAAATCATTCTTATTTCTATACTATTAATATTGGTTCTTATTTGGAAGAGTCCGCTGCGAATCTTTTGAATATTTAAGGCACACTCATCCCTAAATAGTTAAAACTGAATTCTTAATACATTAACATACTACTCAACTTTTAAATAAATTTGACATAATACAAAATAAAAATATATAACACAAACTTGAAACAATTACTATGTATAGTAACTAAGTAACACGATAAGTTCAAGACATTTATTGGATCCTACATAGATACAATTTTACTCAAACCGATCCCTGTGTCCAGGATCAATGCGACTTATAACCATTTTCATTGTTATAGGCCTTGGGCTATTAGCACCTGTAAATTTCTTTTTTAACAAAATTTTTATTACCAGAATATAATCTTTAAAGAAAACTACTAAGAAAATATTCCTAATCATTGTAATAATCCATCATCTGATCTTATAAAACTCTGATATATTTCTTAACATTAAAGTTAAACCCATAATGATTATTTCATTTCGACATCTAAACACTGAATTGATATTTGAATGGTCTCTTTGTATTCTCAATAGAAATTGTATTACAATGGGAGCAACTAAAGAAAGAGTCCTTTTAACTACTATTGCTTTATCCAGTGCTACATACTACAATCCTAATTGTGTTTCTTTCACTGTCAAATTCAATTCTTTGTGTTGCCTCTGTTCGATAGTTGCAAGATCCCCACATTTTTAAGATTGTAGCTCAGTACAACTATTTACGGGAGCGAAAATGTTATCCCCCGAAAGCTCGAGGTGCGGACGTTTAGCCGTTGTTATTATATTACTATTATTATCGCTGATGACAAACATTATTCAATATCATCCACAGTAAAGACCATCGTCGAGCTGTGTATAGATGGAGAAGCCATTCTTTTACTTCTTTAAACATCTCCACACGTGCAGATATGATATATTGATCTATTCACTCCGAAATATGCTTCTATATCTGCATAAAATTTTTATTAATGAATTTTTTTTCTAGTTTTTCCTGAACCAGGTACAAGAACACCTACTTCCATCTCTTCTATCCCACTTTTTCCTCGTGATCAAACAACTATTTCCATTACCCGCTACTACTTTTTCACGCTTGAGGACTGCAATACCTCCTATTGTGTATGAGGCTGAATACAATTATTAATTTATAATTACTGATGACTATGTTCATCTTCCAGCGAGCAACTCCGTTGGAGGTTGTTACCATAATCAGGATAGCATTTGCTATGGGATCTAACTACACCAACACCAAGTACCATAAAAGTGCAGCAATCACAGTGGAAACTCCTTTTGGAGGACATCAAGATTCCGTGAATCACAAGCCTCCAGCATGTCATTCCTTGAAGCAGAGCTACAAGAAACAAAAACGACTGAAATCAGCTATAAACAGTAGTTGAAAGGCACACCAGCTGATCATATATTTATCTAATTCTTGGGATAAACAAGGGTTCTCTAATTTGAACAACATACCTTAAAGAAATTCTCAAATACTGCCAGGCATTATCTGCCTTGGGATTCATAGCAAGTGCCCGGACATAGTACCGAATAGAATCCTCATACATACCCTACAAGCATAATGTTTATTCATTCCATTAGATCAGATTTTCATGCCCTTAAAACTACCAAATCACAATTCTTGAATCAATGAAATGGGCAGTAATCTAAAGATTGAAATCTTGAAGGTAGTCTCAAGGGCTATAACTTTCAAGCTAAGTCGTTTTGAGCAGGGGGGTACCGACAGTAGCATCAACTTATACATAATTACAAAAAAAAAAAAAAATCTGAAACTAAAATTAATTCTGATATTAAAGCGCACAAAATGTGCTATCATTAAATAAACAAAGATTCCTTAGCTTTCAGTATTAGTATGAGAATCAAGTATGAGGCCTATGAATTTTGAAAAAAAAAAAAAAATTCTGACTTATCAATCACTTTTAGAAACTTGGCTTGTGGGAAAAGTTTTCATTGACTGCTTTAGAAAAGGTGCTAGAAAATTCTTTCAAGTTTATTAGATCATGTCATGCTTAAAGATTTGTCAGGTTTACTAGTAAAAATAATAATTTACAACTAAATCATTACGACTAGTGATTTGGATAAACAATAAGATGCCTTACATAATTTACATGAGCAGTTCTTGTTTCAAGTAATTCACAATTTTTTATGTGGCTGTATTTTGCTCTCTGATCTTTCAAGTACTTTATTCTCCTAATAGAAATAAGAGGATCCTTCATGCTTCAAAATTTTTACTGTTTAACCAAAATGTTGTTTGCATCTATATTTATCTTGCAGTTATTTACATAGAACAGTTAAGAATAGGAATCAACCTGGTTGGCATAACTGATTCCCATGTTTGCCCATGCACGAACATAGTTAGGCTTCAAATCAAGTGCCTGGAAACAAAGAGATGCACAACCGCCAACAGAAAAGATTAAAAATTTGAGATGATGATGATAATAACATTAACAACAACAACAACAAAATATCAGATTCAAGTCTCAAAAAGATGCCAGAGGAAAAAAAAAAAGAGAGAGTGAAGAAAAGTTGATACGGGCAGGCAAAATGAAAATCACAATAGTACTATCAAAAACTAATTGCAGTGTCTTACCCGTTGATAAGCCAATATTGCATCAGCACTTTGAACACTATTGGCTTGTGTCGCACCAAGTTTGTTCCAAAGAGAGTAATCATGTGGCTTGAGTTTCAAAGCTGTCTGGAAGGACTCTATTGCTTTGTCATACTCTCTAGACAAGTTATACAAGACACCAATTACTATGTGCACATCAGCATCTTCAGGTGACATACGGGCAGCTTCAATGAATAGTCTAGCAATCTGCATAGACAGAATAAATAAAAGGAAATCAGAGCTATATCAATCTGTAAAGAGCATGTGCTCACCGTTGGATCCAGCAGAAGGTTTGCACCATGATGCTACTCCCAAGTAACTTTAATGTTGGCACATAGTCATACATTAATCTATCAAACACTTCGGTAGTGAAGAAAGTTTGAAAGTTATCTAGTTAGCCGCATTTATACACCACATGCCATGGTAAAAATTGTCATGTTTCTTCTAATTTTAACTTCATAAGCGCTGCAAAACCCATATACTAAATTAAAACCCATCAAGCCATAAATTTATCATGCAATAGTTCCCCAGGAAAGAAAGTGGGGACGTTCTCCTGAAAGCACTAGCTATTACAGGCAGTAGAGCTCAGCCAGCTTAGAGAGAAATGAACAAACTCATATTGCCAAAAAGAATACTTACATCGGCATAATACAAAGAATCAGCAAGCTCTGGCGAGGCTAGTGTTCCATACTTTGGGTGATGACGCAGCCATCCATACAAGTATCTCAATGCAGCTGTCTGCTCCAACTCTGCAATTTTGATACACAACTAAGTTTCTGATTTTGATCATTGACGCTCCAAGAAATCTTTAACCCCACCACTCCAGATATCTTGGAGCCATAAGCATATTTATGTAAGGCAACCAATACATAATTAACTAACAAGATCTCATCAAGCATCTAAAATTATAAATGTAACTAAAGATTATAACAACTTTAAGCTTATCTGTTTTATTTGCAGTGAACATGCAGAGGAACAATCACTAACCATTTGTATGGCTCACACCAAGAGCAAGAAGCACTTCCAGATTTGTAGGATCAGCCTCCTGTGCACGCATCATAGCTGCTATAGCCTGCACAGATTGTGATTAGGTTATTATGTCCTACAACAAAGTAAAATCAAGTAAACCAAATTCCTTTATTTATAAACATGCTTCGGAGAACCTTTGAATGCACAAAACCAAGATGAAAGAGATCAAACTTGAGCCACAGATCCTCATGAAAAAATCATTTAGTTGAGGACTAATAACCAACCACAAACTGGGTCAAATAATTAGCTGAAGATCCTGATGCCCTTATGCAACGTAGTCATAGATGTTCAAAATAATCAACTCAATCAAACATTCAATAATTGGAGGTGCACTCATTGAATATTCTATTGAAGAGTAGCCATTAATTACTGTAGTAAAGGGAGGACTGAAGCGGGGAAAGACAGACTGTTATCTATCAAATTCTAACATCCCTCTTTACTTCGTACTGGTTATTGCCCTGCTTCCTGAAAAGTTCAATGGAATTCACTACCATCCAAAGTGGCAATCTTCGTGAGAGCATAGCAAAACTTAGAAAGCGTCATTATGGAGAAGGCATATTAAGTTACTACGATCTCATGCTTGATTTTCTTATGCAACAAGAAAGGTACATAATGTAGCACACATGAAAAATATAAGTAAAGTTGTTCAATCAATACATGGGATATAGATGGTGACTTCAGAAGCAGTATAATTAGAAACCAAATTGTGTTACCATTCAAAAGATGCAGAAGTCATCACAACAAAATAATTCATAAGTCAGGAAAGTTGAATAACCTGTTGATCATCATCATTCTCTGCATGTGTTATTCCAAGTAACCTCCAACCTTCAGCATTGTCAGGGTTTTTAAGAACTTCAGCCTCTAGAGCAAGCACTGCTTCACTCAAAAGTCCTTTACGAAACAGGTCCTGGCCTTCTTTCAAGGGGTTGGGGTGACCGACATAAGGATTCATATCGGAAAAGACATAAACCCCCCTTGAAGCATCTGACCGCTGTTTGGCAGCTACTTGCTCATTTAGGAACCTATAATTTAATGCCAGTTATTATTTCAAGTAATTGCCCAAATCAAACCAATGAAGGAAAAAAGAAATGCAAAGACAAAAACCCCAATTTAAATACCGTTGAACTTATGTTGCTAGACAGATGAAACCAAACTGTTCCCATAAGCACAGTTCAATACCATTATCAGCCCACATACATGTCAATCCTAAATTAGGTGACTCGGGAAACAAAGGTTCCATATTTGAGTAACATGAAAACCTAGTAATACAGAGCAATTTGGGTGCTTTTTTCAGGGGAGAAACCATGATAAATCATTATTCAATACTTAAAGCTTAAATATTATTGTTAAGCTCTTCCTTATAAGGGAGCTTTTAAATTGAATATGTTTCAACAAGGTACCAACAGTAAGTTGACTAAGAGGTCTTGTGCTTGAGATTCATTATATTAACCAAATTTTAGCAGTTTTGTGAATTTTCTTCTTTTTTTTAAAGGATAGTGTTAATACTTATACAATTGTTGGGATCTGACCAATAAGGTAAAGCCTGTGTTTTAGTAGCTACTGATCCATACTATTGCCTAATCGCTGACAAGGGATATAATGGACTTACTCATCATATGCATTTGCCCAATTATCAGCTGAAGTGTCCCCCAGCGCCCCTTCACCTACCTGCTGCCCAAATTCTTCCACCCAATCATTAACATGCAATTTAGAGAATTCATTGACCCACTTATCATCGACTGAACTGTGCTGCTCTTGTCCAAAAGTAAACTCATT
Organism: Boswellia sacra; assembly: GCA_013180625.2. Lineage (NCBI taxonomy): Eukaryota > Viridiplantae > Streptophyta > Magnoliopsida > Sapindales > Burseraceae > Boswellia > Boswellia sacra. The sequence goes on along the minus strand of SNVD02008080.1, from coordinate 225,380 downwards.
CACCCATCCATGAGCTCCTCGGGAAAGCTAAGAACAACCAATATTAGATATCAAAATTTTGATAAACAAAACTGTTGATTCAATTATTTCTAGTGTTAAGAGAAAATGAAATACTATTATCATAAGCATCTCACTAAAATTTGATCTGAGTACATCAGCATCTATCATAGCTCATTTAACTCCATAGTAAAGTTTAACTGAAACAAATGATATAACAATATAGGGCAATTTCAGAGAAGTGAAGAACCACATACAGGTAGGCACATCCATACCATTTATAAACAAGTCAACAACTAAGAAAAACTATAGATGCATATAGATGCAAAGCAGTCTACATTAATTTAGCACTCAAAAATCAAATAAGAAATAAATGAAATGGACTTTTCATGCTTCAGCTCATTTTATACTTGCCTCATCACGTGCAAATTCATCAGCCCAAGAAGTACCCCCCTCGTACTGTTGTTGATATTCAGCTGCCCAATCCCCAGAAGCAGACATTGGAGCTGGTTTAACTTGATTGTCATCAATAATAAGCTCTCCACGACTCATTTTTGACACAAATTGAAGAAACCTTGAATTCTGCATGACCCAAAAGTCCTATGAGTATCTATGCAAAAGGCAAGAGAACAATGACATCTACATATATTAATAGATATACAAATGTGCCTCTTCACATGCACATATGTACACAGTAGCGTCATCATTTGCCATGTGATGCATGGCAACCGTGCTCAGGACTTTATGTGACATGTTGTACATATGGACCCACCGTTAGTATGTATATTGAACATCTTGTCATAATCTCATCAGTCAATGGCCCTCAAGCAAAGATGTTGCTAATTTAAGAGTCCTTGTGTCCAGTGAACATCATTACTTCAATGTCCTAGAAAGTTGCTAGACTCACTGCAAAGACCTGGACAAAAGTTGCCCAGGCCAGCATTAACTTTCCTGAATACACATATGAATGGTCATGAGCAAAGTAAAGAAACCCTTCATCACCCATGGTAACCTATGCTTAAGAACTTCTATGACATGTATGTTTGGCCCATCAATTATATATAAAACATCTTTAAAAATGGCAATGTAACAACGAGTTCACCAATTTAATAATTCTTATAGTTACTGTATGAGGTGAATTTAAACTTCTCACTGCAAAGACAGAGAAGAACTGCCAGAGCTTTCCCGGGTCTCTAAAAGAATGGTAATAAGCAGAGGTGTGTGAACATCAGCCCCACATATGGTATGAGTCATCAGGTGCCAAACAGCTCATTACTTTCTTGTTGCACAACTAATAATCATGCAAATCAAAAATCACAGCCATTGATATGGTCTGAAGGATAAACAAAGAGATCTTTCTGCAAATAATACCTCTTTATGTTGTTAATTAGCCTGAGGTCACATCAAATTATCCAACATGGCAAAATCAAAACATGCATATGCAGTTCACTGACTTACAACATTGTCTAAGCATCAACTGTATGTGCAATCCATGACTAATAACTAGGATAGTAATAGTGAGTGTCAGAACGATTCCTACCAAAATAGAAAGCATGTTATCATAAATCATGTAACCAGAATAGACAGCGAAAGAGGAACATATCAATCACATGATATATATCATCCACCAGAAAAATGATAACCACAAACCACATAGCTGTAAGACACTGCCTAGGCCACAACAATCAAGTCAGAAACCATTAAACACATACACAGATAGTAAGTCATGATTGAGCATATAAACCTGAAATTTAGGGTCATCATTTTGAGCTAGCGTATGAGCAAGCATACGAGTCTGCTCCATTGCCTCAAAGTTTGGGATATTCACACCTCTCATTTGACCTACTGACATCAACTGAGCCTGTTCCTGCAAACCAAAGAAAAATATTAGGTGAAAAAACTAAAAAAAAAAATTCCTATAAAGGCAATAATATTAGTTTTTACAACAAAATGATAGACGACACCCCACAAGGTTATAATTGATTTTTCAAAATAATAGAAGTTCTTATACCATATACTCAATGAAAGAAAAGTTGGCAATTCCAGCATTAATGATAGAAGCACATGAACGAGTAGCATTTGTAAATAAATTGATGTGGTCTATTGGCAAGAAAACAAAGTTACATTATGCAATTGCAGATACTAGCTACAATTCTTACATGCTCGAATTCAGAGGCCCAACCATTGGCACCATGTTGTTGTTCGAAAGAGTGAGCCCAAGCATCAGGATCACGATGTCCTGCTCTATTGTGGCTATATTCAGCAACCCATCCATCCGCAGCATGAGCACCAGGTTTGAGCATACCTTGGGATTCATTCCAATAATCCTCCAGCTCCCTAAATCTCCCAGGCATAGGTCCCTTAACCCGGGGATTATTGTCTATGTCTAAAGAAGATAATAATGCATTTACCTGGAAAGATAGCAAATTTAGACAGGCAAAATTAACAAAAGATCATTAATATTTTTCAATTTTGAGTTTGGAAAAGTTACCAAATCCACATATTACACTATATTGAACTAACAGTTGGTGAAAGGTTATCCAAGCCAAATATAGGCAATCATAAGTTTAGTCCCCATAACAACGTCAAAGGAGGGAGGACTAGTATGAAGAAAATCAATTCAAGGAATTCGGAAGCATTGAGATATAAGTGAAGTTCAAGCAACAGAGGTGCTCAAATAAAAAAGAGAAATTTAGATATTATAGAGACATACTGCGGACACTAAGTAATAAAAATAAATAAATAAACAAATAAGAAGTGAACCTGAGCATTAATAAAATCTTCACTCTTATCAGCAAAAAAATGGCGTGCCATTATGCCACTACGATCACGTATGCATTGTTTGTCACCTTCAGATAAGCCTAACAGCGGAAGTGAAGTAGGACGGAAAGGAACACCACCGCGGCTACTCTCAACAAAAGAATGAAGAAAGGTTGATAACACTCTTTGTGGTGGTCCTGGGAAAAAAAGGTAAGCAAGAAAGAAATACATCGGAATTGTTAAAAAATGAAAAGTTTTCTCATATGTACATGATATGAGAAATCTTACATACTAAGGTTAAAAAGAGAAGAATTGACTACCATCCAAAGTAGGTTGCAGCTGAGGAGGAGGAGGAGGAGAAAACTGATCGAAGTGAGGGGGTTGAGTTTGACGCTGAATTTCATCCCACGCATCTGTAAATCCATCCGGATTTGCAGAGCGGAAGCCACCAAGAAATTCTGAGACCTGAGAGAAGCAAAGAGATAGATGAAGGAAGAAAGAGTAGAGTATAGATAGAATTAAAATTAAAAGAAAGAATCAAGAAGACCTGGCCATTAGGTTGCAAAAGCTGCTGGTGGTCAAACTCAGAACCGGGAAGCGCTCTCAAACGGTCATCGGTCTCGGAGTAGAAGTGAGGCTCAGAAGTTGTTGGCGTCGAGGTGGGAATCTCTTTTAGCCTTTCCTGTATTTAAAATTCAATTCAAGATTGAAAATCCTCAAAATAAGAATTTGGGGATAAATAGCGCAATAGATTAGCAATAGACAAGACAAGACAAGACAATTGAATTGATTAGGAGGAAAATGTAAAATTAAATTAAATTAACCTGAGTCTTAGAAGAAGTGCCAATAAGGGCGTTGGCAAGAGCACCGAGAGGATTAGAAGAAGAAGAGGAGGAGCCAGGAACAGCACAAGCAGCACCACCGGTAACAAGCTCACGCATCGCCATCACTCAGAATTTATAAAAAATTCTTCTTTTTATTTCTACGTATTATGATTTATGAAACTCTGTTTGCGTTCGCGGGAGAAGAGAAGTGCTGAGCTGTTGGCTGCCACAGCCTCTGCAATCAATCAGTCTACGGAATTTACCTTCACGCTGCGGTGCTCTAGCCTCTAGTTGTTCGTTTGCCCTTTGTTATTATTTATTAGTTTAATCTTAAAAATCCTCGGCTTCTCTTTTTCTGTGCCGTTACTTACACACACATAAGGCCAGGTGATGTCATGCCATTGGATAACGATACTCACTCACTCTAAGCGGTTGGGTTGGAATATTATGGGCCAGCCCAGCCCAGCTCAAACAAGCACAAGGCACAGGCACAAGCACAAGCACAAGCAAAAGCAACAGCAGTGTGTGTTGATTCCAATTGTGTTGTGGCACTGGCACTGCAGGCAGGCAGTCAGCGGAAGGAAGGAATGGCGTCGTCGTCGAGCAGTGGATTGACGTTCAAGCTACACCCGCTGGTGATAGTAAACATATCAGATCACTACACTAGAGTAAAATCCCAGACGAACCCACCCTCCTCTTCCTCTTCCTCCTCCGCTACTCCTAATAATGGCACTGGTACAAACCCTCGTGTCTACGGATGTGTTATTGGTATTCAAAGGGGACGCACTGTTGAGATCTTCAATAGCTTCGAGCTTCTCTATGATCCCTCCTCTCACTCTCTCGATCGTTCTTTTCTCGAGAAGAAGCAAGAGCTCTGTAATTTCATAATCTCTTCTCTTATCTATATGTATTATTTTTATTGGATAAAACAAATTCTCTCTTTTTCTAAACCTTAAAAATATTTGTGATTGATTGTATGTACCAGATAAGAAGGTTTTCCCACACTTCTACATACTTGGATGGTACTCCACGGGTAGTGATGCCCAGGAATCGGATATGCACATCCATAAAGCTGTATGTATGCTAATGGTTTCCTTTTATTTATTAAATCATTTATTCCCGCTTATGATAAGTATACATTCTTTAACAATAACAGTTGATGGACATCAATGAAAGCCCTGTTTATGTTCTTCTTAATCCTTCAATCAATCATGCCCAGAAGGATCTCCCCGTCACTATTTATGAAAGTGGTAATCATCCTTTTCATTTTTAGATTCCCCTCTTCATTTTGATTCCTTTTCTGCTGCTACATTATATGCATCTCACACTTGCTTCCCATTTCAAATTCAGAGCTTCATGTCATAGATGGGATTCCACAGCTTATTTTTGTTCGTTCAAGCTATACTATTGAGGTACAAGCTCACACTATTTCATCCTAATCAAACTGTTGAATTATGCTTCGCTGAATTCCTTTCTTTCTTTTTTCCAATTTCAAGACAGTAGAAGCTGAAAGGATCTCAGTTGACCATGTTGCACATCTAAAACCCTCTGATGGAGGTTCCGCAGCCACTCAATGTGAGCGCCTTTCCCCTTCTTTCTTTAGAAGGGTGTTCCCCAAGGTTCTCTTTTTCTTTTTCTTACGTGGTTGATGTTAACACTTTTTTGTGCAGTGGCTGCTCACCTTACTGGCATACATAGTGCCATCAAGATGCTTAATAGCAGAATTAGGGTGCTTCATCACTACCTTCTTGCAATGCAGAAAGGTACAGAACTATTTTGTAGCAGTCGAGTTCCTTGACATAAATGTAAGAGACGAAAAATAATGTACATGAGGTATTGTGCAAAAGAAGGAAATTCTAAATCCATAAAGCAACCAAGATTGCACTTTCTTTGGTAGGAGAGAAATAGTAGAAAAAGAATGAAGAACAATAGAGGGGAGACAATTTCCCCTCTTTGGTTTGGAGGAAATGACGGAGGGAAGGAAGGGCAAGGATTTATTATGCCGTCAAATCTACAAAGCTCAATACTTTCAGAATTGGGTGGATGAGTGATTGGAAAGATCGAAATCCATTGGAAAGAAGAGAAAATCTTATATTTCCATTTTATACTACATAAATTATAAGAGCAAAGCACTTTCATTCTGTGCTGGTCAGCAGGAATGAAATGAGATCTTTCTTTAGAATATGTAACATGATGATAGATTACCCTTTACTTTATACTCTATTAGTAAAGTGCTAGCGGCCCTGCAACTAGAGTAGTGTAGCAGAGCAAAAACTTACCATTTTAGAGAACATAGTCTAAATGTGTTGAAACAAGTGCATATGAAGGCACTTTTTCCTTTATTGGTAGAAAAGTCCAAATCTTCTTGTCAAATTGTTGGAGTCTTCAAGCACTCATTGAGAATACCAAAGCTCATGTTAATTGCATACTTTATATCTAAATGCAGGTGATATTCCTTGTGAGAATTCTTTGCTAAGGCAAGTATCAAGTCTTCTGAGAAGATTGCCTGCCATCGAATCAGAAAAATTTCAAGATGATTTCTTGATGGTGAGTGTGATTTTCTGTTTTTGGTTGTCTACATAATTTTTAACGTGGAATCCCCTTATTAAGCTGCTAGACCGTGCTGTAAAAGAAATTTTTTGTGCTTCTAGAACAAACTTCTTATAAAAGATGGAAAAAAAAATGACAACATGAAAGATGGTAGAAAGACTTATCATGAAGAGCTTTTTTGTATGTTGATTTATATTATATATTTAAAGTTAGAAATGCTTTTAAGCTTTTTCTTCTCATCTGATCCCTCAACAACTTTTATCCCGCTTTTCCTTTTAATCAACCTTATTTCCGCCTAGGTTCAAACTCGTCTCTTCATGATGTTATCAGTCCCATTTATCCAAAACCTCACTCCCATAATGCCACAGGTCAAAAACATGCTGTATGTAAGGTGGGTTTTTTTAGGCAATTTTTTTTCTTCAATACAAAAGATTGGTCCCAAAGCAAGAGCAAGATATGAAGGGAATCAGCAACTTTCACTTGCTAGGAATTGGGGCTGAAAAGATCTGTTTATATAGGTTTGGTTTTCTAGGTTTTATGTTATCCTTGCCTTATGAAAAGGGGAAGGTTTGATGGATGAAGGGGCTTGGAAGCTCCGTTAATTTACTGTTTGTCCATAGCCTTGCCCTGTAGAATGGATAATGAAAGGGCTATTTATGACAGAGCCAGTCTTACACTACTCTTTGTGCCTTAAACCCCGTTTCATTTAAAGGCTGAAGTTGCTAAAATGGCAATGTCGGCGAACCTTTATAGATGGTGGTAAACTCTTTCCTGGGATGTTTATAAAGATGATTAAATTTCTTCGTAATTGGAAATTTGTTTGTAAAGGCAATTTTTTGAAATTGGAAGTCTTTTTAATGTATTCAGGATTTTATTCATAAATTACCATGTAATATGAGATACAAGAATGATTAATATGTTATCTTTTGCAGTGATGGGTCATGATACTCACCTTTTTCTCTTTTTGTAGGAATATAATGATACATTGTTGATTGCTTACCTGGCTATGTTCACCAACTGTGCTAGGTATTATGCTTACCTTTTTTTCGTCTTTTGTACGTTATCTTATGAATAGATTTGGGATTTTAATATGCATGATAGCCATGGTGTTATTGAAAGAAACACTGGAAATATCACAGGGTTGAGTCAGCCGCTTACTTGTGCTTATTGCGAGTCTGTCATATTCAGTACTGATGCAAATTTATTCTAGTATTGGCCTCATTGTGGTTGAATATCATCCCGTAGGCTTCACTTAATTGTAGATATGGTATTGTTATTTATCTTTTTTAATTGAAAAGCTGTAGTAATTTAAGCATCTAAAATTTGAAGATTTTGGTACCAGTACCGCCTGCCTGGCCATTCTATTTAAAGTCTTATCAGTAAAGAACTGACCTTTGTTGAATGTTGACTATTTCTTAAGTAATTAGATTAGGAGAAGCTAAACTACATTCAGGTGGGAGAAAATTCTACAGTTTATAGAAAACGGATCTTTGACAAATATATTTCTTGTCCATATTCTTAACTTGGATTTTTTTTTTTTTTCCTTTTTTAATTTTCAAGCAGTACAATGAATGAGCTTGTGGACAAATTCAACACTGCATATGACAGGCACAGTCGTAGGGGTGGACGGACTGCTTTTATCTGAAAGCTGCTTGCTCTTGTTTCGCACTTTACTGACTTGTTGATTCACTCCCTGCAGCTGTTTATTTTGGAGAGCATAGCACATAGAAGCCTAGGAAATATGTTGCCAAGACGCTAGACTACAATTCAGAAACAAATACGCCTAATGTTTTTATTATTAAATGCATTTTTCTTTTCCTTTATTTTGGATTTGCATATTATTTGTTTGTTTGTTTGTTTTATGGAAGTTTTCTGGAGGTGAAACATGATAGCCGTTGATACTGAAGCATATGGACAACCCATTTTGCATATTATTATAATATTATAATTCTTAACTTGTAGAGAATATTTAATTTATTCCATGGTATAGAACAAATGTTTTTGGCTCCTAGGAGGTTTTTCTGGTTTACATGCATCATTGCTTGTCAAACATACTGACACGTCCCTGAGCTGTTTATATAATCATTAATTGAATCTCCTTGCACTTATCAGTATCAGTTCATAGAAGATTTTAAGTTGCTTGACTCTGTTAGATAAATTATATCATTGATGGGAACCAGAAACTATTGCCTTCATTTGGATGTCTTATGGTCACTAGTGATTTACGAATTACAATTATGTGACAGAAACACAAGATAAGCAGCTGGAAATATTTAAATTTTTGCTGATATGGGTCACGATGCATACTCGCTACTGAAGCTGTGTCGTTCCAAAGCCTCTATCACGTTCTAATAAATTTATCCATGTCGAATGCTTTTTGTCGTAACGTCCTCCATTTTCACCGGAAGCTTAATGTATCTGAAATTATTGACATAAAAGCAAGAAATTCGATACTTATAAAATGCGTTAGTTTTCAACCTTGGAAACGATCCCAGCAGATTCATCTGACACAAACAACCGAAAGATAATAGTTTTCACTTGTTTGTCTATTGAGAATGTAACAAGTGCTAAGAGAGATCATGTGCCGACCCACTAGCAGTAGCAAGACAGGATCTTCAAGGTTTTGACTTTGAACGAACCCAAACCTCGAGCGAGCCAAAAATGCATCTTACTAGTCAAGGAAAGTTTCTCCTTCCCAGATAACATACGACGAGTGATCACGCAAAAGAACATCACAGAAAGTGTCTCAAGATTAATGATTTTCTGGTCTATGGAAGTGCCATCCATCATTACATCCCATTTCACAGCCATCCAAGCACACAGTCAGCCATTGTCGTTCCTTGTATATTTCGGCAATAGCCGCTTCTCCTTGGCTAGCCAAACGAGTTCTCCCAATACCAAGCCAATGTAGTCCTCGAAATGAAGGCCTCTTAAACCATCTCAATGAGTCCACAGACAAACGAATACAGTTACATAGATCAAGCCTCCGTAATAATGTTGTTTTTCTACCCAATGCTTCCACAGAAGAATCAGTCACAAAAAAGCAAGACCTTACACACAAATCAATAATCCCTATACCAGCAGCAGCTACTGTTAGAATGGTTTTATCCGATATACCAGGCATGTAACCCAAGTCCAGGATTTTCAATGTTTGGCCAAATTTCCCTCCACACATCAAAAGAGAAATTCCTTCGTCAGTTACCCGCTTACAGCCTCTAAGACACAAATTTGTAATGGGAAGAATCCCCTGAGCAAGAATGGATAAACCAGAATCAGTGACATCAGCTCCTGTGAGGCTCAGTGCAGTTAATTTATGGAGACATGAAATGAAGCTGAGGCATGAATCTGCTATGCTCCTGCAACCACCCAGGTCAAGAACCTCCAAGCTCTTAGAAGAGGCTAGCTTCTTCACGGCTTCACTAGTTACCAATTGGCACGATAACAATCGGACCTCAACAAGGGCACATGAAAGGCCAGTGAGATCATGGAAGGCCAAGTCTGACAAAAATAAAGCATTTCGGACTTCACACTTTTTCAAGTTGTGGCAGGAATGTAAAATTGAGGCATAACCAGCATCACTAACCCTGCAGAATCCGCAAAGTCTCACTGACTTCAGGCCTTGGCAACTCTCAGAAAGAAGAAGCAATCCCATATCATTTATTCTTTTGAATGCCCCTTGGTGCCTAAGTCTACTTCGTGCAAGAGAAAGATCAGACAAATGATGACAAGAACTGAGAGACCGGAGCCCAGTGTTGGTCAAGTCGTGATCTTGCAATGGTTCCTTGTTTGGTCTATCTTCAAGATCCAACTCTTCCAAAAGAGGAAGAGAGTCAGCAATAGTTAAGAGTAGCCTATCAGTTATTACATCTAAAACCAGTGACAAGCTCCTCAATTTGTAACTGCAGTACTTGGGAAAAGTAGGGAAGCTGAGATTTTGTGTTCGCGAAGGGTTTCTACCATCAGTGCTTACTAGAAGGAATGCATCACGCTCAAGCAGTGGCTGCAACTTCAGAGTTTTGATGGTAGCGGGTGGTACAACTTTAATGGACTGGAAAGAACTTGCATCAGCTTCTGTCCCTCGAATTTTTAAGGAAAGAGACTAACAAAAAACAAAAAAAAAAAGGCACTTGCATCAGTTTCAGTATTTCCAATTATCAAAGACAGAGACCAAAAACAAAAAAAAGGACAAGCATCAGTTAACAAAAATGATATTGTAATTTATTCAAATAACCCTTACAAAAGATTGATGACTTTAATTGAAGAAAAATGTTTTGTAAACGATGACTTACTTCCAAGTACAAGCATCTATTAAGCATTTTAGCAAGGTTAGACCTAAACACATCGGGTAAGTTGTTGTCTGCCAATTCCAGCCCAAGCACCCTGAATAAAATTTGAGGAGAAAAAGCTTAGTTGGGTACAACAAAGACTTGGGTATGGCAGGGCCAATTTGTCCATACTCCATTCTAGTAAGCCCATACATCCATACCTAAGATTGGGACATTTATGCCCAATAGAAGCAAGAGTTTCATAAGATAGAGAGGAGCAGCACCACAAATTCAACTCTTGGATAGTTGGAGCAAGAAATATGGAGAGCGAGTGATCCTGGAGGCGGAGGCAGCTGAGTGTGAGACTCTACAGGCCTTTGCACTGAGCCAGAATGTTTCTAAGAGTCTGCCCATCGGGAGACATCGTCTGCCAATCAATTCTTTCAATTAAAATGGAACCCAACATATAAACATACACACTACAGTAGAGTAGATATACGTGAACAGAGCGAAGGAACGACTCAACTTACGGCGAGGTGGAGAGAAGACATAGTAGGAAGCGCCTGAGACTCGACAGCGAAGCGAAAGGCTTTATTCACACATGCCATCGAGGATAACGTCTCCAAATCCAGCCTTTGAAGTATCTCTCCGTTCAACACTGTGCTTGGCAATTTCTCCATCCTTTTCCTCCTTATCGTAACCGTAATCAGATGTCGGTTTGTTTTGTTCAGTTTCCCCTATAGTAATAGTATAGACACACACTATCTGTTTCTGAGGCTTCTTAGGAGGCCTGGGAACTTCTTAATATCTTGTTCTGTCTGTTGGTTTATCAACCATTTACGATAAATAAGTTAAGGTTTATGCTTCCGCTCTTCCTCCCAATCAAGAGTAGTAGCTGAAATTTTTAACTTTTAGGATGTATCAATCTCGGCTTCATATTATATTATATTCTGTCAAAGCGGAAGCGCGAAAACATGATAGAAATTTTTTTTTTTTATTACATCACGAATGACCCCAACTTATTTGACTGAATGAAAAAAAGTTTCTCTAATCTAATCTGGCTGGTTCTGTTTACAACCTCCAGCTCAGACTAGAGACTCCAAATGCTTATTCAGAATCAGACACTGAGCTCCCCTTTGGAGACAAGAACGCCATCACTATCAGCATAAAGCCATTCCCCATCACGAATGAAGGCTCCAGCAATATACACAGGGACATGCATTTCACCATGGCCTTTTTTATTTGATTTTATAGGATTAGATCCCAAAGCTCTCACCCCGATTCCACAATCATTAATCTCATCTACATCACGAATGCATCCATTGACGATTATACCAGCCCAACCATTATTATGAGCCAATTGTGCCAAATTCCCTCCCACCAAAGCACACCTCATGCTACCCCCACCGTCTATAACCAAAACTTTTCCTTCACCTCGACTCTCTATAACCTGTCTAACCAAAACATTGTCCTCAAACAACTTTACGGTTACAACTGGACCCCAGAATGATCGACATTGGCCATACATCTGGAATATTGGTTGCAGCACACGCAAGTCACCACTTCCCAGAAGTGCTGCATTTGAATCACAAGCTTCAGCAGTTGCTAGGGCCGCCATATGTTGTCCTGCAATAAACACATCCAAATTACATAAAAATATCACAAACTGTAATTACTACAAAAGAAGAAACCCGTCCATTCTTGCCATGGAGTCCAGGCTTTATGTCTTCCGACTTTCATCACTCCCACTCTGCTAAAATTTTGGCTAAAATAACTATCAAAAATGTAATGATAATGACAAAGGGTGCACAGAATATACATGGTTTTATCGATAATATAAACAAAACCACAGCAGCTGAACTTCTTAACCATGTTTATGAATTTATAGAATCATAAATGCCAATCCAATTACCAGAATAAGTGTGCTCTCAGCCTATCAATTCAAAAGTTAAAACTTTTTCCCAAATCAAGAAAATTTCTAAGGGAAATATTAAATCTTTATGAATCTACAGAACATTGTCAGTGTCAATCCATATCATATGCAATGTAATTCTGTCAGGATCAACTTCATGTGTCAATGTGCATCTGCATTGCTGCTCTTTTACCAAGCAAAACCTAAGCTTAAGATTCTATTGTTGTCTGATTCCACATTAGTCTTCACTAGATAAAGCAAGATACAGAGACACACTGTTACTTTTTTGGTAATATAAAGAGAACCCAATGTAAGACCTTGTGCTTATGAAATTAACAAAACAAGCTATTATACTAGTCTGAATTTCATTGGGAAAGATGACAGCTTTAACCTGCGACTAATTTATAACATGCTTGTGGCCAAATTAAGGAAAAGAGAAGGAACAATTTGTTTACCCTTACAATATCCGCACCTTAGTGGACAAAGAGGATAGTGCCACGTGCGCCAATAATTGAAGTGATTGTAAGACAATGGCTAATGAGGTGACCCAGGAAATTCGCCCGACAACATTATAATTGGCAAACAACTTGGGAGGACAAATTTTCTAAAATGAAAACGGAATCCTTGCCCGATTAATAGCTGGGGTTGGATGGGAGGCATAAATATGGAGCGCATTAATAGCAGCTTCTTACTTCTCATGAAAACTACAACAGATAGCCAGTTAATACAGAAATGAAATGAAATACAAATGGAGAGGACATATGAGACTAGCAGCCTACATTCCAATACACAGGGATGGGCAGAAACTAATTGTTGGCAGCACCATTAAGCAAAGGATCTTGGCACGATTTGACTTGACATATTATAAACTACATTAGTTATACTTATGGTTTGGCAGCACCATTGGCTTTATGTTGCTTATCCTGTTACACCTCTAGATGGTTCAACCTAGAGTTTTCAGATGTTATCAATCATTTTCTTTTTAAATTTGCTACTGGGTTGTAAGCTCCAATTTCTCCATAATGTTTCCTGAGCTTATAAAGTCTTGAACTCACTTCTCATCTCATGCATCATCTTTCATTCACTAAAGTGAAAAGGCACCTAAACTAAACCTATGTAAATGGATATGTATCTTTACAACCCAAAATTGGTTCGAATAGAGAAAACTAATATCTTCCCAGCTTTCCTGAAATGAGGAATTAGATACGGTATAACTCATAAATTGAGAGTAATCAAGAGCAACAGAAGTAGTAAAGATTAATTAAGGATAAGAAGTTTAATTAAAGTTGATGCAAGATGAAGACTTGAAAGAAAATAAATGGAAGTCACGTTCCTAAAGCATCAGTAAATGTAAATATTAGATTAATGAAGAATATATAAGAGTTTGGCAAAATTCTAACCTGCAGCAAGCTTAAAGAGAAGAAGGAATACAGTGTTTGAGCTTTGAAGCTGGGTGAACAGAGGAAGAAAAAGAATTCGTAAACAGAAATTAAAAAATAAAAGGATGATGATAATGATATCAAAATTGGGTGCAGTGCAGCGCAGAGCAGAGAAAGAGGGTTTATCTTATTGGATGGTGTGCCATGTGAACGTAAGCAGATGAATTGGTTGAGTTGAGAAATGCTTGTCGCTTGATATGATTGGCCATCTGCTTGGAAAGTTAAAAGCCGCTTTTTGACCGTGGACCTGGAGTCAATCTTTAGCATTGAAGGCATAGTAATGTCTGTCTTGTACTGGGCTGGGCTTGGCTGGCCTGCTAACTGAACCTAGCCTGTTCAGTTATTTATTTGTGTAATCAATCAAGAAGAGCAAAGAAGAAAGTTGAATTGAAGAGATGAAAATGTTTTTTTCTAAATTTTCTTTTATAATCTAAGTAAAATTTTGAGTTGTGGGATTTGTGTATGGCTCTGAAGAATAAATTGCTTGACAACTTATTTGATTTCTATTAATAATTGATAAGCAATAAAGTATTAAGCAATCAAATAACACCTAGTCCGCAAATTGAAGCTTAACAACTTGATAACCTGCTTATTAGGGTTCTATTATGCTATTGTTTAAAAAAAAAGAAACCAGTTTCTTTCGATAGTAATTGGAATGTCGAACTGAAAATGCTTTTTCTTACAGATGGAAAAATACATGCATAAAACGAGGGGGGTTATTAAATGGTTCAAAATTGAATTGATGAGAGGAGAGGGATGATATGATAGGCATTGGCAATGGCTTTGAGTCATAATTAGGTCGGTTTAAAATGTCAAAGCAAAAGCCCAAGAGGGCTCTCAAGTCATACGGGTTTCGGTAGGTAGGTCTAAGCAATTGAAAAATTAACAAAGGGGAGAACAAAAAAGCATACATATATATATATATATATATATATATATATTAAAAAATTAAAGAAAGAAAGAAAGACGTGGGTGCCCACCCTCAAGGCTTTAATAATAATAAAAGACACGACTTTCTCAATCCCATTATTACAATTACTAATCCTAATGGGTAACAAATCTCAACTATTTAGATCTAAAGTGGATATGATATGATTCATCATCGATAAAATTAAATAAAATCAAAATTGAATGTGAATTAAATGAAAGTGTCCTGCTTATTGAAATATCCATCTCAATCACCATCTCCATCTTCTTCTCGTGGAAGAAAAATAAAAAAAGAAATTTAAGACGTCTATTTTAAGCTAACCAATCTCAACTAACCTTAGAATAAATATAAATATAAATCTCCCAAGGCTAAGAAAGATCTGAGTTTTGACAACCCACATTGCCAAAAGTCAAATATTTCGGAATGGTCCACACAAACCCACACGTACGCTGCACTACAACTTCTACTTGGTAGAAGACTCTCACCCAACTGGAGCCAGTCTTTTTCCTTGTGATGATAATATGATATGATAGGATACAACATTTCTTACTTGTTACCTTGTCTTTTGCTACACTCAATCCATCAAAGCATACAAAATCTAAATTTGCTCCACCTTAGCTTGACACATGATTGAACACACATGGGTTTGGGTAGGGGGCGCTCGTGTGTCAAAAAGAAATTGGGTCCCCATCTCATTATGAGAAATCTTGTCTAATTAAACTCTTGGCTTTTGTGTGGGGTGGGGCAGAGAGCACTTTATTCAAAAACATTTTTATTAGAAAACTCTAATCCACACCCGAAATCAAAATGTGTACATTTTTTTAATAATAAACAAAGCAACGGTCTGCCTGGTTTCTTTGCGAGGATTCCGCTGTTTTCTAATGGAACTATAATAAAAAAATAAAAATAAAAAACTTAAACTTCTCTAATATCAATACAAACATGGAATTGGAATTGAAATTGGAGGCAAAGAGCGAATCTAAGGGGGGTGCGAAGGAGGGAGAATAGGATGCGCTCCCTTCTCTCCTCTGCTGCATAAAATAATCCTACCCCACTCACTCACTCACCACCTAATAAGTACTTTATTATTTAACTCGCAAACACAACCCCACGAGACCAGACGACCTTGCCTTTGGCTTTGCCTTGAAAATTTCTTTTGTCTTTATATTTATGTACATTTACATACCACCCCCCCCCCCCCCCCAACCACAACACTTTCTCCCAGAAAAATATTGTCCCCTATCTATCCAATCCATATTCTTCCTTCCAATTTTCTATTTATTCTTTCAATATCATGATGTAAGAATGAAGCGCATGCTTGTATCGTATCCTCTCCCTCTTCCTTTGTTTGTTTATACATACATTTCATTGACTTCCAACTACTATTAAAAAGGCTTTTCATTTTGGGGCTATGTTACCTAACATAACATAACATCCTCCCCCCCTCTGGGTGGATTGGTTTTCCGTGTCTCACCCAGCATTAACAAATCTAAATCTAACAGCAGGATGAATTGAAATTAAAGCTAATTTTAATTTTATGCATGAAAAATATATATATAATTATATTTTTGTTAATATTGTTACTCTATTTATTTGATCGAGGTTACCTACACGTTACAACTGTAATCTATTGTATTGTGCAAAGAAAAGCAGCAGCAGCAGAGAGTCAAGATAAACTTGTACTAAAGTGATAAAAAGGCACATAATTTGAGACACAAAAATGGATTAAAAATAAGCAAACAGTGCAGAAGGATTTATCTTCCCCAGAACTCGAGTGAAGGAGAGAGACAATGTCTATGACTATGCCCATGCCTGAGACATAAAAGACAAAAAGAGGAACAAGGGTTATGTAGAGTTGCCTCTCAGGCACTCCAACACACTCAACAGCTGCCTTTGGAACTGTGATACAATGCTCAAAACTAAACAAACACCGGTTACAGGTTGTTATTTATATATCTTAGACTTATTAATGAACAAATGTCCTCTCCTGTACGAATATTCATTCAATTCAATTGCTGAGGCAAAAGTTTAGACGGAGGTTGAGTGACATAATTTACAAATCCTAATCTCAAATCTGTTTTACATTGAAGTATAATGTACGAAACAGAATGGGTTTATTTGTAAGCAGAATAATTTTAACAAAAGTCACGGATGAAGAAACGTAGGTGCCGGGTAATTCATCCAAAAAAAGGCAAAGAGAGAGAGAGAATCAAATCCAAAGTTTGACTGGACCCCAAAAATCAGAAAGATGAAAAAAAAATATAAAGGAAAATTTTTAAAATTTATTATTATATGGCAATGCCAAAGGCATCAGCATCACTCCCACAAATTACTGATCTTATCTCAGTTGGCCTGGCTGCCTGCCTCCAAGTGCAAGGCACCAACTTGTGTTCTGATTAGTATTCTATTCTTTAATTCTTACTTCTTTTTCTTTGCTTTTCTATCATTGAGTGTCTTGTGTGTAGTTTTTCACCTTTTTCTTTCTTTCTTTGTTTCTTTTTTTTTTTTTTGTGGTTTCTTGGTCTACTCTACTACCTCTCCCATTTTCTTTTCTTTTTCTTTTTCCTGTAGAAGAGTGAGTCTGTAGACTAGAGGTGCAATAGTAATAGCAAACATCGCATTCACAACACATTTCACACTCTTACTCTTCTCTTCTCCTCCTCTTGCTTGCATTCTTTCTTTCTTTCTGCAAACACTCTAGTCAGAAGTGGAAGAGCTTTGCCGTTACTTACTTTTTTTGGTAAATATGTAAAAAAATAATAAAAAATTTTAAATTCTTGTTTCTATCGAAACTCAGATTCTTTAGTACTACGTTTGAAGGAGGGCCGACATTTCTGAACATTGTACACTCCCTCTGTCTGTCACTGCAACATAACCACTTCTCCTCTGCCCCTGCATCTTTAACCAACTCGACTCTATATCTGATTCTGTACTTTCCCAGGTATTGTTTCCTATTTTCCTCTGCATCTGCTTCTGCTTTCGTTTCTATTTTTTTGTTTACCAGGTTGCATATCCAGCAACTCTCCTTCCTTTTATATATTATGCCTTGCCTGCCTATTGAAGTCTCACTCTTTGTTTTGTATGATCATTACATCTTTGATAGTGATCTGCACCACTTTTTTTTAAATTTAAAAAAATATTTATAATATTGTTTAATTTTCAGCTTCAGCTGTCCAAAACCAAAAGAAGTGATTTTTGAAGAGCTCGTGGATCTGGAAGTGAACATGTAAAGAAGACGGTTCATGGGAAGATACAGAGTTTCGGAGAAAATGACACATTCTATGAATCTTTGTTTGCTGTTATTTTCATGTTTCAGTTCTCAAATGCAAAGAGATTACTCTCCCAACTACTTTTAAATTAAAAAATTCTGACCCTCTTATCTTATGGTATACAAAACAAATTACGAAATTTCTACAGTCAGCTCATTTCATTGGTCTTTTTTTTTTTTTTTTTTGTTGGATGAATATCTGAGACCAAAGAAAATGAAGAGAGAATGGGTATCTCTGTTATCACAACAACAACAACTAGTACTTGTACAAGGAGGCATCATGCGAGTCTTTGGCTTTCTTTTGTTGCTGCTAATAGCGATAGTCCCCTCATATGCCAGAGGCAGACAATTATCTACCAGTACCCGCCGAAGTAACAACGACGAATTGCTGAATTTGATGGCTTTCAAGCACTCTGTTGATTCTGATCCGAATGGTTTCTTACTCAACTGGACGGCCAATTCTTTGACTCCTTGCTCATGGCAAGGCGTCTCCTGCTCTGACGGCCATGTTACCACCCTTAATCTCACCAACTTTGGTCTTATTGGTACTCTACGTATCCCTACACTCACAGCTTTGCCATATCTTCGACATCTATATTTGCAAGGCAATCTTTTCTCCGCTGCTGATCTATCCACCTCCACCTCCTGCACCCTCGAAGTAATTGATTTGTCTTCAAACAATATTTCCGGTCCTCTTCCTGCTCGATCCTCTTTCCTCTCTTGTCCTCGTCTGGCTTTTGTTAACCTCTCACGCAATTCTATATCTGGGGGAACTCTCCGTTTTGGTTCTTCTCTTCTTTACCTTGACCTCTCTCGCAATCGAATTTCAGACTCTACTTTCTTAACTTTTACTCTCACCAGTTGCCAGAACTTGAATCTCCTCAATCTTTCTGATAATAAGATCGCTGGCAAACTGGGTGCTACTCCCTTGTCCTGCAAGAATCTATCCGTCCTGGACCTTTCCTACAATCTTTTATCGGGGGAGATACGGTCTTCCTTTATAGCAGACTCGCCACCTTCTCTCAAGTATCTTGATCTCTCCCACAACAACTTCTCCAGCAAATTATCTACCCTTGATTTTGGGCCCTGCACCAACCTCACTGTCATCAACCTCTCTCAAAACATCTTCTCTGGTTCTGAATTTCCAACAAGCCTTGCCAACTGTCAGCTTCTAGAGACACTCAACCTCTCCCATAATGCATTGCAAAACAAGATTCCTGGTTCGTTATTAGGAAGTTTGAAGAATTTGAAGCAGCTATCTTTAGCCCATAATCAGTTTTCTGGTGAGATCCCTCCTGAGTTAGGACAAGCATGTGGGACTCTTCAGGAGCTTGATCTTTCTTTTAACAAGCTTAGTGGTGAACTGCCTTCAACTTTTGTATCCTGCTTCTCTTTGCGTAGCCTCAATCTTGGCACCAATCTGCTCTCTGGAGATTTTCTCAGCACAGTTGTAAGTAAGCTTTCGAGTCTGATATATCTTTATGTACCATTCAACAACATAAGTGGTTCTGTGCCATTGTCTTTGACTAATTGTACACGACTTCGAGTGCTCGACCTCAGTTCTAATACCTTAACAGGAACTATCCCATCAGGCTTCTGTTCGTCTCCTAACCCCTCACCTCTAGAAAGGATAGTTTTACCAAACAATTACCTGTCAGGAAATGTACCCTTGGAGCTTGGGAACTGCAAGAATTTAAAGACAATTGATCTTAGTTTCAACAGCTTAAGTGGTCCAATTCCGCGAGTCATATGGACCTTACCTCATCTTTCTGATTTGGTTATGTGGGCAAACAACCTCACAGGTGAAATACCGGAAGGGATTTGTGTTCATGGAGGAAACTTGGAGACACTAATTCTCAACAACAATCTCCTAAATGGAACCATTCCCCAGTCCATTTCCAGCTGCACCAACATGATATGGGTATCACTTTCCAGCAATCAACTTACTGGAGAAATCCCTGCTGGCATTGGAAATCTTCTTAACCTTGCTGTCCTCCAGTTGGGTAACAATTCGCTCACCGGGCAGATTCCACCTGAGCTTGGCAAGTGCAGGAGCCTAATTTGGCTTGATTTGAACAGCAATTCTCTAAGCGGGCCTCTCCCATCTGGGATTGCTGACCAAGCTGGCCTAGTCATGCCAGGGATTGTCTCAGGGAAGCAGTTTGCATTTGTGAGAAATGAGGGTGGAACAGCTTGTAGAGGTGCTGGTGGATTAGTTGAATTCGAGGGCATCCGATCAGAGAGGCTGGAAGGCTTTCCTATGGTTCACTCTTGTCCATCTACTAGAATTTACTCTGGCATGACAGTTTATACGTTCACTAGTAATGGCAGCATGATCTACCTTGATCTCTCTTACAATTCCTTGTCAGGAACACTTCCTGAGAATTTTGGTTCAATGAGCTATTTGCAAGTCTTGAATTTGGGACACAACAAGCTGACAGGTAATATTCCTGACAGCTTTGGAGGTTTGAAAGCGATTGGAGTTATGGATCTTTCGCACAATAATTTTCAAGGACGTATCCCTGGGTCACTGGGGACTCTCTCTTTTCTCAGTGACCTTGATGTGTCCAACAACAACTTATCTGGTCTCATTCCCTCTGGAGGTCAGCTGACTACTTTCCCAGCTTCAAGATATGAGAACAATTCTGGCCTCTGTGGGTTACCCTTGCCCCCTTGTGGTTCTGGAAGCCATGCTGCATCTTTTCACAGTGGTGGAAGAAAGCAGACGGTTGAAGCAGGGGTGGTCATTGGCATCACTTTCTTTGTCTTTTGTATCCTGGGACTTACATTAGCTTTGTATCGAGTGAAGAAGTACCAGCAGAAAGAGGAACAGAGAGAGAAATACATTGAAAGCCTTCCAACTTCAGGTAGCAGTAGCTGGAAACTTTCCAGCGTTCCTGAGCCTCTGAGCATCAATGTTGCCACATTTGAGAAACCTCTGCGGAAGCTAACATTTGCCCATCTGCTGGAGGCTACTAATGGTTTCAGTGCCGATAGTTTGATAGGGTCTGGAGGGTTTGGTGAGGTTTACAAAGCACAACTAAGGGATGGCTGTGTTGTTGCAATCAAGAAACTGATTCATGTAACAGGTCAGGGAGACAGAGAATTTATGGCAGAAATGGAAACAATTGGGAAAATTAAGCACCGAAACCTTGTTCCTTTGCTGGGGTACTGCAAGGTTGGTGAGGAGAGGCTTCTTGTGTATGAGTACATGAAATGGGGGAGTCTGGAGTCTGTGCTTCATGACAGGGCCAAAGGAGGCTGCACAAGGCTTGACTGGACAGCTAGGAAGAAGATTGCCATAGGATCAGCACGAGGCCTTGCATTCCTTCACCACAGCTGCATACCTCACATTATTCACCGAGACATGAAGTCTAGCAATGTTCTTCTTGATGAAAATTTTGAGGCCAGGGTTTCTGATTTTGGTATGGCAAGATTAGTGAATGCCCTTGACACTCATCTGAGTGTCAGCACGCTTGCAGGAACTCCTGGCTATGTTCCCCCTGAGTACTACCAGAGTTTCCGTTGCACAACAAAAGGTGATGTCTATAGTTATGGTGTCATACTGCTAGAACTTCTTTCAGGAAAAAGGCCTATAGACCCATCTGAGTTTGGTGATGACAACAACCTAGTTGGATGGGCAAAGCAGCTTCATAGAGAGAAAAGAAGCAATGAGATACTGGATCCTGAGTTGATGACACAGAAAGCTGATGAGACTGAACTGTACCAGTATCTGAGGATTGCCTTTGAGTGCTTAGATGACAGGCCATTCAGGCGACCAACCATGATACAGGTGATGGCAATGTTTAAAGAACTTCAAGTTGAGACAGAAAGTGACAGCCTGGATGGTTTCTCACTGAAAGAAACAGTTATTGAAGAGCTGCGGGAGAAAGAACCTTAGTTCATTGGACTTAAATGGTTTGGTTTTTGCCATGCTGCACGGCCAGTGATGCAGTATCAGTGAGTTGAACCTCTAATATTAGAGACGAGGTTTATGCTTCCCGTTTTGCCTAGTGTAAATAATAGAACACTGAATGAGACAGAGAAAATGGGGAACAAAGTAATGGGGTCTTTCAGTTTCTGTAAGTTCGATAACTTATGTTTATGTCGTTTGATCATTGTTTCTGTTAGTGGAGACTTCAAGACTTTGTTCCTTTGCCATTAGCTTCGTTTTCCTGTCACAGTTTTGTTGCCAATAGATGTTTACTATTTGATTGTGACAATTGCCAATTGTTGTTCACTGAATGCTGAGCAGATTTTGTACATTTGTAGAATAACATTACTTAAGTAATATCATAACTGTTATCCGATTTATTGTGCAATTGTGTGATTTATGTTGACTGTTGAATTCGAAAAATTCATGTGACCTGTGCAAACCTCCAACCGATAATATTCTGTTTCATCTCTTGCTTTTGCTCAGCTTGAGCTGAATTTATGTAAACCTAGAAAATTGCATCAGAGCAATAATATGTACAATTTACTCCTGATTGACCCGTTAATTATGTATCTTGTGGATTTTTTTTTTTTAAATATCGGATATGAAGTGATTAAATTGAGCACAGAATACTGCAGAATGAAGTCCCATATATTACAAATTGCACAACTGATCTCCTTTTCGCGATTTTGGGTTGTAACATTTCAAATTCTGAGTTTTATGGTTCAGTTCTGTTCATGTAGGCTTCTTTTTGCTATTTATAAAATTTTATGAAGAGCGACTACGATATCGTATACAAATTAACCATGAGTTTGGAGAATAAGGTGTTTCCCCAATATGACTGCTATTATTGCCTTTGAAGTTACTAACTGCTGTCACAGCTGGGATTCAACAGTGATATACTATTCCATGTAAAACATTTGCTTGGTTTCTCATCATGGCCCAAGAATTGTGGCTTTAGCCTTGCAGTCAAAATCTTTATTCTAAATTTATGTCATCACTTGCATGTTCTTGCATGTTCCACCGTAGTGTTTGATATGAAAGTTTTTGTCTGTTTATTCTTTTCCGGTGTCACTTTTGGACTATCTTTGTTTTATCTAATCGCCAGCATCAAACACTAGTAGCACTTTTGACATCTCCTATGATTGATAATGATGCACTTATAAAAAGAAGAAAAAAGGTTAAAGTAAATGGAGCCTCTGTATAGGCCGCCAGTATGTGAAGTTGAAGCAATAAGGTAGTCCCATTCTAAGTCTTCCCTTCCATTATGACTAGCATGTTAGTTGAGCTTGGGACATGCTGCATCCAGTTCATCAAATTGCATTTAGGTTTTAACATAGACTTAAAATGGCATATGATTGTGGACATTGCAGACTGAAGGAGGTCTTCTGCGGATCGTAGAATATTATTCTTGTTTTATTTCAACTCAATCTCGGACAGTGTAATTTATGGCTAGTGCCACTACGCTTAGGCTTGCAGGTAACTGGCTAGTTCAATTTTGCAGCTTACTAGGTCCTGGAATATGTTAAAAAAGTTTCCCAATTGCTACAATGTGTTATGAGGGAGAACAAAACTGTCTTACGGGTCTAAGTCCAATATAGCCCATAATCAGACATTTTCAGAAATCTATTTTGTATTAAAGTGAGGCATTTTCTTTAAGCTCAACCCGCCTAGCCATTACCCACTCCTTTCTGTGGAGGAAAGTCAAAAGAGAAGGCAAAGTCTGTAAGCATTTATTAGGGTAGTTAAGTCTTCATGTGGGAGAAAAGGAGACAGTTGGGTGATTCAAATCTCAAAGAGGAAGAAATGAAGAAAACAGAAGGAAAACCATAGATACTGAACAAGGAAGAAAGACAGAACTTTATACATTGGATAATAAGGAGAATAGAGGCTGGAAATGTCATTGCAAGCTGAGGGTAGAATTTACAAGAGGAAGAAAGCCAAAAGAGGAAATGGATGTTGCCATAAGCAATCTAAAAATGGTGAGACGCCACAGGTGAGGGGGAGCTCGAGGGAACCTTGGGCAGAGGAATGTGGGTGATTGATGATAAATAGGAAAGAGAAATCATCTCTAAGGGGGATTCAGCCAAAAACAGGCAAATACACACATAAAAACTCTCTAGAGCTTTCCCATCTTTCTTTTCCTTCAATCTTTCTTTTATTTTCAGTTGGATTAAAGATTCTTACTTGAATTCAGTTTTATTTTAATTATCTGACCCTTGATTATCTTTCTTTTTCTTCAATCTTTCTTTGATATCGAAGTGCCTTTACAGGTACCGGTCTCCCCTCTGTTCGATGAAACTATGTTGATCCAGAGATATTGTTGTGTTCATTGGGGTACCGTTTAAGACTATTGATCTAGTCCAACTTGAGATACAATTTTTGCTCTTTTATATTCATTTATTTGTGACTGGATTTTCCAGCAAGTGTTGTTCTTTCTAAGCAAGGTTAGGGGCAGACAAGTATTGGGCCAACATGGATTAAAAAAGCCCAGCCCAGAAATGATCCAATAAAGTGCGAAGAGTGGGGCCCATCCGCCCGCAGAACCTGAAATTAGCAACCATGTAATCCATTCTGGAGGTCCCATCTGAGGGGAAATTTGGTTTATTAGTGAGTGTGTAGTGCAGAGGTGACCGCTGACTGGTGAATGGAACTCAACTCAAAGTTGTTTGGTTGGAATTTGTAAGAGTCCAAGATTGGGTCCCAAATTTCCCTCCAAGATCCAACCTTGCCTTTATGTTATGAGGCACCGTCTGGCCCCACCATTAACACACTTCTTTCCTGTGTCCTGACACACAATTTCTCATCAAAGTCTACAGATATGGTCCGCAACTGCAGCTGCATCTCCATCTGCATCTGCATAGGCACTAGGGAAATTAGGGGTTTTGAGTCGTCTATTAAATTTAACAACATCAGTAATCAAAGAATGAAGAGATAATTGCAGAGTTTGTTTGAATTCAATCTCACAAGTAATTTGTGTCTTCTATTTTGAAATGTAAGGTCTGTGAGTGTGGGATATTAGGGGTATGGGGAGTTATTCCATTCCGTCTCCACCAGACTTACTTTATTCTAGTCCTCTCCTGAACTGAAGGGGAAACTGGGAAAAGACAAAGACTGGGTCAAAGTATCTTTTTGACTGGGTGTGGAAAAAACTGCCCATCAATAAATATAATAAAGTAATGCAATTTACATTAAAAAAAAAAAAAGTGTCACACGAAATGAAGTGAAGGGGAAGACTGAAATGCTGTTTTGTTTTATAGCTTTAGCTGTTTATCATACACACATGCATTAGCATCCAGTTGGCACATTCATACAAATTACTGTAATACTACTTTCATGCTCTCTGGTCTGGTGCCAGGTTTTGGCTCCTATTCCTTCCTGATTTCTTTCTTTTTTGACAAAATCAACTCATTTTTATATTTCAATTTCTTCTGCTTTGAGTTTGAACGCGCCTGCAGCTGCAAATCAAACAGCAAAAACTGTAGTTTATGCACAAGACAAGCAACCCAAACAAAATCTGAGACAATGGCCACCCATGCTCTTAAAATTCTTTTTATTTACAATCTAATCAAATAATCATCTTTCTCACTGGCATAGATTAATTACACGGAAATTAATGAATTAGAAGCTTCACCTTAAAACCTAGCTAAACTGTAAGTGGGTTTACAAAGTTTGCTTCAGAAAAGTTCATTCACCGAACAAATAAAATAAATATACAAATGGACAATGAGGTCTAGCTTAATTAAGAGATACTCAAATCCAAATGGCATGTATGATATAGGATTACCACAATAAAGCAGGAAAAAGAAAATGACAATAAGTTATTGCTTTCTAGGAATATTTATACGTTTATATAATTGGCATAGCAGGCACCTAAAACGTCACAAGTCACAACTAAGCCAAAAACAAAAATGAAAGATATCTCAACGCGGTAAGAGAGAAGCAAGCAAGCACAAATATAATAAGATTAGATTAGATTAGATTAGAATTGGATCCTCTTTTTTATTTGGTCATCGATAACAGAATAAATTAGAGATAACAATTCATTTTCAGCCAGTCCTTTTCAAAGTTGGGATTATTATAAGATGAAAAATAATAACGTAGCCATCCAATGTGGTTCCAAATATATGGCTTAGAATTGAGAAGCTCTCCCTTTGTCCTTTTCATTTCATCAATTTACGTGGGTTAGACGGTCTTCCTTCCTCATAATTAATCATCATAATGATAATTAAACAATTCATCTCCAAATTCTATGAATATAGGTGGTGGCATTTGGCTGTCACTTTTCTCTACCATTTCCATCATCCATCTTTGGGACCTCCGGTGCTCTACAATGCAATACTAATCTAATCATCAAACAAAACAACATTAATTTTACATGAATATATAATGTTTGTGATATGTTGTTATAGCTGTTGTGATTTGATTAATTACCACACAAACACAGGTGGAGATGATTCAAAACTTACCCAACAAACAAAGGAACACATTTAATTACTCCATCTATTACTATAATTGAATTGAATTGATTGAGTTAATAGAATACCAACTTGTTTTGATTAAAAGTAACAAATTGGTATTATAATTAGATTAACAGAACATTCAAATGGGTTGGTTTTTTTTTTTAATTCAATTTTCTAAATTCTCCCGCAGGACAAACTGGATTAATGTTTCAAGGTTTGAAGCGGAAGAAAGAAGAAGCAGCAAGCGGTTATAACAACATCTTCACTTTGCAAGGGAACAGGTGTTAGGCAGCCAAGTGAGTTGACACCCCAGCTTTACACATATTTACCAATAATAATACAATTTCTTTTTTTCAATTAGATCATCTACAACTCACTCTCCTATAATTCCAATTTTCAGGACAATAATACCCCTTTTCCATGCCACATGGCTGACTATCATTGGCGCAACCGCAGTCTACAAAACAAACAAAAAGATGAATGATTAGTTAAAATGAATAGTAGTACAGCAATCAATGAAATGAATTGAATCAAAGAGAAGAGAAGCGGAGAAGAGGTAAATGTAAATGTGCAAGCTTTGTTGAGCTTTTCCTTCTCTTTCTTTCATTCTTCAAAGATTCCATTTTTTACATTATTATTATTATATAAATATTTATGTTTATGGGTTGTAGATAGTTGTAGCTTTCTGTATAAAACATCATCATTTCATTTCATTTTGTTCTATGAACACACGGAATAAAAAGACACGAAATTGAAATTGATTCCATTTCTCCGCTTTCAATAGGAAAATCTGAGTAGGGTCGGGCCGGATTTTTGTTGATCGTAGTATTGGTGATGGGTCTTGTTCATTTAGCTTTGACGCTTTAATCAATCGGGTAATCATTTTTAATCATTCTCTCTCTCTCTCTCTCTCCTGTTCTTCTTTCTTTGGTTATGCTTTTGCAAACTTCCCAATTTTTTTCCCCCGAAACGTCTGCTTCTGTATATGCGAATTTAAGGTACCACTCACGCTCGAATAATCCTTCAAAAGAGACTGCGATCTATGCATGTTCTCTTTCAACTTCTGTAACCTGTTTTTTTTTTTTAAAAAAAAAATCTCAACGTCAATTTGCTTATCATTGGATCTTGATTGATGGCTACCAGACTTTAACAACTGGTTTCTATATTTTTGAGGTTCAATGGATTTACATGATTAGTTTCCTTCAACACAACCCAACTTTATCAAATTTGGAATGTTGTCAATTTTCTCCATCTATATAAATTTTTTTAGCTGCTACCTTTTCAGGTCTCTTTAAGGATCATTTTTTAGGGGTTTTGTCCTAAATCTTGAGTTGAATCTATCGTTTTTATTTTATGGAAACGTACCCTTGTTAATTTCTGGGATGAGCTGAGGTAAAAGAGATGGTATTGTTGCATTGATAAGTCATGGGACGCTTGAGATATATCACATATCTATTCTTACTTTCATTCCAGTATTTTATGAATTCTGTGATGATTCTATTTGTAATACATCCCTTCGTTTCATAAGCTTAAGTAAAAAAATTTAGCTTTTTTCTTCACATGATTTTGGTAGTATAGAAGAAGTGAGCAAAAACAAAGCCAACATAGCATGTTTTCAATTTTATGCCTTTTTGTTGTTTTACGTCCATTATGAAAACCCACCTTGACTGAATAGTGTAATTCAATGACTTGAATGGAAAATTTGTTCTTTATCATATTCCAAGCTTAGCTCAAAATTAAACTTTTTAAATTTTATCTAAATCTCATTTGCAAAAAAAGTGCATTTTTCCGGTCTAATTCTACCTTCTTCTTCTTCTTCTTTTTCTTTTATTTTATTCTCTTTATACCTTTCGATATTGGTTGGTCCATATTTGATGCCATCATGTTCTACTTGTGAACGAACCTTTCAGGAATTAAACATTTGTGCAAGACCTTGATTCTATGCTGCTGTGACTTGGAGTCAAGTCTTTAAGTTATCATGGCTGGAATTGATGATAACATGGCAGTAATTGGAGATTGGGTGCCTCCTAGTCCAAGTCCAAGAGCCTTTTTCTCAGCAATGCTAGGTGATGATATCAGCTCAAGAGAACCACTCAGTGAGAATAGAACTGAGGGGCTTTTTCTAGGATCTCAAGACCAGATGACTTCAAGAAATACTGGAAAAAAGGACACGATGCAACTGGGTGTATCTTCTGAATCAGGTCGACTATCTGAGCAGAAATCAGGCTCACGTGGTAGTCTTGTGGAAAGGATAGCAGCCAGAACCGGGTCGAATGTTCCAAGGTTGAATACAGAAGGCATAAGATCATCAGACCTTTCATTGAACCCTGATGTTCGATCTCCTTACTTGACAATACCACCTGGTCTCAGCCCAACAACATTGCTGGATTCTCCAGTTTTCCTTTCAAATTCACTGGTGAGCTTACTTGAAAAATCTTACCTGGCGTTAGTTGATTTCTCATATTTTGCGAGGTGATTACTTGACGCTTTAGATATGGAATGTGAGGTGGTAGTAGGTAGCTATGAAGATTTCCATAGAATTGCATGTTATAATTATGAGCTCAATAAGATTCAATTCATGGATCTTTTGAATGTCATCTTAAGATGATGGCTACATCGATAGTAGAATTTAGTTTAATTGATATTTTTCTTGTTGTGCAAAATATTGAACCCATGCCACTGCAGGCACAGCCATCTCCAACAACTGGAAAATTCCCATTTGTCCCAAATGGTAATGGTAAGAGTTCTTTCACCTCAGAGGCCCCTGATAAAAGTAAAGATAATTTTTTCAAGGATATCAATACTTCATCATTTGCGTTCAAACCTGTTGCAGAATCTGGATCTTTTTCCCTTGGTGGAACAAACAAGGTACGTACAATGTATTCGGGCTTTTAATGCAAATGGTTTAACAGCTCTATCATTTTCTGAAATTCTAAGTTTTATTTCGCTAGCGCTTACAGATTGCTTTTACTGTCGCTCAGCAATCATTTCCTAGTATTGAAGTTTCTGTTCAGTCTGAGAATTCCCTTCAGTCTCAAAATGTAGAACCAGCAAAGGTCCATTCTCATTTTGGAAACGGCCTCAATCTTCAGACAGACTTCTCCAGAACATCAGCTGAAAAAGATAATGGGTGTAATACCATAACGGCAGGTCAAAGGGTCTTTGATACTGTTGGTGGAAGTACAGAACATTCTCCTCCTCTTGATGAGCAACAGGATGAAGAAGGAGATCAAAGAGGCAGTGGAGATTCCATGGCTGCTGGTGGAGGAGGTGCATCATCTGATGATGGATATAATTGGAGAAAATATGGACAAAAACAAGTGAAGGGCAGTGAATATCCACGTAGCTATTACAAGTGCACACATCCAAATTGTCAGGTTAAGAAGAAAGTGGAGCGATCCCATGAGGGCCACATAACAGAAATCATATATAAAGGAGCACACAACCACCCCAAGCCTCCACCTAATCGCCGATCAACCATTGGGTCTAACCCACTTCTTGACATGCAACTAGAAATCCCTGAACAGGCTGGACTACAGAGTGGTGCTGATGGTGATCCTGTATGGGCAAATACTCAAAAGGGAACTGCTGATTGGAGGCATGACAATGTTGAGGTGACATCAGCGGCATCTGCTGGTCCTGAATACTGCAACCAATCTACCTCTTTGCAGGCTCAGAATGGCACTCAATTTGAATCAGGTGATGCAGTGGATGCCTCGTCTACATTTTCTAATGATGAAGATGAAGATGATAGGGGAACACATGGAAGTGTAGGTTACGATGGTGAAGGAGATGAATCTGAGTCAAAGAGAAGGTATCTTTTCCCATATCTCTGCTATAATATCTAGTTTGTAATATTAAGTTCACTGTCAGTATGTTCTTAATTTGTCTGGTTTTCCAGGAAAATTGAAGCCTATACAACAGAAATGAGTGGAGCCACCAGAGCAATTCGTGAACCTAGAGTTGTAGTGCAGACAACCAGTGAGGTGGATATTCTTGATGATGGATATCGCTGGCGCAAATATGGGCAGAAAGTTGTAAAAGGAAATCCAAATCCAAGGTGGTTATTCAAATATAACCTTTTTTTTTTTTTAATTTAATCTCTCTCCCGCTCATGCATGCACACAAAAAGTGCTTCCTGCACATCCAAAATTGAATTCTACTTGTAACAAAGACATTGAAATTGCATACATTTGCTGCTATTTTGATTCAGGAGTTATTACAAGTGCACCAGTGCCGGCTGTACAGTGAGAAAGCACGTGGAGAGGGCATCACATGACCTGAAGTCTGTGATCACGACCTATGAGGGAAAGCACAACCATGACGTACCTGCTGCTCGCAATAGCAGTCATGTGAATTCCGGCTCCTCTAGTGCTGTTAGTGTTCAAGCTGCCACGACCGGTCAAACCCACATCCATAGGCTGGAGCCATCTCAAATTCACAACAGCATGGCAAGGTTTGAGAGGCCAACTTCTTTTGGTTCTTTCAGAGTACCTGGAAGGCAGCAGTTGGGACCATCCCCTGGCTTCTCTTTTGGGATGAATCAACCAGGGCTGGCCAATCTAGCCATGGCCGGACTGGGGCCAGGCCAAACCGAGCTGCCTGTTCTGCCTGTACATCAATACTTGGCTCAGCAACGTCAAGTGAATGAAATGGGTTTTATGATGCCAAAAGGAGAACCAAAAGTGGAGCCAATATCGGAACCTGGTCTGAACTTGTCCAATCGTTCAGCAATATACCAACAGTTTATAAGTAGGCTACCGCTTGGACCTCAGATGTAAATGTTACTTCTCTATCTTATTTTAATTTGTTTTATTTTATTATTATATTTTTGTTGTTGGCCTGAGGAAATTAGTAATATTTATAAATCTATACATAAATTTCAGTTTCAATAGTGATCCACCTTATGATTCTTTGGTCATTGGAAAGTTGTGTCCACAATTTTATGTGGTGTTGGAAACTGATGTAGAATGCAATCACTTGTGAAGGCGTCTTTTATAGGAAACACAAAACAGCAAACGCCCCAGCGAGCTGTCCCTTACGGTGGGGCACTAACGAGAACTACAGAAAAAAAAAAAATTTTACTTGGATGATACTTGATAGACTGCTGAGTGGTGTTGGAAACTGATATAGGATGCAATCACTTGTAAGGGCGCCTTTTATGTGAAACACAAAACAGCAAACGCACCAGCGAGCTGTCCCTTACGGTGGGGCGCTAACGAGAACAACAGAAAAAAAAAAAATTTTTACTTGGATGATACTTGATAGACTGCTGAATAATGCTAACTTATTCCACCACCTAGTAAGTGCGAGTTTTATTATTTCATAATAGCATTGATGGTTTGGCCAACTTTCTTGTAATTACTTAAGGATGTTAACAATGGATGAACTAATGGATAGCTAGCCTTATGCTACGGATTTGCAAGTTTGCTTGTTCCTTGCACGAGGTGTAGGAAGAATCATTCATACCTTAGTTAATTGCTGAGTGGCACAATAGCTTAGTGAATGAGATATTAGAGTCTCATGCTTAAGTGAATGATAAGAGTTTTTTATAAAGTTTTCTGTGTTTAACAGCATTTTACGTTAATATCAACCACGTATCTTTTTCAAAATTCAATATAGACCATATATTTTTAAATCCATTTGAAAATAAAAACACAAAATACAAAACCAAACAAAGCAAATTCCCTCATTCCTTCAGCATTACTCTTAAGGCAATCTAAGATTTCCTTCTAATTTCGCTTAATCTCCCAGTTCTTCTAATTTCAGTACTTACGTTATCCATGCTCTTTGTTTTGCATGTCTTTTTCTGATATTCTTGGATTTTAAAGATATTTAGTTGTTTTTTGATTCCTTAATAGAGATTTAGTTGATTTCATTGGACTGGAACTCATACTATGGATATATAGCAGTAATTTGGTTAATGAATCGATGGAAAAGCCTTCCTTCAGAAAATTTATCCGCCTTTCCTCTCATAAATTTTATTGAGTTTGATCCGCTATAATTTTTCTCAGAAACCTCTTAGAAAGCAGCACGCCTTTGTTCCATTCCGAAAGTTCAGAAACTCCCTTTCTTTCCTCATCTGAAACGAACAAGATGATCTTCTTACCAAGCTAATCTCCAGTTAGGCTTCGAACTAGCAAATAATCTCTTTTTTTTTTTTTTTTAATCCCACTCTTGTTTATTTAATATTTATAGTTCAAATTTCATCTGGATTCATCTCTTCGTTAACATTATGTTCCATTTTCATAAGATTAAGTTATAACTCATGTTTTTGTTCCATTCCTTAATTTTATTTTATGACAAAATTATAGAATAAGAAAATAAAAATTAAAGTAAAGGTGGAAGAGGTAGAAATTAAGGCTGAATAGAACAACTCATTTCTTTAATAATAAACAGTATCCGGCTGCCCCCTAGAAGAAATGCAGAGAGGAGGGACCGAATTTTACACCAAGTTAGCAACCAATCACTTGCATTTTAATTCAATTAGTCCGAAAATAAATAAGTACTGAATTCGAGAAAGTAGGTAAATGGTTGGAAAACTTGGGCCAAGGTCCAAATCTTCCCCAATCTTTTTTCTTTTTCTATTTTGAGCAAATACATTTTCCTGAGTTGAAACCAAAATTTGTATTTCTTAACTCTCAATTTGAAATTTCTTTTTCCACTAAATTCTACAACTTATATTGCTGTGATTGAAAAAAATTACATGTACAAAGTGCAATATATGCTAAGTTACAGTTATCAGCTAAATCCAAAATCAGGAACCCGAGCTGTATGTTTGCTCATCAGAGATCCAATTCCAGAATAAACACGAACCACAACCATAATCGCTTCCCACTTGGATTTTAAATTGGCAGCACAAGGACCACCACATCAATGGCCGTTTGCAATAATCTCATCCAGATTTTTTTCTTTTCTATGCTGCTGATAAACAGATTTCCGGTGATTTATCTCTTCCCTGTGAGATACGAAATAATTAAATATTCGATAGTTTAGAGATATGAATATTTATTCGGTAAGGGCTGAAGGAAAGCCACAGAGATAACAGTCTGATACTGAGCTAGCTAATTCATCATCAAAACGGCAATAACCATCCATCCACACACGCAAATATGTTCAACAATAACAAATCTCAGAAGCAAAAGAACATGTAGTTAATATAGATAGTAAGCGCCTCAGATATAGCTAAAACATATGAATTTGTGCTGATAACAATCTATCAAATGAACAAACATGAGCACACCCTTGCATCTGCATAATCAAAACCAGGAATCCTAAAACAACTATGATTATATCAGTCAAAGATTAGCAATCACACTGATAATGATCTATCAGTCCTACACCAGTGGAAACATTCAGACTTCAAATCACAAAGGTTAGAAGCCCAAAAGAATGTAACAGCTTTTGGAGTTGTTATAAAATCTGGCTCCCAAGGAAAATAAAACCTAGTACCCTTGATAAATAAGATAAATAATTGAAGGATCCAATTAATTCAACCACCATTTTCACTTTAACAGATTGCAAAAGTGTTAACTCAGCATAACTTGATAAGTGACTGAAGACTATGCATCAATGATGTATCATGTTTCAAAAAGAAACCACAACCAACAACTAGACTTTTAGTGCAACAAGGTTGAGATAAAAGGGGCAAACTTTTTTAGTGGTTGAAAAGGAAAACAACTTCATTTTCATATATATATATATATATATATATATATATATATATAGACACACACACGAAAGCAAAGAAAAAATGAATGAAATAAAATATGGATCATAGATGGAAAGACTAGTAAGAACCTGAGACAGTTCCAAATTGAATCATAATGAAGAATAGCAACAATTCTCTGTTTCCTTCGTCTTTGGGGCTCTCTGCCACGCTTAACTACAGGCAACTGCTTGATCCCCTTGGCCTCCATTAGCTCCTTGGCAATTGCTAGATCTGTTTCCGGGTAACAAGTTAAAAGTCCACGCTCTCGTCCTCGGTAACTCATCCCCCGAGTGCAAACGGAGGAGACAAGACATGAATTTACCTGTAAGATTTCATAAAAAAACGATAAAGATGTAGGAAACAAGCAAAGTATGCAAACTCTTCCAAGGGATTAATAATTGATTAGCAAGAACTATAGTGCATAAGCCAAAGATAAGAATTTTGTTCCATTCGTGTGGCGTGTGTGCATAGGAGAGAGTATGTTATGAACAGAATAAAGTAGTAAAGTTGTATCATGTGATATTCTAGGGCATTTAAAAATGAAACAAACAGCTGTTATTAAAAAAATAAACGTTAGGTTTTGCAATTACATCTGTAGCTGTTGGATCACCCTTGAAACTATCACTAGATTTCTTGGACATACGACGTCTAATGTCACCATATGTTAATATTCCCACCAGAAGATCTTCATCATCAACCACAAGAACACAATTTTGTTGTCCGTCATGCATAAATTTCATTGCTTCTTTCAAGGTTATGGTGGGAGAAACCTTAACATATTTCTTTGACATAGCCCTAGAAACCTGACAACATTATGAAAAAGTCAGAGGCAAACACCATAGAATGGTGAATAAGCAGCGTGATAATTATTGAGAAACTGAAATCATCAAACAAAACAATCTTGGCATTTTGACAATCAATTGTGAAAGGAGACTAGAAAATATTGAACCTTCAATTCTTCCAAAAGCACATCTTCATTTATTGCTTCACCATCAACAGCATTTTCAATGACAGAGAGTTCTAAGTCATCAGTGCCATCAATCCGTCTCCATACAACTTCGTTTTTATCTTCAGTAGGTGAAAGAGAAGAATAACCTCTTGTCAAAGTCCTTGTATCAGATGCTTCAGTCTCCTTGGCTTGGTTTGTCACTGAGGGGACCCATATTGCCAATCCAACAGCTCCCTACTCGCAAAATTAATGATAGATAAAATTAACCCTTGAAAAGTTATATATCTTTGGACAAAATTGTACGCATAAGTTACAGAAACCATAACTCAACTACAGTGCCCAAGAAAATGGAGAACGATATGGTGATGCAAATGTGATTTACCTCTAGAATACACCACAGCAATGCAATTGCAAAAACAAAAGCTATAGTACAACTAACAAGAAAATTTTTTTTATCTATGAATTGTTTGTAAACCATATTTTTCATTGGTCAGAAATGGTGTACAATCCACATCAAACATGAGAAATGCAGGAAGATATATTTTCCATCAACAGTAGAGATGACAAAATACTACTTTTTGATATACACCTTATTGAGGGATGAAGTAATGCATAAGATCATAGGAAACCAGAATTATCTAGTTAGTCGAAAGGCAATCAGGCAATTGATAGATCATTTGAGGCATTACACACACATCAAGAAGTGCTCAAAAACATTATCAAGCAAGACTACAGTTCATATACCATGAGAGGAAGCAATATCCTGTAATCTCTCGTCAGCTCAAACAGTAGTAGAACTGATGTCAATGGTACTGAACAAACAGAAGCTAGTGTAGCCGCCATTCCAACCTGCAATTAAGGGTAAAAAGTATACCAGTTAGCTGATCAAGATCAACTTCACCTAAGAAAAGAGAGGTAACAATGATCAGAATATAATTTTTACCCAGTGAGAAGATATTAAAAAAAGAAAAAGAAAAAAAAAAAGGAAAACTGTACCAAAGCATATGCCTGAGGCTGTGCAACAGCAGCATTTCCTGGAATGGCTGAATTGATAAGTTCTGCAGCCGAACCTCCAAAGACAGCACCAACAGCCGCACCAATCATTAGACTTGGTGCATACAGACCGCCCACAAGCCCAGAACCCTTACACAAAGCTGTGGCCACAACTTTAGCTGCAGCCAGTTGAGTTAATAACCAGATTCCTGGAGCTGAGGCACTTTTCCCTGTATGTAGGATTTCTTCAACATTTGTGAAGCCCCAGTATAGTATTCCGGGATACTTAAGAGCAATTATTCCAGCTCCTAAACCACCTAATGCAGGACACACAACAGCAGGAAGGCCAAATTTTTCCTTGAGAAAGTCAAATGACTTGGTGAACCAAGCAACCAAGCGAGTGAAGGCTACACTTACAACACCGCATAGCATGCCCAAAATCAAGTATAAAGGTAATTCTGCATGAAGATATCAGAAAGAAAAACCTTGAAGCACCAAGACAGAGTGAGTAATGTTTCAGAATCTAAAAACTTGAAGCATATTCTCGATTGCTAATATTTTGAAGCAAAACATATAAAAAGGCTAGTGTTGAATTGATCTCAACCGAGAGACGCCAAAACCCAAGTTTAGAAAATCTCAAGAAAAAACAATAATTTCTTTTAGCAAAAAACTAAGATCCACAATAGCCAACCAGAAAGGTTAAGATTTGTAAAACAGTGACCTCAGAGATGATAAAATATAAATGAAGAGGTAGTCAATTTACCGGCAGCTGATTTCAAATCATAAGAGGGCACAGTAAAAGCTGATTGTGTGCCGAGTAAAACAGTTGATACAGTAGATGATACGACAGAGGCCAATATTATCATTGCGGTGGTAAATGGAGGTGAATTTTCAGCACGTAGAGGGCGTAAGACAGTTTCAATAGCAAAGAAACAGCCAGCAACAGCAGCATTAAAACCTGAAGAAAAATAAGGTCGTGGAAAATAAACAACAAAAAGGGAAAAGGGAAGACAACAGAGGCAAAATGAGTAAGTAAGAAAACCTGAAGCAATTCCAGAAGCAGCACCAGCTGCAACAAGAGCAATTCTCCTCTCTCTGTTGTTTTCCATCATTAAAGAGAAACCATTGGCACATGACTTTCCAATATCAACACTAGGACCTTCAGGGCCCAAAGAACAACCAGTACCTAGTGTTACAGCAGCCTGGATTGCCTTGATGGTTGGGAAAACTCCAGCAACCAAATCAAAACCCTGAGACCTCTCACTAGAGCTAGAACTAGTTGACTGCTTGATTTGATTCAAAATCTCCAGCAAACCGTGCATCATCCCAACAATCACTCCACCGGTGACGGGTATGAGTAAAATCCGATGCCACGTATCTGCAAGTCTCTGTAAACGCAGCCAAGCAGCACCTTCATTGGGTGTCCCCGCCCACGCCCATTCATGAATGACATGAACCTAATTAAGCAAAATCTCAACTATGTTTATGACAACGCAAAATTTAAAGTTTTTAATTATAATTTAAAAGGAAGGAAAGAAAGAAAGAAAATCCAAGAATTAACCGACCCACCCCGTTGTTGAAAAGGGCGACACATAAGCCGGAGGCGAGGCCGAGAAGGCAACCGATGAGAAGCAGGGCCCATTCAGGAGGAGCAGTATCAGCAAGAATATCACGATTGTCAACAAAATGATGATCAACAGAAGAGGAATGGGAATGGGAATGGGATTGGGATTGGGATTGGGAATGAGAAGGATCTTTGAAACTAAACCGGCGGCCACCGGATAATCCACGATCTAATTGCTTAAAGATATCTTTGATTTTGTTACTTGAACTTGTAGTGGGTTGATCATGATCTGCTTCTAAGTCTACCGGATCCGATCTCAACAGATGCCTTTCGTCGCTTGCAATTGACATCGACATTGTAATCCTAATTCTAATTCTATATCGATGTCCTCAACTGCCAACTTGTATTGATTTGTTTTGTTCTTTCTTCTTTCATTCCATTTTCTTTGGAAACTCTCAATTGCCCTCCGCCTCCTTTAAAATCCATCCCTTTTTAACCTTTTTTTCTTTTCTACTCGTTTTGCATGCCAATTTTTTTGTCCTTTATTTTATTATGGTCCTGAATAATGACGTCCACTAATATAGCAACCTAATCTTTATACATACGTATATATATATATATATATATATGTATATATATAATAAGTTAGGTTAGATTGTATTGTATATTGATTAATAAATCTCATATTTCGTCTCTCCACGTATTTGTATAAAAGATAATACTATTCTTATAAATTATTTATTCAAATTTAATCACACAGTCTGTTACATCATAATTTAATTGAAATGTTAATTTTAAATTTTAATTATATTATTTAATAAAAATAATATAATAATTATTTAATAATATCGTATAGATTTATAGGATGAACAAGCTTATATAAATAGATTATAAGAAATAAAATTATAAATTATTATATAACTAAAATATTGATAGTATTATTTCACCGTACTATATGAACAACGAGATAACTCAATGTTTGTTTTTAAATCTATCTTGACTATGATGGCACGATAATACTCGTGAGTGAATTTGAAGGGACAAAAAAAGAAAAAACATTTTGTCAAATCTCCTATAGGGATGTGATACAGTTAATCATACTTAGCAAGTTCTTTCTTAAGTGAATCAAGGATTATATAACCCATTTGACCCAAATACAACTTTGAGTACATCAACCCAGACAGCTGACTGGAATGTCTAGGCCTACAACTCGATAGAGTGTCCGGAGGCCGAGGGACAGATTAGAGAGTGTGTAGAGGAGAGTCGAAGTTGAAGAAAGTGGAAAATCCAACAGCTGATAAGCTAATGACAGATGGAATTGTGTTGACATTGGAGTTGGGAATGGGTAGTATAGTGAGCTAGATGAAGAATTGAAGTTGAGAGGCAAAAAGGGTTTTTAATTAATTAATTATTTATTTATTTATTTTTATAGAAAAGTTAAAAGGTAACTTTTCCTTCAAGTGGAGAACGCAGATGTAGGAACAAGTGGAGATGCCAAAAATCTGTTCTGTTATCTAACCCACTTCCACCCTGCTTCCTGACCTGAACTTGCCCTGCATTTGTTAGGTACAAAATACTAAACACGTCAGAATAAGTCAAATTTATTTATTTATATTTATATATGAATACACATTTCTTACACTATTGTAAGAGAGGAGCGCGTGCACACGTGCCTCAGCCCTGACGTGTTGGGACTCTGTCAAAATTTAGCTTGGCTTTGGTACTCCTTTTCTTGGTGGCGGATTGAAGGAAAAAAATCTCAGCGGAACAGGGAACCGCAAACAAGAAACAGTGTTCAGAATCAGATTAAAAAAAATCTGTACAAACAGCTTCACCCACTTACACTTTGAACCCAGCAAACCAAAAAACAAAGACAAATACAAATACAAAAAAATTTGTTTCTCGAAAGCATCAAAAAAGAATACCTAATCAGAAAGTTGCTGACCAAAAATGTTGCCTTTACTTTTGGAAATGGAAGAATGGGTTAGGGTTTTGACATGGAGGAGTTGATCAACTATTCTGGGCTACTGGATCTGTAACCCCTTTAAAAGACCTGAGCTTTGGATCTGTTTTTTCTTCTATCAAAACATATACAGCTACACACTTAGCAAAAAGGTTAGATTTTTACTATTCCTGGAACTGGGATTGGCCCTGATCTTTCATCTCAATTCTTGGATCTGCTGTATTTGATCTTTGTTACCGCTGGACAAGCTGTATGCAATTCTTTATACAGATTACTGCTGTTGAACTGAACATTTCTTCATGGATTTTCTTTTATTTCCTTTGTAGAAGATAAATATTGAATTTTGTGGCTGCAAATTCAAGATTCACTTTGTAGTTATTCTTAATCCTAATCCTAATCCACGCTAATTTTGTGGTAGTTGAGAACATTTCTATTTGTGAAAAGGCCAGGCTTCTTTCTATGTTGTGAAACTTTTTCCGAGGCATTTGCAGACCAAAGATTCTTCTCTGGACAAATTAGAACCATCGCTTGGCATAAAACCCAGTGTTTTGATAAGTCTAAAGATTAAACTTTTTTTTTTTTTTTGGCTTTTTTAATTTTTATTCTTCGTTGTAAGAATAAGTGGTTATTTGTTAGTCATTGCTCTCAAGAACTGCATATTGAGCTCTTTTACTATTAGATTTTCAATTGACTCATTTGGTTTGCGATATATAGGTAGTCTGAGGCAAAATGCATGCTAGGCATCGAAGTCCTGGAAATGGGTATAGGTCTAGTTCAATGGGAATGGGTATGTGCCAAGAAGGTCCAGCTAGAGGCCGAGGATTTTACAGTTCAGAATACCGGAGCTTCCGTGGGTTTGGGCGTGGCCAGGGCCAGCCTAAATCTTTTCAACAACCTCCACCAACTGCACGAAAAGGTGACATTTTCATGGAAGCAGGTCGGCTTGCGGCCGAGTACTTGGTTTCTCAGGGACTGCTTCCTCCTAGTGCACTCTCTGGTAAATTTCAGAATGGTACTTTTAGGTCAGAAGATGGAGATAATTTGCAGCTCCCGGCAGAAGGCCGGTCCTCAGCCCTCACCCGCCTTGGTAATTCTGGTTCCGATTTGGGGTCCAGTAGAAGAAGATACTCTGATGATTATAACTCAATGGGGTTGAAGAATTATTTGAAAGGAAGGAAAAAAGGGGGATCCTTGAGGGGTTATGCCTCAGATTGGGTGGGAAGAGAATACGGGAGGAGTGGTTCCTGGTCAGAGAGAGGTAGGGTGTCCCCTGATGTTGAGGCTGATGTTGATTCTTATTCTGGTCATCAAGAGGAGCAACAAGTTGGTAAAGATGTTGGTAGTGGATTGCAGAAGTCAGGTTCAGATGAGTTCACACCAAAAAGTGAGGAAATTAATGGTCTAGAATCTGAATTGGAAAATTACAACAACCAGGATGAAATGGCCTCAAGGGCAAGTTCTTCTAGCGTTGGAAAAGATTTACTCCATGAGACTGATGGGGAATTCTCCAAGAAATCCTTGGATTCCACAAACATGGATGTGGAGGCTGGGGAGCTGAAGGATGCACTTGGTAAAGATGAAACTGAGGAACAAGATGCCATGGAGGACTCATCCATCGAGCATGATGATCTGGATTGTAACTCTTCAGGCAAGAGTAACAATGATTTACTAACATTGTGCAAATTTGCCAAAGTGCCAACCAAAACCCGCTCTTCTCTAACATGTAAAAGTGTAAAGGTTGAGCCAATTTCAAACCATGATCACGAAAAGAGGTCTGATATCAAACATACAGTGGGATCTGAAGCCTTAGTTGAAGATGGCTCTTTGGGTACTTCAGTTATCAATATGATATCAAATAAAACTCATGATTCAAAATGCACTGATTCTGAAACATCCAAAACTCTGCCTGTTCAGGCTGCTGAGGTTGTGGGAAAGTTAGGTTCTGTTTATGGTGTTGAGCAAGATAAATTTACAAGGTCCCAGACCTTCTCAGATAGAGTCTTAATGGGTGAAAATGAGCAGGAATCATGCCAGGGGCTTTCATGTATCCAAAAGTCCAACTCCATGGTCGCAGAGAGAGGTCAAAAACGAACTATGGAAGAGAATGATACAAGCGAAGAATCTAAGAAATTAAGAGAATGGTTTCCATCCATGGTTTCTAAACCTGATGAGTACTTTAGCATGTCTCGTATGAGTGAGAAGAAGGAAAGTTCACAAGAAAAAGCAGCTGCACCTAGTGAAAAGGTGGCTCTAGCTGTTGATCCAGAAAGTTCAATAAACAATTTTCAATTCACAAAGGGAGCTAGAGAACCTTGTGTCGGGTATACACAAGAGAAACAACTTTTTCCGGGTTCATTTAAGATTTGTGATCTTAATCTTATGGAAGCTTCTGAGATAAATGAGAATCATCATAGTGATCCAATTCTAATTTATCCTGCTATTCCCGAAAAAGAAGCCACACCGGTTGATGTTGATCTGTCGATCAGTAATTCCGTTATGTGTGGTGAATATAATAGACGAAATGATAGTAAGGAGATTGAAGTTATTGATCTAGAGAATGATTCTGACCAAGTAGACAAGGCAGCTGAGAATTCAGAGAGAAAGTATGTCCTATTTATATTCTTACGTTGTCACTCTATTTTTAAATTCTTCAATTGTACTTGAAAATCAGTAGTATAGCCTTATTGTAATCTGTGTTGCTTCCCTAACTTGCATTTTCTCTTTCTTAATTCATTTAATTATGCAGGACAGAAACCATGTTTACAGGCATGGAAGGCTTTCCTAATCATGGACAGAACCCTGGTCATATCCCTGATGTTCAGGATAACTACGATGGGCTGATGATCACACAGTTACTCAATACTTTCCCTGATTGTCCAGCGGTACCGGTGGATATTAATGCTTTGCAGAATGAGATGGTCATGCAGAATGGAGAGGTATAATTTCGTTTTTCATTAAACAAGAATCCTTTTAATTTCATATGCATACCCCAGGCAACACAATGCTTGTTGGGCCTAATTGTAATGCAAACTAGTAATGTCTTTAATTTTTAAGTCTGCATGCATGATTTTGTAGTGCTTTACGTTTGTACTGATGAATAACTATTGTTTTTTTGGCTGATTGTTTCAGGGGCCTCTTGCTGATGATGACCCAATATACATG
Organism: Boswellia sacra; assembly: GCA_013180625.2. Lineage (NCBI taxonomy): Eukaryota > Viridiplantae > Streptophyta > Magnoliopsida > Sapindales > Burseraceae > Boswellia > Boswellia sacra. The sequence goes on along the minus strand of SNVD02008080.1, from coordinate 182,698 downwards.
TCCCTGGGAGAAATACCATTAAGTATGCCAGATATTTAATTTCATGGTTTATTTTCTTATGAATCAAGAGTATGTGTGCTGATCTGCTTGGGGTGGTTTTTGGATTGAGTGTTGATGATTGTATTTAACTCTTTTATGCATCAACTGAATTTTGAGGTAACGGATTTTGGCCATATGCAATTTATGTGCAAACTGTTTTCTGCCAAATGTTTTGATGCACAAATCTGCAAAATCATAATTTTTAATTTTGATCTTATGACCGTTTTACATCTTGAACATATCAGAGAGATAACGAAAGCACCTGAAAAGTAGCGTCCTCTTCCTATCATCTTTACGCATCTTGCTATTGTTTCTATCATTCTATTCAACATCCATCAAGGAGTTAAAAGTTTTGGGAAAAAGGTGTTTAGTATACTTTGGGACATTGTATGTGCTCTACGTAATGTGTTAGTTGAATTAAAAATGAAGGATTGATGATGTGTGGGATTGCATTTAATGAGTTTTCCATGTGTCCTGATAAGCACTCAGTGAATCATTGGATAATGTATGTTCTCCACTCTTATATGGTGCATTGGGTAGCCCAATGAATGTGTTTGGCTCCAAACTCTCTGTCTTGAAGTTTGCAACATTAAGGAAGCAATAATTATTCTGAACATAATCGATAGATCGGCTGCAAAGATTGCCAGTTGAAAATTTTAAGGCTGCCAGATCAGTGTTTTTCAGTGTCTGAGGAAAATAGGTTGGTTAATAAATTGGGTTGAAGGGATTTTTGGAACTTTGGCTAACTTCTAGAAAGTGGTCCTAAGGGAGCAATTAAGTCTGCCCACCAGATTGCTGTGTCTGTACCATGCAAGTTCTTAATTTAGATGGACTTAATTTCTGTGGTAACTAAGCTTGCAAAGAAGCAAGTTTCAATGGAAGTGTGTATTGATTACTCTACTTTGGGTGATTTGGTGTGAAAGAACTCCAGGAATTTTGAAGATGCTGATGGTGAAGATACCAATATAATGTGGCACCAAAAGCCCTTCTCTGCATCTCTTTGAGCTTCAATTTCAAGGGAGTTTCAATGTGCTGCTTTCTTTTATGTTTACCTAAATTGGAATGTTATTGTAGCTTGATTTTGTTTCTGTTTATCTGTATGGATTCTATAGTGTTTGTGTGGTGTGGGGGGTGGGGTGGAGCATGATCTGGCACCTGGTGGTGGTGATTTTCTCATGATGTGGCACCTTTAGATATCCAGTTCACTTTTGCATTCTCTAATTCTATTATGCACTTTTCAGTTCTTATCCATATTAATAATTTATAATAACTATGATAATGGAAAGTTGAGCTAGTAAGGGCATGGCTGGCAATTTATTCTCTGAGATTTGGGCTTCTGGTAACAATTTCTCAGATGAGGTAGCCTTCAATTAGTTTTCATATTTGTATAACTGAGAGAACCGAGACTGTTTTTTGGCCTGTTAAAAGTTTGGCTATCAATTTTATTGCACTTATAATGTGGCATTAAGGAATGGATTTCATTTATTGTAATGGACCTTTCAGCGTTCAGATTTTTGTTGATATCATTCATTGTTGTGCTAATACTGATGATTTTAATATTCTATGAACCAATATCTTGTTTGCAACTTCAATAGTTGAAATCTTCCTGCATACTAATTGTTCACTCTAAGAACTTATGATTATTTTCATGCAGGTTTTCTGCGTGGCTGGGAGCAGCAACCCCCACAGGAGTACGAGAAGCCCTTTTGATTGCACATTTGTCCAAAAAATTTAAGATGAAATACTACTTGGTATGCATAGTATTGATCATTGGAGTTCTTTTGTTGCAATTATTAGCTTTATCCAAGTGCAGTGTTGCCCTAGTTTTATTTTGATCTTGTTTATAGATTAGAGGATTAAGTGTATTCCTGCTGTAGGAATCGTAGTAAATGGTGAATTTCTTTTTTCCTCGTATAGTTAGCTGTTGCACCTCAATTTTAAAGGGAAAGAAGTTCATGTTAGTGGTTAAAAGATCTATTTATTACTTTTCTGCATGTGATGACCTGAGTTTTAGAAATGATGTCCAGTAGGTACCATACATGTATGAAAATACTTTAGTTGAAATGTAATTTCACATAACTAAAATGAAAAATGGGGAGGTGGTGGATAAGTCTTGTATTAGCAGCTGTTTCTGCTTATTTCAATGATATATCAAGCTTGTTTTAATTGTCAGAGCCACGAGCCCATCCAATGTCATAGCACTCAATTGCAGTTGCAAGATATACACAATGCTTTCTTGTCTAAAAAGCATAAAATCATGAAGTAACATTCATTGTAAGCTGGATATGGAATTTGGTATTAAATTTAGAATTTACAGGATGATGTTTTGACCTTCAAAATATTGAACCGCCTGTGTCGCTTTGGGTATGATGATGTCTCCAGGATTCTAAGGGCTAGAATGCTGGAAGTGGGAAATCCACAAGTTAGTTTAGTGCATGAAAAGGTAAAGGTGGCTCAAGAGTCCAAGCTGAGCCAGCCAAGGGAAGGTGCTCTCTCAACCAAGTAAACGAGTGATGATGGGCGTGCATGGGATGGGACTATGAAAGGGGGCTTGATATGGAGTGCTTTAGTGCCTGTAGCTGCCATTGGCGGTGCAAACTAACCATTTGTAGAAGCACATGGGGGAATTCTATGTCCTTTTTTGGCACAGGAACAGGGTAATTGATTGACATGCTGGACGCTTTTTTCATTTATGTTGTGTCTGTTGCAAAGGTATTTATAATTGCATATACATCAGCTTGGTCAGTGAAGGTAATATTTTACTAAGAAAAGATACAGACCACATATTCAGTGGTTGCACTTGCAGTTGCGCACAGCCTGTAAAAATTGTAAGGCGTATGCGTATGCATTATTGTAGGCGGAGGCCGCTTAGAAATTAAAATCTTTATATTTTCAGGTTCAGGGTGACCCACCTGCCTTGACATTGGAGTCCACCCAAGCCACAGCTACAAACTAATAGTAATGTTACGCCAACTTGTACCCGTTGCCTCTGCGTCATGTACCCCAATTATGAAAGTAAGGCATTAGTTTTACAACTAGTACGTGCTGGCTGCAAATTGGCGGAACGCGTATTTTACTCTCCAATTTGTTTTGTTTGGTGAATTTACACAGGGTGAAGTGTAATGGTATTGTATTAGGCAAACAGAAGCTAGCTGTGGCTTTTTATAGTTGAAAAGTAATGTTACACATACGCTACAGGTACAGGGACGGTCTTTAAAGGCTGGGCTTTTTGAAAGAGAAGGGATGACTATCCCAAGGTCAAGGATGGGCTAATAAATTAAAGGTAATCGTAATCATAACCATGATGAAGTTGAGATAAGTGAAGTGAAGAGGAGAGAAGAGAAGAAGGGTTGGGTTGGGTTGGGTTGGGTTGGAACTGGATGTTGACAAAACAGGGATGAAATTGAATTTATTGAAAAAGGTTATCAACCAATATGATAAAGGTCATTAATACACATGGTTTGCCTAGAAAGAAGCGATCACTCCAACATGAAGGAAACTACAGTATAAGGTTGTTGCATTATAACATAACAACGAAACACAACATCATCGCATTACAATTAGGATTGATTGTCAGCTGTTAGTTTCTCGTCTGCCAGACTCCTGTGAATGACTGACGAGGAGGAAGGAGTAATGGAGGTTATAATAACTTAAATATATGAGGAAATTCATTTAATTTCAGATATTACTTGAATGTATGACATTAACATAAAAGCAAAGCAGTGGTGTTTTGGGCAGCTATTGTTGTTGATGACGATGATGATGATGTTTGTAAGGTAATTGTAGAAAAGTTGATTAATGGACAAATAGAGAATGCCAGAATGGAGGCGAGGCAAGGGAGGATGGGGCAGCGTTACATGTCTTTGTCAGCTGCAGAATGCATGATAGGCATGACATGGTTTTGAAGAAAAACTGATATCATTACGTTAACCTGAAAAAGACATTTTAATTTAATTAATACACAGAATAACACGGTTGCGGGCTCAGGCTCAGCAGTAAAATAGAAGCTGGAAGGCCAGAGAGAGAGAGTAGTAATGTAAATAGGACAGACTCAGACTAGCGATCTGATCTGATGACATGAGGTACATTTTTTTGCCTTGCCTTAGCTCTTATTTAATTGACCAAGAAACACTGGATAGATAATCCAATCCAATCTGTCTCGGATTGAAATGCACAGTAAGTAACAAGTTAAGTCCGGGTAAATAAATGGTAATGGTTTTCTATTCCTCTCCTTGCAATAGACATCGAGTTAGGGTTGTCATCACCTTCCATACATGTACATGTTCATGAAACACAATACCGACTAGACAACTGAGGGGCGGCTGCTGCAGAGAGTAAGATCTTTGGAAGAGTAAACGTGGCAACATCTTCATGAGTCAGACAACGTTAATCGCCGTACACGTGGCCCCTCTCTTTTACTTTAGCAACGCAGCACCAACTGCACAGTCATCTGCACTGTCATTACCCACCAATCCTAATCCTTTCTTTTTTCCATTTCTTTAGACACATTTCCATGTGATTGTAGTAACTTCCACTTCCTTACTAATTATTCTCCTCTCACTCTCATTTATGTAAGTTTAGTTTACACTAAAATTTTGCATTCTCTCTCTCTCTCTCTCTCTCGTCTCAACTACTACTTCTGCTACTACTTGTTCATCAGATGAATCTCATCATTTGACTTGACATAAAAGTAACAAGGGCTTTAATTTGTGATTGTACAGAGTCTGAATTCAATTACTTGAATTTGAATTTGGTCACTAATTTCTAGTTACAGACATGCATGGATGCATGCATGAACCATGATTGTGATGGATTGTGATCTACATGCATGAACCGCCTGAGCCTGTAGACAACCAATATCCTGTAGAACCTATGCAGACAAAACTAACTTAAATTACAAAGAGGGGTGTAAATGAATAGAGAGAAATAGAGCAGAGCAGTTGTGGATTTGGGTTAAGGAAATTAAAGCCGGACCCCATCTCCATAAAATTAATAGCCTAATGAAATAATATCCAAATACTCATTATTTGGATAGAAATATGAACACTCCAAGTTTACACTGTAATCTAAGAACGCAACAATAACAAAAGTTGTAAGATAATTATGAACATTATTTTATAATTTTTTAAAAATATATACTTATATTGTTTATTTATTTTTTAATAAATTAAATTAAAAATATTTATGTTAGTATTGAATAAAGAAATTGACCTTTGAAATTAGCAACATAAATTTTACAATATAACGTAACAACCTAAGTGATAAAATTCTATTAGATATGTAATTTTTCTCACTTTTTTTTTTCTCTAATAAATTTTGGTCACTTAAGTGATCACATCATATTATAAAATATATATTGTATGAATATTATAAATCTAGTATTAATCTGAAAGTAATTACTAGTAAGCATGTAAGTAAAATTATGTGAATAGATAGATAGGCAGATAGATTACAGCAGGCAGGGAGAGCGGGGGCGGGGAAGCCCCCGTGCCCAGCACTCTGCATCTGCACCCAAACAAACAGTAAGTCCTTCTGTCCACAAATTTTAAGTTCATGTACTCCTTTCACTGACCTATCAACGCAAGGCTTAATTATCATATATTATATATATGCTCAAACTAATCTTATTAATTTAACCATTAATAAAATATCATATTTTTAAATGTATGTATGATTGAACTCAAATTAAAGCAAATTAAACTGTTGTTTTACTCATATCTACAAAAACATTGGGCTATCCATTAATTATAGCAAATTGAATTCATACATTAGTCATGCCATATTGCAATATAATAATACATAATGGGAGGGAGAGGGTCATGAGTAAGGGAACAAAAAAAATTGCAAAAATTAGAGGGGGAAATTAACAGAAATAGAGTGGAATTGGAAAGGTGATTGGGGCTATTATAAACAAATACACAAATGGTTTTGTCTTTGGTTGATCTGGTTTGAAGTTGATCATTCTTTAGGTAACTTTTTAATCGGTAGTGGGGTCTATCAATGTTCCCTCTTAGTCTTACTCTTAGTCTTTAGCTGCTAAAGGAACCCATTATCAACACCTTGTTTTCTTTTTATTTTATTTTGGTCCAACCACACATACGCGCACACACACACACAAGAAGAATTTATTGTGGGACAAAAGTTGTTGACCCAATTTTTGTTATTTTACTTGCACCCGAGCCCCAGTTTTGGAATTGCAATGGAAATATTTATGTTATTGGGGGAGATTTTTGTCTTCTTATTTTAATTTATTTTCTCATTCTCTTCTCTTGTGTTCTACAATATATGTATCTATATGAATATTAATAATTGCGGTGGAAGAAGCTGTGTGATGCCACTCATGCGATGTGCTCACTTTCACTTCAAATGTTATTCAATCAACACCATGTGTATATATTTATTACCAACTTCAGCCTAAAGCGCATGAATTCATTGATAGCCTCTGCTTTATCAATTTAATTTTTTTTATTAATTAAAACATATTATTAGCGTAGTAGAATAGATGGGTTTTGTGGAGATTAACCTTTGTAAAAATTGGATGAAACACAAATAAATTAAAAAGAGCATTGCGTGGAAGTTTAAAAAAAAAAAAAATCCCAAAAGCCATATTTAGCCTCACAAACAACATGTAGCTCCACCTTCACCTAATATTTGAATTGAATAATTTGAATTCAGACTCCTTGAAGAGTAGTGTTAGTGTAGTGTCCATATGTAATATAATTTGTTAATTTTTTTTTTATCTGTTTATAATTCTGCCCATTATACGTTACGTATATTTGTTTTATTACATTATAATAATCCACGCGAATATACACCCATATACACACACCCTAATAACCTGGGGACACCAAATGCATAGATTACAAGAAATTAAACCTTCTCAATTGATTGTTTATTTGTTTTTGGTGATAGATGCATGCATATGATCAGAGTAGATATAAAAAAGAAGATAGATTGTACTTGAATTTCGATTTTCCACCAATTAAAGGCGCATCAAATTCAACCTCACTTTGATAGATGCGTAAAATAATTACAAGAAAATTTCACTTAGAAATCTCCAACACCAAAGTCGAAAGGCTGCCTCAGCAGGGACATTAAACTCAAAGTCTATTAATGCATGAAACTAGAAAAGAGATCAGCTGGGGTGGGGGGATGCCTAGTGATGCAGTACAAACCCTAAGCAAGGCAAGCTGTAGTAGTTAAAACATTAGACTACAATTACATGGGTTGGGTTGGGTTGGGTTGTTTAATGATTAATAAATAGTTGGTTTGCTGTGAACGGATGGCGAAGAAAGAAGAGGAGAGAAGAGAGGAGAGGGCGAAGAAAGGTTGAAAATGAAATGTTGATGGGTTGGGCTTGTAGATGTATTTGCAGTCTAGCTAGGGAGAGAGAGTGGTGATAATTGTCAAAGAGAGAGACTGAGAGAGGTTGTCGTGTAGCGAGGGAAGCTGGGGTTCGGAAATAGAAATAGCGAGATAGAGAGTGTCTAAAACCGACATTTCAAAAGTGTTTGATAAAAAAATCAAAGAATAAAGAAAGCAAAGAAAATGAAGGGACGTAGGGTAGGTATAGGATAGGACAGCTTTGTATTTGTAAAAATTAAAAATTTATTTTTATTTGTAAAAAAAGAAAATCAAAACAAACACACATTAAAACACAACACAACATACACTTGCTTGCTTGCTTGCTTTCCTTTTTCTTTTTCTTTTTCTTTTCTTTTGTTTTTCTCTTTCTTAAACGCATATTCACCAGATGGCCTTGGAGGAGGTGAGGTGAATCGTGGTTGATTAAATTGGTACAAACTTGCTTTTTGGTGGAGAGAACCTGATGCCCTTTTGATGTGCTAGTGGGTGGTGCTGTTTTCCTCTCTTCTCTACTCTTAAAAACACTCGACTCAAATAAGTACATACGCGTACTCTCTTTCTTCTTCTTCATCGTCGTCATCTTCATCTCATTTCTCTTCAAAACCCTCACAAAAAAAATTCTACAAGGTTTGTGTTTCTGTGATTTGCTGTTTTACTACTATTATTATTCTCTTCTCTTCTCCTCTCCTCTCCTCTCTTCCCGTGATTTCTTCTTTCGATTGTTATACATATATTGGTCTTAGAATTTTAGTACTCTCCCTTTCTCAGAAGAAATGAGCAAAATCTGGTCTTTCTAGATTTCTTTTTATGGCCACTTCAACTATTCTCTTCCTCGATTTGTCTCTGAATTCTTTGGGTTGTAATCTATAAAATCTTTCTCTTTTTTGCTGCTTTGATTTTCAACTCCTCTCCTTCTATTTGCCGTTTTCTTCACTCACAGCCGGGAGATTGGTGGCTCAAGCTTTGAAATTTCTCCTCTCTAGCCTCTTGCTTTGAATCTCTAGCTATTATCATATGATTTGCTTTTTCAAGATTTGATTTTTGAGTTATACTAGTGGATGGTGGTATCTCAAAGTCAGGATTTTGAGCACTTTTTATTTATTTATTTTTTCCTGAGTTTGTTCACATAAAATAACGCTACCGCCTCATTAAACTTTATATCTTTGCTTGTGGGGTTGTGTTCTTTGCTTATCTTTGTGCTTTGCTTGATCAATCAAAACGTAGATGCTTCAAGTTTACTCATTTCCATCACATAAAATAACGTTGCGGAAGGGTCTAGAATCTCCTACTCTCAACATCTTCTTCTTCTTCTAGGTCTCTCGATCTCATCCTTGTTTCTTTGTCTGTTTTCAGGTTGAATGGATGAAGATTCTAGTGGGGTTGTTTGATTGATCTTGCCTTTGCTTTCTGTTGCGGCTTCTGTAGTTTTGCGGTCAGTTGTGTCGGGTGGTGGTGGTGGTGCTTTACCTTGGTGGTGGGGTTTGGGGGTGTTACGGCCGTATATACGCATATATTTTTAGAGAGAGAGAGAGAGAGATTAAGAGAGAGGAGTGATAAAAGAGCCTCGTTAGTAGTTTCTATATGCTGAAGGCTAAGAAGTTAAAAGATAAGGCCCAGTGGAGGAGGAGCGGTAGTAGTAGAGATAGGAGAAGGAGAGCAGCGGCAGCTTGTGACTGTTTCAAGAACAGCACAAGAAGAGTGAAGCTTTTCATCAGATGTTATCCGTTGAAAACCCTCCAGCAGATCCTTCCTGTTCTTGTCAATTTCAACAACTGAATACTACTAATAGTGATGAGACGCCTTCACATAACCTTTCCTTGCCTCAGGTAGATCTACATCTGCTTAGCCCACCGCATGATCATCATCTTCCCAAATTCTCCATAAGGTATTTTCGTCTCTTTCTTTTATTTTCTTTATTTTTTTTCTATTTTTTATTTTTAACATTTCTGTGGATGTGGATGTGGATGAGCCGATGAGGAGGAACAGTGAACAGTGATACATCCATCCAGCTTTCAACTATCGACACACTCTGGTCTGGTCTGGTGTTCTTCTCTCTTCTTCTGCTTAACACCTCCTTCTCTCTCGTTGATCTCATGCCATACTAATCTTAACACCTTGTTGGGTCAGATCCAGAGCTTCCTGTTGCTTTTGGTTCAGTTCAACATGGGGCCTCACTCATCACACGCCCCGTCGTGTCCCCAGTTGTGTCTTTGGGGCTTCTTTTCTTTTCCTTCAATTCATTCACCACTCTTATCCAAGCTTAAATATTTGTGTGTGAAATGAAATTTTGTCCACATTTACTTGCTGTTGCTTTGTGATTTCATGTCTCTTTGCACATGTGATTTACTCAGACCAAACTGGGTAGCTAATCTATGTGTTGTATACTTGTTCCAAGTCCTAACCGTATCATGCAACAGACTCCAGACTTTTCTTCTAAGTTTACTAGAACATCGAATCTCGGGTATTTCTTGGCTGTTCTCTACTGTTGATGCTCTTTGTCTCTTGAGTTCCGTGGTCCATTTGTGTTGTTGACATACGATATAAGGCTCTGATATGATACAAGGATTTCACTTCATATTTTATCTTCCTTCTATCTATTATATTAATTTGGTGATGCTTTTGAGTTTATGACATCTGCTGTAAATTGATCAAAGTTACTAATACTTCTACGTGTGATGATGGTTTCAACTGTAGAGATTATGTGTTCACTTCCCGGAGCAAAGATATCAAGAAGAATTGGCCTTTCTCTTTGAAGAATTTGCAACTTTGTTTGAACCATGGCGTGAAGGATGTATTGCCACCATTTCAGGCTCTTAATGAAGTAAAGACTCAAACTCAAACTCAAACTCAATCCACAAAGATATGTACGGTTGAAACTGAGAGAAAAAGCGTTAGCAATTCTGATGATGCGGAGCCTTCTGTGCCTAACAATAATGCGCTGCTTCTAAACTCATCCGATGATGTTGAGTTGAACCATAAGGTAGAAAATGATACAAGTTCATGCAGATCTGGAGGAGAGAATGATTTCCCATCCACAACAACAAGTGTCTCTCAATCTGAAATAGAGTCTGTTCCCACTGAAAGGCCATCTAGTTCACCACTTGTAACTGAAACTTCATTGGAAGCTTCAGCTTCAGCTTCAGCCTCAGCCTCAGCCTCAGCTTCTGCCACAGTTGAAGTTGAGGGGGCAGCTAATCCTACATCCCATAAGACTGAAAACACTACCCGACCACCTGCTAAAAAGTGCAGACTTATTGTCAAATTTAGCGGCAATTCTGATCGGAGCTCCACTGAAGATATTGCTTCCAATTCTACTGCTGTCTCAGAAACAATGGCATCTAAAGTTTGCCCTGTTTGCAAAACTTTCACATCCTCATCCAACACCACCTTGAATGCACACATTGATCAATGCCTTTCCGCGGAGTCAACACCCAAGTGGACAGCAGATTCTAAGCTTACCAGGCATAGAATTAAGCCGAGGAAGACCAGACTGATGGTGGATATATATACTACTGCCCAAAGCTGCACGTTAGAAGAGCTTGATAGAAGAAATGGCACAAGTTGGGCTACAATTTCGAACTTGACTGCCCAGGATACTGAGAAGCTTGAGATACCTGCTGATGGGAAAAGGCAAAGAGTGGCTCAGGTACATCCTGAGGATGCTGGTGAAGTAGGTGAAGTTTATATTGATGCCAATGGCACCAAATTAAGAATTTTATCCAAGTCTAATGATGCACCACCGCTGTCAAAGTTAGCGGAGGATTTTCAACCAAAGAATCCTTTGAAGACAGGTAAAGGAAGTAAATTCCTATCATCCAAAAAGAAAAAGCGCCATGCCAGGAAACATCTCAAATATCTCAAACTTGCGCCTCAAAGCAGAAAATTTTTCTCTCACAAAGCCCGTGCTTCTCAGGTACACCTCTCTTGCTTTTGATATTCAAATTTAGCAGCCTTCTACAGAACATCTAAGCTTCACCCGCCCCCTCGTTTTTCTTTAGACAGCCACTCTTAATGGGTTTCCTTTTAAGTTTCAGACAAGAAATTCAAATATATGTTACATGCTCTATCTTATGAGACTGGATCCATATGATAGATTATTCATTTTTGTTGATAATCACTTCCAGAGTGACTTATGTTAGTATTCATTAAAAGCAAGCTTGTAATTCTTGATGCTTCTTGTTGCATTCTGCACTTTAAATCACAAATCTTTATTCGGTTACTTATCGTGAATCTGTTAGTTTGAAATTCAAGTGCATAGGGTTAATTAATATTATTATTGTTTTTACTATTATTTTTGTATCAGCTGCATGGCGGTCAAGAAGGAGATTATGGGATGGAAAATAACAGCAAGGCGAAGCATCAGATACAGAAGCAAATCAAACCTAGTGATTCTGGAACTTTAAGGCATTGGGTTTGCTCTAAACGAACAGGTCCAGCAAAGAGGGTCAATAATCAAGATGGCCATCAGCCTTTCAGGTGTAAATGGCATTTAGCTCGGGATTTGTTGGTAGAGAGTGATCAATCAAGCTTAGGTGAATCTTTGACTGAGAGAAATCGAGTTCAGAAATATACTAATTTGTCCGAAAACCTGTTATCTTCGCCTGCAATCGATGAGAGGACTGAGAAGACTCTTTACAAAGACCAAATTAGTGACAAGTGGGAGCATTCTGCTGGGAGAAGGAGAGTTGGAAGTCAATTGTTTGGAGCCAGGATTAGTGACAAGATGGAGGGGTCTCTTCCTCCACCAATAAAACAAAATGGCAGTCAGTTGAGCAAAGACAGCCCTTTAATACATGGCAGCCATACTGTTGAACCTTCGAACTTTAATAAAAGTTCTGCACCTTCCTTGACCAACCAGAGAGCTAGTATTCCTGGTGGCCCAGTTAATAATTCTGATATTCCTTCCAAGAAAATGCCATCTATGAGTAGTCAAGCATTCGTACCAAAACAATTGAGAATGTTGTCCAGGAAAAATGCATCTTCTTTTAGCAGCCGGTCATCAATGACTAGCTCCAAATCTAATATGGAAAAATGTCCAGCCCGAAAAAAGATTCAGCTGGACCTAATTGGAGGAGTAGATGAAGACGTAGGAGCTTGGCATTCTGAGGTGGATCAACAATATGCTTTGATGTGCAATGATACTGGTGAAAATCTTGAAAGAGAAATGACGACTGATAAAATGTCTTTCAGCAGGGGCACTGCATGCAAAATCAGACAAGATAGAACAGCAGTAAGTATCTCTCATGATGTTGAGGCCATGGATTTGGATAGCTCACAACCATTACCTCATTGTTATGGCCATGATGAGGGAGACAGTACAGATTCTCCTACTAAAGCCAGTGATCATGATCTTCTAGACAAGGTTGATGTCCTCGAATCTGTTGAGGGGACGGTTACTAGTTTGATTAAACCTGTAGATACGAAGTTCCACAAGCTGAGTGATCATTCAAATAGCCAGTCCAACTCTTTACATTCTCTTGAGGAGTATAATGGGATGCTATGTGGAGGTGAAGCACTTACAGGCACAACTGAACCGAGCTTTGTTCATGGACAAGAGATGTATTGTTCTGATAATGTAGGCAATGATATGATTGGGCAAAACAATCATGCAGAACCAGGATTGGATTCTGATATTGGGCAAGGAAATTCTTTTCCTGAGGTTGATCCAATACCGATTCCAGGACCACCGGGGTCATTTTTACCAAGTCCTAGGGATATGGGATCAGATGATTTTCAAGGAAACTCATCATTAACCACGAGTCGGGTTCAGTCTTCTCAAGATCAGCGGGATTTGGTAGATGGAGATTTGTCAGACTCACCAATTTCTGCAACATCAACCATCTCTAACTCCAACGCAGCCAGATCTGATTTGAAGTTTTCAGAATCATTATCATCTGTGGGACCTCATGCAGTTCAAGACAAAATGATGTCTGGTTTTTCTTCTGTTAGCTTTGAGCCCAATGTAGAAAATGCAGCTGTGGTTCCTCATTCAGGTACGGGAGCAGAAAAAATTTTTTTCGATGGAGAGAAATTTAAAGTCAATAAGATTTCTATAGAAAAGAGACCTCTCAGTTTCAAGAATGATGGTCAACCATGCTGTTGCCAAAGAAAGGAGAGAATTTCTCAGGATGTTGCTCCAAATTATCAAGAATCAAAGCTATTAAGGCGACGGAATATGGCTTCAATGACAGTGCCTGCCATGGGAAAGCAAAATGCCAGACCCAACAATTTTGATATGAGGCCTGAAATGTTTTCTTTCAGCAGTTGCCCAAGTGTAGGATCTGAGAAGGTTCTCCCTATTTTGAAGTCACCTGCTGGTTCCATCCCTTTAAAGGGGTCTCCTGAAGCTGGAATGAAGTTTTTAGGCCATGGTGATTGTGATACTCCTAGCCCATCTACTCCTAATCCAGTACTCAGGCTTATGGGGAAGAACTTAATGGTGGTCAACAAAGAGGAAGATGCATCTATGTCTCTTGGGCAGTCCCAGCCATGTGTCCGGAATAGCCATGTAATGTCTCAGTTTCCAACATCTTCTCGAGTCTCTTCTGGCAATATGGAAAATCAAGATTGCCATTCTTATCCTCATATGGTACCTCAAGGTTCCGTAATCTTCGGTCGTAATCCGTATGATTCTGTGGGGCAACCTTTTGATGTTAGGTTGTCAAACAGTTTCAGAAACTACAGTAATCTGAGGACACCACAGACACCTGCACAAGTTCCAGCAGGCCTGTTTCCAAACCAACATATAAATGGTAGTTTTGTTGCTTCTTTGGAGCCTCACAATTATGAAGATGCTTACAGTTTGTCAAGTAGACATAACCGTCCTCACAAGACTGCAGATAATGGTGCTTCTATGAAAGAAATCATTGTCATTGATGATGTTGCTGAGACTGATGCCAACGAGACATGTGATGTTGCAAAATACACGGAAGGCCCAAGGGCAGTCCAGCTGATTTCTTCTGGCGTTTCAGTTCCAACTGCTCCCAGTTATAACTCAAGGCATGTGAATCCTCTCTCTTGCTATCAATCGCAGGATCCTTCTCTTTTGGGTGAATCACCTGTGGTGCAAAACAGTAACTTCCAAGCAATCCCCTCCAGGCTACCCAGTTCAAGTCCTGTAAGGTGGGGCTGTACTCCAGAAGGTTCTGGTGTGCTGCAGAGGAATTCTTTTATGGCTGCATCAACCTCAACAGGTCGTTTGGCATCTGGGCTGTATTATTCACCGAGCTTGTCATAGTCTGGAGCTTGTCATTACCAGGTTTTGCATCAATTGACCTTGTTCTCCGTCTTGAGCTTCTCTAGACTACTGATGGCAGGAAACTTTCGGGTGGAAATCAAAATGATTTCATGAGCAAAAAATAATAAAGGTTTCTTCAAAGACTGCCTGCCTGCAAGAGTTCAGCGGCATATTGATCTTGAAGAGAGTTTGTATCTTATATTTAATGTGGGTCAAGCTTTATGCTGTTCTTTGAGGGTTTCTGCTTAGGCAAACTTAAAGGTCTTCCAGTGACTAGAAAATGTATAAGCAATCCTTGAATAATAGTTGATGAGCAACCTTGGCTCAAAGCCAACGGGGTTAAAAAGTGTTCCTATAAAGAAAAATTTTTCTTTCTTTGAACCGCTATAGTTTCATGTGCTTTAATCACCATTATGTTTAATGTGAGTTCTAGCATAATTAGGTTTGTTTTAAAAAAAAAAAATTGATGGTATGGTAATTACGTTTGATTTTCAATTGATGCTTACCCTTCACTTATTTTGGGTTGTACGAATGCAAAGCAATGAATGGATCGATCAACTAGTCAAGAATCGAATGGCCGGAAGAATATTGATGTTATATGTTTTACATTGGACAAACATAAACTCAATTGCTAGTAAATAATTAGATGCATCTAGGCAATGTAGAGTAGTTGAGAAATAGAATGGGCATAAAATGTTTCGAAGTATAAACTTAAAGCTATCAAAGTTGAAATGAGCATGGGAGTCGAGCATTTTATGAATTTTGCATGTTTTGGCTACATGCATATGCCATGTGCACGGATGGCGTTGGTAGTACTTGGGAGGGTAAGAGTGCTGCATGCATGGCATATATAGCTTTGATATGACCGGTTCTCGCAGTCGCAGAATAAACTTTTTAACACTCGTAGAAAGATATGTGATCAGTGGTTGGCAGAAATTACCAATTATTGGGTGTATGTGTATGTCTTCACATATTACATGTGGGTGCATGCGATTAAGCCTGAAATATATATATTTCATGGGTAAAATTAAATCACATAAAATTATATTGTTGCATGGATGAATGCAGTCGGTGGGTGTTACTTGCAGAAGAAAACTTTTGGCTCCAAAGAGAGTATATAGTGAAGAAATTTGCATATGATGAAAACGATATGGAAGACATATTCAGTGCTGATGACGAATTGTTTCATATTTTTCGATCATGTGAAAAGAGAACGAAAATTGCATAAGATAAAATAATTATAATGCAATGTGGGACACATAAGATATAGATATATATAAATACATACAGGTGTGTGTGTGTGTGTATATACATATATATATATATATATATATATATATATATATATATATATATATATATACATATATATATGCAGCAGGTAGTAGGACCCCAAGAGACAATGCAAGAAGGTAAAAGAAGACATTAAAAGTTGCTGTAGTTTTTGTGGGTGGTCAGTCAGTAGAGGAAGCTTTTTCTTTTTTCTTTTTGCATTGTTGAAATATATATATAAAAAAAAATTAAATGTAATGGTTGTTGTGAGTGAGAGAGAGAGAGAGAGAGAGAGAGAGCAAATGAACTTTGGCAGCCGACCATGAAATATAGCCGTTATAGAATTAGAATGAAGAGGATGGTCGTACTGCTACTGCTACTGCTACTGCTACTGTTACCGCTATGATAAAAGAAGAGAGTGCTACGAATAAGATGATGATGAGACGAAATAGGGGTGAATTAAAAACAAAAATGGCCGTTTGCTTGCTCTAAAAAATTTTTAATACTATATATTAAAAATAGATCACGAATATATGGACTCAATACAATGGAATGCAGGGGTAGATAATAATAATATTAATAATAGAGTAAAAAAGGGCGGATTTTGGTGTGTAATATGGTTGGTTGTTTTTGTTTAGCGTGTTGTTTGAAAACAAATACAGTTTAGTTTAGTAAAATGGGTGGGGTGATGGGTTGTTGTTTTTATTGTCAAGTGGAGATTTTGAGTTGAGAGTTGGGGTTGGGGCGATGTAACGTGGGATGTGCGTTTTGCATGGTGAAAGCTGGACACCTTACTAACTATTTACAATGACGAATGCTCTATTTTGTGAAATTGTGGGCCATTCCTTGTCTTTCCTCTCGTCATCTCCGGCCTGGCCCCCGGGGATCCACTTTTTATTTTAATAATAAACAAAGTTAATACATCATACATGTATAAGAGTTTAATCTATTTAATTTTAAGTGTTCCTCGATTCTATTTCAAGTACTTTATTATGATTACATTGACCAGACCATTTCTTGGTATTATATATGCATATATTTGCTTTCTTTCTTTCAAATTCTTCTGAATTTGATCAACCTCCACTACTCCTCTCCGCTCCACCCCCCATGGCTTCACACCATTAATTTCTATATTCATATACTTTGCCTACATACATATTATATTCTCATCATCTTAGTCTTTTATCACTCCATTCCAATTCTCCATCCAACTCCTTCCTTCCAGCCACACGCTCGTCCATGCTAGCTATAGCCTACACAATTACATTAATTTAGCAGATTAGAGAGGTAATAATTAATAATAATTAGCAGGAGCCTCAATTTCTAAGCCACATATACAACTGCAATCAGCAACCTTCTGCCTTCTTCAATCATTCTTCTTCCTCTTCCTTGCTTTGTGCCTCATCTGTTTAATAATTATTTATACATGTAATAGCTAGTTGTATTATTTCATGACTTTGACAATATATAAATATTTCATGGGATCAGTTCAGAGAGAGAAAAAAAAAATTGTAGCCATCATGTGCAGTCTAGAGACGATTATCAGCTGGATTATGCGTGTGCGCTCAAAGACTATGGGATATCTCATTAATAAAAATAATACAAAACTGGGTTGTTATTCAAGAATCAAGATGAAGAATATTTTCTATGCAATTACAAGAATTTAGAGTTTATCTTGAAGACTTAACTGAGATTCACTCGTTTTGCACTCGATATAATAAACGACCAACAAACTCAATTCATTTGAGTAGTTCAGTTAGTTGGCTTACTATAATTAAGCTTTTCTTTTTAACAAATAAATTACATTTATGTGGCGTGGCATTAGCTAAAGATGAAAAATCAATATTGTTATTTAATATAAATGATACGATACCAGTCATCTACTCAAATTACAGGTAAGCAATGCATATTAATATTAATATAGGGAAAGGCACAACCACAAATGTTATAATTAATAATATTGTACCTTTTAGTTTCTTCCGTTCTGAAAAATGACATAACCCGGTGAACCAGCCTTCGAACAGTTGTTAGTTATCAAATAACCACCTATCTTCCCACCCATCACCGTCGTTGCTTGCCGTCTGCCGCCATCCTAACCGCATTTAGCTTCTTCAAAATATGTTTTTGGGAGTTGGGTCTGAGACTTTGAGGTTCATGGCATTGTCTTACTTCAAAGCGCGCAGTTTGAGTATCTACCGCAAGCATCCATACTATTTTTATGACAATGAAAACAAGGTCATGCTTTGTTGGGGAAAAGAGTGAGCTTTTGTCGTGTGGTTCAGTTGTGGACTTGTAATGTTCTGTCGGTGTAAATTGTGATCCAAAGGAGAGATTCTTATATCTATTATTGGATTCTATTTCTAGTGAAGGAAAGAATTTGCAATATGTTAATTCCTAACCTCTTCTTATGTTTTCCTTGCTTTTTTCAGATTTTGATTTGTACTTGTAGCTGAGGCTTTATTGATTTCTAAAAGAATTGTTGTGTCCTAGATTTCATCAAGTGCATAGCATCACTAATCCCACAACCTATGTGCATTGCGTTGGCTATCCTGTAGAAGACAACTAATGCTATGCCCCCATATCAAAGTTCCATCATCCTGTGGAAGTGATCTAGTCCAGGCCTTTACACACTAAGAAAATTAACTTTATACAGCATGGTGGCGCAAGTTTTGAACTCTCATATGCCTTACATTGTTGTCATTCTATTGATTACTGGATTTTACCAGATTCTTTATGCAAAAAAAAAAAAAAAAAAAAAAAAAAAAAGAAATCAGTTTGCAAATTGTTGTAAGCAATTTGATTATTATATATCTGGCTAAGTGATTACACCAATAACAAAACTGAGCTTCCCAAGTATGGGACATAATATTGGAGTTAAACAGTACCAGAATCAGATCTTACTTCTCATCCTCACTAATTTTGCAAGTGTTTCTTGCGCTGCCAAGGTCTGTGCATGGTTATGTCCTAACATCACTGTCCGTATACTGATACAGGTTCTACATAGCTCTTCACCACTATCAAAATGTCCACCTCTCAGCAGTAACTTAGCCCTGGTCTCCAGTAGAGTAGCCTTCAATAATGTCACATCTTGCCAAACATATTCATCCACCCTTTGGTTGCCATGGACCTTTTTCTTCCAACAAAGAGCCCCTTGGCACCAGTCTTGTATTTGTGACACAAATGACTTCTCTACTTCCTCTAGCACATTTGTGCACACTTTTAGGAGTTCCAATGCTGAGCTGCACCTCGAGAAAGTCGTGAAGGCTCTTATTGCTAAAGGAAGAGCTATCTTTCTGATGTATAGAACCATATCAATCGCCTTTAGTTGGACAAGTGGGGGCTCAGATTTAAATCCGAAAACAAGGAATGCAGAAGCCCAGAGATGATCAGAGTTTATTGATGGGTTCCCAATTTTCCTTATGCCTTGAACTGTTGCCTTGGGAGCCAATAATCCTCCTTTTATTTTTGCAAACACTTGAGTTGAAGGATGGAACTGAATCCAACATCCGGGTTGTTTGTTTGCTCTTCGTGCCAATCCTAACTTGACTAGAAGAAGGGCTGATTCTTCTTCACTTTGGGGTGACAAGCCACAACCAACACAACAACCAAATGTGAGACTCAAACATTTTCTCCATCTTCTAAAACGGTTTCCAGCAAAAGGCACGCTCTTAGCTGCAGCTCCTAGTAAACTCACAGAGATTGGAGCTGGTGCAAACCAAGCACCAACAAGGAGCATTCTTGAGGCAAGAAAATTCCTTCTCCCATTAATTTGTTGTAATATAGCAAAGCAAAAGCATAAAACCTTCATTAGAAAAGGATTATTTTTGCAATAATTTTCCTCATCAATATTCATGTAAGGAGAAGTAGAACATTCTTCAAGTGGAACTTGATTCACAGCTTCAAAGAGTGATGATGGAGAGATTCCAAGTTCAGAAAGTAGCGATCCAACTACCCACAGACCAAAGCTCAACCTTCCCACTTTCTGATCAAATTTTTGGAGAAACTCTATCTCCTCAGCTGGATAATCCTTCTTCCTTTTTCCTCTCATTAAGACCATTGCATCAGGCAAGGACAATGGAGGAAGCTGCATTACATCAAAATTCATCACCTTCGACAGCCTAGTAGTGATAATCACATGAGTCCCTGCAGTGTTCATTGGTATCAAGTCATGTAGATCTTTCCCTTCCCACCATTCTCTTTCTGTCTCAAGATTGTCAATGATCAGTAGATAAGGCATGTCTCGAAACAGCTCCCTCTTAACTCTCTTAAATGCTTCAGACTCTTGCTCTTCAAAGCTTTGAATTCGACCCCTTTCCTTCTCTGCATCAGCACTAACATCTAAGCCCAAATTGAGTGATAGGCTCAATATGTTTTGCCTGAAGTATCGAGCTTCCCCACCGACCCATAAAACCATCTTGTATCTTTGAGAATACCTATAAGCAAATTCAAGTGCTAGCTCAGTTTTACCAATGCCAGGAACCCCATTCAGGCATGTCACATTGCAGCCCAAGCTCCTGTAGTTCCCACTCCTATACTTCTTCTGCTTTGACTTCTTCAAGGAATTTCTTCCCAAAACTGGCTCAACCCAAGCCTCGAGTTTTGGCTCTTTGCACTTCCCTAACTCCAAATTGATGTACCTGCCCCCTCTAGTGCTGACTGTATCACTTTCTTCATCAGCAAGGCCTTCAGATTGCCCACTTGCTTCTCCTCTGATGATTGGCATAGCATAATCTTGCTCAAGAGAATCCCCATGTCCGAAAAAGGCAGTTTCAATCTCCATAATCTCTTTCTCTCTTCCCACAAAACACCTGTTTCTTGGGAATGGTAACTCCTCGAATCCTTCTAAATCATTCTCAGCCACACTCTTTCTTCCAAGCTTTGCTCTCAATATCCCAGCAGCTTTAGCCACACAGCTTCTCCAATTGCACTCATTTGCTTCCAGCTTGAACTCATGAGACTTTATTAGTCCATCAATAGCTTCTTTGCATTCTTTATCAATTGAATTGCGGTTCAGTAAGCCCATGATCTCATTAGGTCCAGTGTCAAAGAAAAGAGGAATCAAATTCTTCTTTTGAGCAAAGAATCTGATCTCCTCCAAACTCAAATGATTAAGAAAGCTAGAATTAGTGACAACCACAAGACCATATGTTACTGAGCAGATAACTCTGTCTGCAATCTCGTGGCTCTGACTGTGCGAGTACTTTGCTCTATCAGCAACAAAGCAAGCAATTCCCTGAAGCTCAAGCTCTGACTTCAGCCACTTACAGAACCTCACCAAATTAGGATTTTGTCCATGAAAACCAATGAAGACATCACAGCTCCTAAGTTTAGCATTAGAAGCAGGAGAGACTGGAGCTTTTGCGAAAGAAATTCTTGGTACTTGAAATGAAAATGATAAGCGTGGAGGAGCAGGATCTGGTATTGAAACACTAGTCATAAACTTGAGCTTTGGATCAGCTGGGTCATCAGAGTACTCATATTGATCTGACGGGGGAGTGTAGGAGCTGCTTGGAATGTCATCAGATTGTGAACCACGGTATGACAAGGGGGGTGATGGATGTGTAACTGGAGTTGGGTTGTCTTGTGGTTTTGGGGTTATGGCTCTTGGCGAGATGTATGGTGACTGTAAAGCTGAAACAAAAGCTGATGATGGTGGTGACACAAGAGGGGAGTTGTATGGAGATGATTCAATGGAGCTTTTAATGTTGGGTGAAGGCAAATCAGAACCAAGAGGAGTCAAAGTGTCTATACCTGGTTTACAGCCAGAAGTTGAAGTCTTGATTGTGAGGCCAGATGGGATTTGTTGAGGAAGTTGGACATTAACAGACAATGATGCTTCTTCAGCCATGGCCATGAAACGAATTCACAATCAGCACAAAGTTAAAGCTTTCAGTTATGCAGTAGATCTCAGTTCTTCAAACAAAGTTGAAACTTTATTATCTTCCCTGGAACATACCATATTACTGCTTCTTTTTTTACCTTCTAGTGCTTTGCATAGTGTCACAGACTGGAAGTTGATAAAGAACCATTTTTGGCGGAATGGAAGAAAGAACCTTAACTCTCTCTCTCTCTCTCTCTCTCTCTCTGCGCGAATTCTTTTATTCAATTTTTGCTGACATATAAATTGAGTGGTTCTGACAAGGGACTATTGGCAGAAGATGAATGCAACAGTAATATTCGTACAGGAAGAACTGCATGTGAAGTATTATCACTTGCCATTGTGGGCCTCTATTTAGTCAGAGCTATACCTGTTTTCTTCTGCTTCTCAGACTGGGTTTGACTAACTAGAATTAGCATAAAAAGACAATACTTCCATGCTTATGTTTACACTTGCCACTACCACTTGTCTAGGTGGGCATTCAAAGTTTGCTCTGGACAAAGAATGATAAACATAAATCAGATTCAAACACCACCAACTATTACAACTAAATTTGTATATGTTGATCAGATTTGAAACAACCATGTTTCATATACAAACTTATCATGGACTTTCAAGCCAAAGAGATCACTAATAGTATGTACATCATTAGAAACTATTGAAATTTACCTGACAGAAACAAGAAAGAGAGGTCCTCCTCTGCTGCAACTCATGAAAACTCATTTCCTTCTCTCTCTCTCTCTCTCTCTCTCTCTCTCTCTCTCTCTCTCTCTGCCTTTCAAAAACAAGCTGTACCTCTGCAGAAGGGGGAATCTAATGTATGGGTTGGATCTGCAAGGTTTTTGAACATAAAATACTATATATAAATGCTTAAAAAGAAGTTGAAGAGGGTAAATGGTGCTGCATTCTATATTATTTGTTTAATATTTTGTATTGGGCTTAGTCTATTTCTTTTTGTTTTATGTGATGTACATATTACTCTCTCCATTCTAAATCTTACATGGGTTCTCACTCGTCACAGAAGCCAAAGATTGGTCAGAAGGGAACTCAGAGAAAAAGGGCATTGGGAGAGGTACCCATTACTTACACCTTGTTGTTTGTGGGTTGTAGTAACTCTGTAAGACTTGGCAATTGCAATATAATAGAATAAAACCAAATCTCTTTAAATTATTTTAAGGGCCAAGGGAAGAGGCAGGTTTCTCTATGCATGTGTACTCATCTGACACTATTTGAAACTATTTTGCACTGGAAATTGGACCAAAGACCAGTCCAACCGAGGTCTGAATAACTGATATTCATCTTCAACTTTACTATAGTAAGGCTTTTATTGCCATTTTCTTTTACATAACTAGTCCAAGTCCAAGTGAAATGCTACCATCCAATACCATGCCTACTTCTACTTTCCAACCAGTATGCAGCTGCTTAATAGTTAATACTGTTGCATGATCGAGCTGGAACTCATCATTTCATGAGTCTGGCTTATTTAAAAAAAAAAAAAAAAGTAGTTTGGGCCACCTGTGAAATGCAAAAATGATAAAATGAAAGCTTTTAACCAAAAGGTAAAGCTTTTAGACATATCGAAGAAGGTTTGTTAGGAACTACCTCTCTCGTTTCACTGTTGCTCAAAAGTTAGCCGTCGGTTCAATTTTCCTATTTATCCAGTTATACATGTATATCCTCAATAGAATAGTAATTATCCAAGAAGCTTATATCTATAGTGTGAGACACGCATGCAATGTAGTATGTGCCAGGACCTCAGTAGTTACAGAAGAATAGAATTTTGTTCGTTCTTATCTCCATGGAGGTGTAGGTGTTTATCTACGTAAGTTTTGCCACTAAACTTGTGAGTGCTCATAATTAAAGTGCCACTTAGTCTAAACTAAAAGATTATAATCAACTACATATATATACATATACACACACAAAAAATTGTGGCCACAAAAAGTTTCAGTACCAGGCTGGAACGCTCACTCAGGTAGATTTGTCAACTTGGACCCTTTTAAACAGGGTCCTAAAGCTTCATCTATTTGTTTATTTAATGAATTTTGTTGAGCGTAGATGTGGCCCCCAGTGGCCGGCAATTATGTAATTGCATATAACTTTAACGAGTAATGCTATTCATACAAACTAATATAAATTCACAAATACAAACTGACGTGACATCTTATATGATCGTCATATCACCCATGTTAATTAATGTCATTTATTATTAATATATATTTATAAAATCACTGTATTTATTTATCAAATCATCATGTTATGCCACGTCAGTTTGTATGGATGAGTTTGTATAAATAATTTGTAAGAGTGGCATTACTCAACTTTAATTAGTCTAGAGTTAATTAGTATTCAATCAAAACCCGTTATGTGTCAGCTCTCCATGATATTTGCTTGCAGCTGCTATAAAAATTAATGCTGACATTGTTCATTACCATATCTTTTCCTGTTTAGTTTATTCTGTGCATTACATATTGCATAGTTGTGGGATTCCAGAGCCAGTCCAGCTTTATGCAACTCAATTTTAGCAGCTTATTAGATTATTGGATTATAGTATGGAGAATGAGAGAAGGTTTAGTTTAGATTAGAAAGCATGGGGTATATTCCTTGTATCATATTATCTTGAGAACATGGTATATTCTACATGTGTGATCATGGGTTAATAAGAAGATTCTATTTCTAAATAACTTTAAAAGTTTTAATTTATTTTGTTTTGAAACTTGAAATTAAAAACGAAATCGATAAATGATAATTTTGAAAATAATAAATATATAAAAAAAGAGTTAAATACACTTCTAATTACATAAATATACCACATTATTATCCTCTAGAAATACATTGTATGTTGCATAATTTTCTCTAATATTGCTTATATATCCATTTGGATTGCATTGCATGTGGTTTTCACAACTCAAATCAAGTGCTGGACGCGGCATTCAGCTTACCGGCAATCATTTGTCAAGGCTCAAGATGACAGGTAGCCAAATTTTACTGTCTCATCATTAGATCTACTAGATTATATATTTTACTCAATTAAACTATACCAATTGGTTCACTGATCATCTTCTCCACAGAATTCTGTTTGTTATGCTTTCATCTCGACTCTGAAAATTGACTCTTAAATTTATTATATAATTAGCATTCAATGCTGGATATGGCACTAGTAGTAGTACACATCATTCAAGTGAGAAGATGATTGGTTAGATTCGCTTAGCAGGCCACGTGCGTTTGTTTATAACCTAAAAGCAAGGAGAGACGACACACCATTTAGATGTTTGATCGTGGAGAGTAATTGCACTCATCAATTAAAACTTAGACCACTCAATGCAGCATTATCCACCATACACTTAATTATAGACTATAGTGCAGCAGCCAAGCCATCTTAATCTCATTCACTCTCCATTCTCCAGCACTTAACCTAAAAAATTTTAAAATTATATATATATTCATTTGTTGAAATACAATACACAAACCACTTTATAACCATAATACTTTTTATTCCTGTCTTCTGCTTCGAATACACAACCACTTGATCATTATAATCATATGATAATACCAATACCATGTTATAAAAACCGCTTTACTTATTAATATGAGTTTGCATTCCTTCACAGTTGACACATAGATGGTTGTTGGATGTTAATGTAATTAAATGTGTGATAGAGCTTAATTTGAGTAAAACTAGACAAGATTTGTTGGCTTTGCCTCTCTTTGTCAACCATTATAACCTTAATTGGACCAAGAGCAACTTGTTCTTATACTTATGTTAGTGGTACATTAAAGTAATAGGATTTGATGGAGTATATAAAATTTCAAGTAACACAATGTATGGCAGAAAATTTTCTGGGAAAGATGAGCATTTGAAGTCACCACATGCCAAGTTTTGTCTCACTTAGCTGAGGTAAGGATTGTTCGTTATTGCATGTTGGACATGGACCAAAACCAGGCCCATTAAAGGCCCAAGCTGATGGATTGGTGGGGCTATTTCTGTCATTTCAAAAACCGACCTTTGTGATGTGATGGTATTGGTATGAATCCCAGACAGATCAGATGGCCAGCATTGCATTGCATATTTGCATTGCCCACTTGTATCTGTGGGCCACCATCTCCATCATCCCACGTTCATTCATTTCCATTCTTTAAAAATTATTTAATTTTTAATATTTCTTTTCAACTAATTAATCTTAATAATTTCATGCCTATAAAACTCCAAATTCAACTCTCGTTTAGGGTTTCCATTTCCTTCGATTTATTCTTATCATGGATGAACATATAAAGGTACGTCCCATAATCCCTTTTGTATTTAATATATTGTTCTTGGGGATTCACTCATTCATTTCTTTTCAGTTTCAAGTTATTAACTTTATGCAAATGAATTTATAAAGTTACCAACTTGTAATTTTAATTTCTTTTTATGACTTAAAAAAATCATTGATTAGAATTATATTACTATGTAGAATTGGATTCGTTTAAAAAATTAGTGGATTGGTTCGGCTGATCCTTTTTCGGATTATGGCAATTTGCACCTTTTTACCGCTGGAATGATTACTTATCCTTCTTGATCTTGATCCCCTGGGATCTTCTGACGAATTTGAGATATACCCATTTCAGAGGCGTTAGCCATGGATTTGGAGAGTGAATGTTCAGCTCTTGAATCTGTGGAAGATAATGAAGTTGTTGTAAGCCAAGCAACCCATGTCGATCATAACAATGTTAAGAACAATGGGTCCTGTTCATATGAGATTAACGAGTTGGGTACTAGTCATATTCATGATGCTAATAATGTAGTCCCACTTGATAACCATGAGCAACATGTTGACAGTGGGCAACCACTGGATTCCCCTTCATTAGCAATAAAGTCCACAACTGGAGTTTCCCCTTCTACAACTAAGGGCTATGGCTTGAAGAAATGGAGACGGATCAGGAGGGATTTTGTTAAGGATACTGGACCCAGCTTGGACAGTAGTAAAGTTTTGAAGCGGGGTTTGTCTGGTTCTGTTAATACATCTAAACCGGCAGAGATCAAGCAGAAGAGTGAGGGTTCTGTTGGATCTGTAAATGTGGTGAAAAATGTGGGTGGTGTTGATGGCTTTGCAACACGTGGCTCTAGTATGGATTCTAGGAATGCGGTTGTGTCTGCTTTTGTTGCCGGTACAGATTCTGAGAACAGCGAAGATCGAAGTAGCAAGTCTTCTACTGCAGCAAGTGCTCCCAAGATGAGATATGATTTACCTGCTGTGTCAGGGCATGTGAGGGAGAGGAATAGGATGAAGAATTTGAGTGGGAAGAGTGGAAGTAACTTGACTCAATGGGTTCAACAAGGAAAGAGCCGCGCTGAAAGCAGTAAGAAGCCTAGAGGAGAAAAGGTCAAAATCGAGAAAGAAAACTCTCTTTCCAGCATGGAATCTGACTCGAGAAGCTCCAACTTTGTCTTTATGCAAGGTGCTTTTTCCGTGAATAGTAATGGAAAGCATGGTGGAAGGTCAATGAATTATGATGGGGAAAATAGTGATGATGCTCATTCATGCGAACAACAATTTAGTGAGGAAGTTCAAACTGGTTACGCCAAAAAGAAAGTGGGAGAAGTTGAAGATCTTTCACAAGATGATTTTGCTGCAGACTTGTCTTGGGATGCTAAGGGAGAGAAAAGTGAAAACAAACGGCTCTCAGTAGATCGGGATCCTTTGGCTGAGTCTGTCCTTGCCCTCCAGTCTGTGCAGGAAGCCCTTGAAAAAGGTGGGGATACAGTCCTTTCGGTAATTTTCATAAAAAGTTTTTGACTTGGCAGTGTGCATTAATTTTGAATTTCTTTCTTAATGGCTCTTTGCTACTTTTCAATCACGTAGCTCGTTAAGTATCTCAGTTTTATGTGGTGTTTAATTTGACCTTCCTTGAGATATATTCATGAAGATCCATTGGAAGTATCTAGAAACTTCACATTACTCTTGCTGTTTTTTTTTTTTTTTGGGGTCTTTGGGGGTTTTTCTTCGCCGGGGGGTTGGTGTGGGGTGGGGGGGCGGCGGGGAGGGGGGAGTGTGGTGTGGTTGTTGGTGTGGTTGGGTGTGCTGTGGGGTTGGAATTGTTATTGTTTGTGGGTAGGAATGTTCAATTCAAACTATTATTGTCATCATTTGTGTATCTTCTCTTTAAATTTTAAGAAATGTATTTTTACCTTGCTTGATTTGTTAGAATAAGGAAATGAAATTATTAATATTTTTTTTTTAAGAACAAAAGTGGAAGTTTACCTTGCTGGACTTGTCGAAGTAATCTATTTGACTTACTGAGAATAGCATCATTATTTTAGGATTTTTGTTGGAGGATTTTGTAAAGGAAAAAATCAACTTAAAAAGGAACTTTAGTAAAAAAAAAAAATTTATTGCTATAATTTGGTTTAATGTCTGAACCATATGATAACTATGCTGTGCCTTTGTTGAAGTCAATTGGGAGCAAAGTGGAAGAAGAAAAAGGAGTATGAAAGATGGGAGATCGACTGAGAGACCTGTATTGACTCCTTGACTTTGTTGCACCTAGTTTCCTTAGAGGGCTTTTTGATAGAACACAATTATGTCATATGTTGGGATTTTCAAATTGTAAATAGAATTGGAAATGGTTTTTACATCATCTGATCTTGGAATTTATGGAACTTTTAGGCATTTTTTAGTACTCATTTTGTTTCATTTTTAATTTTTGGAAGTTCATGAGGTATTGATTTTAGAAACACTATTTTTCTTTTGCTTACCAGCATACTAGTACTGAATCCATATTCATCTTTTTATTTCTCGAGGAACCTGTACTACTTTGTTTTTATACTAATGCCAGTGGAGTTACAGCCCCGATATCATTGTTTATTAAGTGTGTAATGGTTGTGTATACAATTGCAGAAGTTCAGAAATTTGGTGAGATTGGGAAGGATGCTGCATCATTGAATGACAACACATTTAAGGATAGAAGTGTACCTGTAGATTTCACTTTCATGGAATCAGAAATCCAAGGACCAAATTCTTCTGAAAAATTTGGTTATGAAAAAATTAGAGAAGGCACTTCAAGTTCCTTGAAAATGCAGGTGTTAAGTTTGACACAGAATGTGAAATACCTGGAAAGCAAATTGGAAGAGGCAAGGGCCATGCTCGAGGTGAAGGAATCAAAGGTTGCTGAGGTAGAAACCACTTTAAACAGTAGCAAGCCACTAAAGGAAGAATCAGGAAGCACTATTGAGTTACAGCCAGAAAAATGTAGAGAGATGGAGTCTGAACTTGAAGGTCTCTTCCAGCAAAAGATTGAGGCTGAAATTGAGTATCTGGCACTATTCAGGACAATTGAGAAGTTGAGAGTTGCTGTAGCTAATCCCTTGACACTCTTTGAAGAGCAAGAACCACTGGCTGAGGAGCAAGAACACATGCT
Source organism: Boswellia sacra (assembly GCA_013180625.2). Classification (NCBI taxonomy): domain Eukaryota; kingdom Viridiplantae; phylum Streptophyta; class Magnoliopsida; order Sapindales; family Burseraceae; genus Boswellia; species Boswellia sacra. The sequence goes on along the minus strand of SNVD02008080.1, from coordinate 153,509 downwards.
AAGCAAGCTTGGAGAAGCCGATAGTAAGGTGACAGTACTAAAGAAACAGGCAGAAGAGTTGGAAAAATATTGTGGAGATATTTTAGGGACTGAAGTAGCTTTGAAGATGGAGAAGGGGGTATGTAAGCTTACCTCATGTTTTTTCATACAGTTGATATTGCTTGTCTTTATATTTTGGCTGTTTATCTTGCAGTTATCACCCCATTCAGGGGCGGTTGTACCCACCTAAGTTTCAAGATATGGTCCTTTTTTTGTGTAATTGCAACTTAGCCAAAAAAATTTGAATAGTAGATTTCATTGTTGTTATATAGAACATTTTCTTTCTTTCCACAAGGAGGTTGCTGAGGGGGAGGAGTTGCAGATTTATATTATGTTTTATTGAAACTATTGTCATCTATAGGCCATTAATTTTATTTTATTTTTTGATAAATAAACACAATGTGTATGCTACCTTAGTTGCAGCTCCGGCTGACCTTTACTGGCAGTTCCTTTAGCGACATGCATTCCAATCGAGTCACGAAATGTCTTTTGCTAAATATGTAAACTTAATTGCAAATTGTGACGTCAAATCTGTTATTGAGTGTCCAATTGTTAAAAGCTGGATGTTACAAACTGTAGTATCACCTGCACATATATCTAAATTCCAGAAAACGATGATCAACAGTACATTTCAATTAATTCTTAATAAATTAGCACTCTGTGGAGATCATGTACGGTGCATTCAAAGTTTGATTTTGTGATGTACTCACCTTTCTTGAAATTGATTAGTCAGTATGTCGGAAATGAAGCATAATCCTAACTAACCGGAGAATGGCTTGAGTACGTCACCGTACAATTACTTGTTTATTTTGTATTTTGTATAAAAATCGTAAATTCATATATAAAAGTTATAAATGAGTATATAAGAGTTGTAAAGTTATAAATAAGTATATAAAAATTATAAATACAACTTTTATTTATTTATTTACGATTTTTATATATCTATTTACGATTTTTATACAAAATAAACAATGATATATGGGTATAATTGATGTACTGTAGACAAACTCTAAATAAGAGAGTGAAACAGTGATGATGATTTCATAGTGTAATGGTGCCTACTAAGCTCCATGCATACTGTTGTAATTTTGGGTGTTGCTGATGTACGGATAAGATTAATTGGCAGCATTGGTAGTTGTGTCTCGATATGGTTGTTTTGGGTAGAAAACTCCTTTAATTTTGTTGAGTTAGTGATGAAAACACGTTTTCTACAGCAGCAAGTTTCCTCATCCTTGCCATTTGCTACAATCCAGAATTAACATAAAGTCAAAAGAAGACCGCTGAATGCTTGCTCCCGGTGCTTGAAAGTTGAAATATGAAGCTCACAGTGAGGCTGCTCCTTTTGTTCCTCGGTCACTTTCCTGATTAAATCACCATGACCTCACTCTCCACATTCATTCAGTATCGTTTAGGCCTGCATTGTAGTCAAAGCATATATCATTTGGCCAAAAAGTCACCATCTAATGGCTGACAACTTCCCATTACCTTATGCAACGGTTAAAATGACTTGGGCCATAATCTCTTACTTTAACAAAAGATGTTGAAAGAGTCTTCATAACTTTGATTTACATTCACTTGAGTTGAGATGAACATTTTACATTAATAGACATGATTTAACTAAAGCTGTCATGCGATGTATAGCTAGTGCTTCTACCACTGGCTTTTAAAGGCTAAGTAAACTTGGAAGCTTCAAGCATGTGTAGTGTAGCTCAATAATGCCAGTTTTGTTTGGCACTGATGCAACTGCGATTGGCATCAATTATTTATGCACAAACACTTGATACAAGAGGAAAAGCGCACACGGATGAAACATCAGTTATTGAGATACTTATTCTGGAAGGGGAACGAAGGCATTGGTGTCGCCATCATCACTACTCTCCTCTTTTCAATTATCAATTGCAGGACTACCTAGGAGAAATTATTTTATTCAATTCAGTTCCCTTTATTATTTAACATATATAATGTATTAAAAACTTTTGGGATAATCAGTTGGCTTAGTGCCTGCGAAAAGCATGATGAGAAACTATTATATACGTATGTTAAACCCAATTTGCCACACTTGATTTTTATCTTTTCATAGCCACAGAACAATCAATACAAGTGTACTGATGTGTATATATACTGCACACAATCCTGATAAAATACGTATTTTGAGTTTGCCTTTGTCACAAGGAAAATCATGGGACTATAATAATTGAATGTATTGTTAATCATGGTATGACTACCTACCAACCCGCCCCAATTATATCTTTACTCAAGCGTTCAAGCGATTCATGGTGCCTGCACTTGCAGTAACAGTTGAGAAATATATAAATTGACGATTGATTTAAGAATAGATTTCCAGATAACAAGAACACTGAATATTGAAATGAAGTTGAATTTTAGTATTGAAGAGAAAATCTTATTACATTAATTATATTAACGAGCAAATAATTTAAATATACATCCTAGTACGCATCATAAATGCGGGAAGTGAACACAGAAAACTGAAAGACTGGGCATATGGTACTATTTGCAAGTTAAGAGCATGGCGTGAGAAAGGTGTCAATGTGTTTAAAGTCAATGATTCTTATACAAGATGTTGCTTTCATGTGATCACGAGAATCTGTCAAGAAAACAGGTGGGCTTTTTCTTTTCCTCTCATCGCCTAGCTAAGATACATACATAATTATTTATCTTCATTCTTACTTTTACAATTGTAATTTAAGGATTCATTACACTTTATGAGAAGAGCATTCTGCCACAGTAATTAGTTGAATAGATACCCTTTTGCTTTGTTTTTCTACAATGACTTGGTCTCAACTCTTACAGAATTGCAATTGGGGGGATTAAGATTTGAATAGCCTACCTGCTGTATATCTAAACATTGACAATAAAATAGTTAGGTTATGGTGAATTTCTTTCTTTCCGATTTAGAAGTTAAGCATATAATAATAGAAGCACTTAGGAAGATCTTAAATTCCAATTTATAAAAGAAGACCCTTTCAAAATGACTCCAAAAATGGCATCTGTAGACACCATGCAAGTTAACAAGTGGCTTGATTGGCTTAGATTTTTCCTTCGAAGGAACGTTTTGTACCAATCAAAGTAAAAAGGTTGCTTTTATAAGATAAGTATTAAAGGACGATGCTTCTCCAATGGGATGAAGAGGAGTTCTTGACTTCATCCAAACTTAAGGCTCGTCTTTTAAGTTCCCAAAAAGAAATAGCACTTTGGTGCGACCTTCCACTATACTACTTAGCGGTGTTATACATCTTCAACAAAAAAACAAACATCATGACCAAGCTCTAACAGAAAAAAAAAATGAATATCCTAAAAGTAAAAAGCTCTGGAATAGTCAAATTGCCATCCCATCAAACACTCTGAAATTCATAATCAACAACTGGTACGAATTGGTTAGTCATGAATAATAAATATAAACAAAAAAATGAATACTGAATTAACTAACAACTATTCTATTTAACATATACCAGAAAGAACCAAATGTAAATGCAGGCTCTTTACATCTTCAAAGTAAGAACACCGGATCTGTTCTAATCTTTCCTTCACATTAAAGCCTAACGGACCATCATGCTTTACATGAAGAAAATTTAACACAAAAAGACAAGCCCCCAAAGACCCCACTAGAGAAATCATGAAAGAACCAAGAGGGTTCCTTTGCAATTGTCTTTCACTAATGCAGCCAACAGTAGCACTACTAATTAAAATAAAAGAAAAAAGTGAACTTTATAAGCCTATCTATCTACTGTGACCTCCCTAAAAGACTTCCTATACTCAAACAGAAACTGACAAGCTAACTGATTGTATTAAGAGGCAGCTGCAACGGCTGCTTCACCACCAAAAACTTGATAATACTCAGCCGGTGTATCATTAAGATCAATGTCAAGGACTACCCTACGAGCTGTTTGAGTAACTTCCCCAGCAGATGAGGTCACCTGACTTGTGCTTGAAAATGCTTCAGCTGGGCCAGTCCAGTGGCACCTCTTGTGTCCACCGAGGGCCTGACCCGTTGGGAATGTCTTGCTGCATATGTTGCATTGGTGCTCGTCAGCAGCTGCAGCTGCTATCCTCGATAGTTCACCAGTTTCTTCAGATGCTACTGGTCTCTCGTGATCACCATTCTCCACAACTTTGCTAGTTATGTTAGTATTACAATTCCCATCTTCAGAAGCTGAAACAGCATCGGATGCAGATGAATCTTTTAGATTGTTAACATTCTTGTTTTTGTTGTGGCTAGCTACATGACCTCCAAGAGCCTGATGCTTAGCGAATGCCTTATTGCAAATAGGACAATAATAACTGCTGCTTTGAGTACTTAGTGGATCCTCATTAGCAGCCTCTACATCATCCAATTCAGTCAGTCTACGCTTCTTCTTCTTCAGCTGTTTCATCAACTTCCTTGAAATCTCCATCTCACTGTCATCCTCATAGTCATTCACAACCCAAGTGCTCTCAGAATTATTAGCTTCCAAATCAGTCTTCCCTTTTCCTTGCTCCACGTAATTCCTCGGAATGTCATCTTGAGTATCAGACCTCCGCTCTGTAACCTTCAACATCCCATAACCAGAACCAACCGAAGAGGTCTGATCAAAACCCCTCTTCTTCTCATGGCAATCAATGGAGCGATGTTCAGCTAGCATCAAGAGATCATTGACAGCTTGTTGCATAGCTTCTGTTTCTTCGTCATCAGTAGAAACAGGAGCATCCGAAACTCTCTGGCCTCTCCTAGCCTTCACCGACCAACCCTTTAATCTCTCCACCAAGTCGACAGTACTAGATCCCGCAGGAGGAGGAGCAGAAGAATCATCATCTCGCTGATCATTATCATCAGTAGTACTGTTAGATATAGTAGAGGAATTGGTAAGCTGTGGAGGTTGGATACCTCTCCATTCTCTCTCAGGATGCTTTCTCATGTGACCATACAAAGACTTCAAAGATCTGAAAGACTGCTTGCAAACGTAACAACTCAAACTCAATCCATTGGTGTCGCTGGTAGGACCATCCGATTGTATACTATTATTAACAACCACTTTCTTGACAGTAATTGGTTTTGGCGTCTTTTTCTGAAGACAAGCTCTCTTGTGTCCTCCAAGAGCCTTACCAGAGGTAAACTGTTTACCGCACTCGCTACAAGTTCGAAGCGCATCGGTTGGCGGACGAAGGAGATCATCTTCTTCCATAGCTGCGGCCTCAAACTTGGGGATCTTGAGCTTGAAAGACAAAGCGGCGTGAGCAGGAGTAGCGGTCCTAGCTGGAGGTTGATCTTGAGACAAGAGTTGAAAAGCTACGTCGTCATCATAATCTCCGGCGAGCAGTGATGAGTTGAAGTGGGTTTCTTGATTTTGAGCCATCACATAGAAAGGAACCGCAAAGTGACAATCTTTTTGTGCGGGTGAGGGTGATGGAAAGATTTGAATAATAGTTGACGTAAACAAAGAGTCACTTACTGTGCAGTTGGAGTTGGAGTTGGAGTTTAGGTTTAAGCTTGTATCGTATGGATATATTGCTTGTTTAGGAAGAAACACCCCTTTACTGATCTCGATTCATAAAAATTGAGCAAAAGCTGATGAAGAAGCTTGGAAATAACAAGTACTTGTAGAAGAAGGAGGAGAAGATGAAGATGCAAAGACGAGTGGGAGTGTAGTTATTATGTTGAAGAGTCACTCCAAGAGTTGAACACTGTCACGTTCCTAGCTGGTCTCTTTCTTCGCCTTTGCCCTTTGGCTTTGCCTTTGCTTAAGATTAATATAATATACTTACCATACCCATACCCATGTACAATTACCATTACCAAACCCTATTTTCCCCATTTCAATTTTCCCGATAATTCCTCTTTTCAATTTCAACCTTCCTTAAATTTTCTTCTTTTTATTTGGCTAATTAATTTTATTTTTATTGCTTATTGATCTTCTAATCAAAACGGGATTCTCCCTCAAATGTAACAATATATGTAACAATATATGGTAACTTGTATGGTTGGTTTTTTTTAGATTTAAATTCCTTTTCATACTTATCCCTTTTTATTGCTATCTTTAACTTCTATCATTAATGATAATCTTTCTAAATATTATTTTTTTTAATTACATATAAATATATAGCACATATGCATTAGAAATTTATTAAATTAAAAAAAAATAATTATTTGAAACATCCAAATGATCAGAATAGGAAAGCTTTGTGTGTTGGTGACATATTTTAGTTTTAGATGGAAACAATAGGTTGTAATTTATTTGACTGTTGATTAGTTTTATATATATATAAAATATTTTTATGTGTGAGTGGCATAGTTTCTAATAGTTTATTTATGCACATATATGATATATATATATATATATATATATATATATATATATATATATATATATGAGTTGTGTTGTTTTGAATATGTCATATGAAAATTGATGAATTGAGACCACTAAGCTTGGGATCCTTGTGGCTTTATACAATCTCATTATAGTAGGAGAAAGTCTTACTAGTTCAACTTAAGTTGACACGTATACTAGCTAGATCTAGATCGATGACATCAATTCATCCAACTAATTATGTTTATGTCAATGCAGATGCCCCTTTCCCACGATAGCATGCAAATTTTCTCTTCTATTATGCAGCTAATTATGAAACAATTTTTCATCCTAAAAAAACTCCTTCATTCATAGCTATATATAATCTTGATTCACAAATCATAAAAATTCTAATATTTGGCAAAATATTTGACTTCAGTGAATTTGGTTGCATTCATAAAAGCTTAATACAAACTGGAATACCAATCGATCTTTAAATGGAGTTTTTTTTTTTTTTTAATTTTCATGTTCTTATGAAGATTGTGAACCAAATTAAGCATAGATGTTAAGTTGAACTATCATGGTAGCATGCAAAAGAGAGCTAGGTGAGAACTGAGAAGTCCAAATTCAGTCTTGAAGTTATGCAAGATACATATTTATTCAAAAAGAGTTTGGGATAACTTTGGTTGACTGCAAAGAGAGAGATGTGAAAAATATTTGGCAGTCTTTCAGCACAACAATTTCTAATAAATAGGGGCACTACATTCCAAGTCTCCAAATCAGAATTTTGACCAGAACCAACACCAGGAGAGGAGGACCAAAGATATTAGATATATTTGATATGATGACTTGATCATCTACAATTAACATTATTAAGTTTTGTGTATAGTTGGGAATATGAACAAGTTGGTTCTGGCTTCTTATTTTCCAACTTTCAACCAATCAACAGTCAAGCTGCAGTCATAGCCCTTGAAATATTGCATTTATCATGGGGAAATGCCAACCCACGCTTCTTGCTGCCATAATTTTAGGAATTCCAATCTTAAAATTAAAAATTAAATGAGAATTTTCAGTAGGAATGACTCCAGCAGGAAGGATCCTTAGAATTTCTTTCTTAAAGACAAGATTTTCCCTGATAATCTTTCCAAAATTGAGACTCCATTATCATTTCTCTATAATAAATAAATATGCAGCATCTTTCAACACCAAGGATCCGTAGCGCAATGGTAGCGCGTCTGACTCCAGATCAGAAGGTTGCGTGTTCGATTCACGTCGGGTTCAATTCCCTTAAATAAAGGACCCTTCCTTTTTCTTTCTGCACTGTTTTGCCGATGCCACCACTCCCATCTTTTTATTGATCATCCCATCTTTTTATTGATCAATTTAGACTTTTTCCACCAACTTTATGTTTTAATTAACCAATTTACACTTGTATGCTACAATGTTATTAGGAGCAAAATTACTGAGGCCAACGAAGCTCAAGGTCAAGGACATAAGCATTTAGCAACTTCCCCTATAATAAAGCAAAATGAACAAGGTAATCCTAATAGCAACTGAGAGCTACCATTTTACCAACTCCACAGCATTACATCATTTAATTCTCTTCATATGTTACACAGCTGCCCTGCCCCATCTCATCTCAGGTTTCGCAAATGGCCCATGACAAAAAAACAACACAGGAGAAATTAAAAATCGAGCAGCCATGATGACGATAACAACAACAACACAGTAAACTAGCAAACAACAGAGATTTCTACGTCCTACTCGACGGCTTCCTAATAAAAACCAACATATTGGAGGCTACAGAACGGTCGAGTCATAGGAGGATTTGTATTCCAACATCTCAGTCTTGTATCTCTCCTTATCCTTCAATCCTTTATCCTGATAGACCTGCACCAGAGTATCCAACCTTATAAATAACACAAACAAGCGCTCCAAATTATTCTGACTCGAGGAACTTATATGTTGGAAACTTTTAGATAGCACATAATCATAATATTGTCACTGTAAATCCCTGTTCAGAGCTGCTTAAGCTCAAGATTAGATGTGATTTCATGCACGAAAAGAATACTCTCACATTCAACACAGCTTTAGTTAAATGGATAAAAGCAGCAACTAACATGAAAACAGAGCCATCCACCAAAGTCAGATTTTCACTCCTTATTAGCAGCTGCTCACGTTGTACATTCAATATTTGCTATAAGAAATGACTACAATGGGATGCCCCACAGATGGATTCCAAGAAAATGCCACGTTGAAAACAAGATTAGTTTTATGCGACAAACAAGCTCGCAAGGAAGGAGGATGCTCATCCATTGTTTCATTAAATGTATAGGCAACTAAACAAGTCAATGTGATCAGAACAAAGGTCAGGAAGTTGTGATGAAGGAAACGAAATACACAAACAGCTATATATGGACTGGTTTGGATTTTGTCCTGCCCCCACTGAACATTATTTTGTCAATAAGATACGATAAGCTGAGCATGTGATTGCCATCATTGTCATTGCTTATATAGCAATAACCATCCATAGAAAGCATACTGCTAAACAAAATTAGAATTGGCAAGCGAAACCAACAAATGCACATGCAACCACAGAAACGGCAATAAGAACTTCCAAAGCAGCTTGCAGCGTCCACAGAGGACTTTTTCTTTTAATATTTTCACCCCTCTGCATGGTATGAATCAACAAATATCTATCTACTGTTAAAGAAATACGCTCCAGTTCATCAGAACATGAAACTATAGCACCGTCACCAGAGAAAAATCATATGTTAAGAATGAGTTTGTATACCTGTTTTTCAGCCTCAGTGAGATTGCTCCAAAGGACCCCTATCTTCTTACTGATGGCTTTCTCCTGCCCATAATACTGAGGTTTTAACCGTGCATAGTGCTCAGCAAAGAAGAAATTGTAACCACTACGATTTGACTTAGGTCGTGATGGATCCCGCAAAGCCAACCGAGATCTCTTCCGTCGCCGGTGTGTAGGTGCAACTGAATTATTAGAACTCTGAGGCACATGAAGCATTTGAGGAATATGATATAAGACACCTTTAAGCTGGTCAGAACCCAACTTCACAGTGATCAGGTATCCATTATCAAACTTTCCATCAATAATTCCAGTAACTGAACAGCCAGGCTGCAATTTTGGGCTGCCTGCATGTAAAAATACAGCAAAAACCTTATTGTTCTATACAGGGCCAATGTATCCATACATCAGAGAAATAGTAAATAATTAATCACTTAATTAATTAATGCAGCTCATGTGAAAGGTATTATTATCAAAGGAAAATTAATGGAGAAATTGAGAAACATACTTTGCAAACCTATGGAAAAAGTTAAGTTTTTAGATATTGCCGAAGTAATTTCAGCTGATCTTTTTCTTTCCTAACTGCTACTTAAGAAACCTTTTGCAAAAAGGACTATTTACAAAACTTATTTGCTACTGAAGTATCAAAGCAGTAATTTCTCTTCATTGTGTGTAAAGAGATTATAGTGCACAAGCATGACAGAAATTCCTAATATACAAATCCAATTAAATGCAACTACAGGGGAGTGACTTGTATCTTGGCTCTTTCTTTTTATTTTTTATTTTTTATTTTTTTCCTTTTAAATGCAAAAATCCCTCAACCTTCCCCTTGTTGACTGAATTCTAAACATGGGAGTTACATCCACACCTGCAAGCTCGGTAAACAAGAAACATGCAGTATAGGGGTGTGTTCGTTTATGAATTTTGCGTTTTTTTGTTTTCAAAATAATCTAAGAATATGTGGTTGATTTTAAATTATTTTAAATTTTAAAGAGAATACGTGGTTGATATTGATTTTGAAATGTATTAGAAAATGTACAGCACAAAAATAAAAAAAAAAATTGTGTTCATAAATGAACACATTCCACATTTCCCAATAGGTGGCCTGAAGGTATTTGAACCCTTCACCTCAATGATCGGGTCAAGAACTTTACCACCAAGCCCAACCATTGGTAATCTTGGCTCAATATTTAGGCATGGATGAGCTGTAACTTGCCCATATAGGTATTTGGTACATTTAAAGATTAAATAACTTGTCAAGCAGGTTTACAACGCAAATGAACATTATTAACCCATATATAAGGCCTCAGCAGGAGAAAGATCAAATTATTCAAAAAATAGAAGAAAAGAAAAATCATGTATTTTCCTTACAAAAGATCGAAATACAAAAAATTTATCATGTGTAATCATTAAATAATGGTCATCTCACAGATTAAAATCATCTGATCATCATAAAAATCAGCATTTTAATATATTAGGTGGGCCTAGTAATTTAAATAAAGTGCGTGAGGAGTCTTACTACCAAAAATGAATCTGATGGATGATACCACATTCATCTGTATCTTTACAACAAGTTTACGAAATAAAACATATCATTTTGAATCACAAAGAGAACAAATAGAGAATAGAGACATGAAAAGAAGTTAATATAATAATCCACTACAAAGACATACCCTGACCTCCTAACTGGTTCATACCAGAGCCTTCCTCTTGAGGTGCTGATTCATTGTCAAGGCTTCCACTTACATTATCTGTAAAAAAGTAATAAGAACTTTATGTGAAATATATGGGAAAACTCCAATTGCACATTCAAAAGTCATGTTTCCATGTACCAGGTATTGAAGATGAAGGGACTTGCTTGCGGAAGTAATAGAATTGCTCAAAGTGATAAAGTAATGACAGATAATACTTCCTTAACACAAATGATGCACTGGTAATTGTTGTTGGGAAATTGAAGACCACTATCACTTCCTTCCATTTGCGGTCTCTGATTACCTATAACAAATTCAAGAGAATCGAACATAAAAAGAGAATAAGTTCCCTCATTAGGTTTCAAGAAAGAAACAGAAAGATATGATCATCCAGTAACCTAAACAGATAAAGTTACTCTCATTCTAAAATGGAGACTAGCTTGAAACCTTTTTGAAACAAGTTAGGAGGAGAAGGTTATCACCGTTTTGTGACACTAACCCACTAAGTTCTCTCTTTGGTATAAGAGATCTACATAGCAAACAACATCCCATATACCAATTATGAAATCCATAATAACTCGTACCTTTTCAAGGCCACCACGAGATGTCACCTCAACGAACAGACGGTGTAGATCTAGCTCCTTTCCACCTACAGTAGGAATCCTATACAATAAAATGAAAATCAAAAGAACAAAAATCATAATCACCATCTTTTACAAATAACAAAAATATGAAAGCTACGTCCAAGTGAGAGAATGCAGCATGGATGCACTGATAAACACAGAAGAGGACTCAATTGGAAAAATATAAAAGGAACAAAAATATTTCATAAAAAGAGTAAAATGAACTAAAAGCAAGGAACGAACAGAAGACTTCAAAAGTAAATCTCTCCACGTTTGTGCTCAACATTTTATACTATGAATTTTTATTACATAACATGCAGAAAGTTTAGATAACATACAGGTCTGTTAATGCATAGGAATCGGTCATTGCAGAAACCATATTAAAAACCCAGCAAGCACCTTATTATGCACTTAAATCTAACTTATCTAACAGGAGGTTCGCTTTGTGTTCCTCGGATTACAAAAATTAATTCTTCGACGATGTTAACGAATTTTGTAGATAACGGAGCCGTAAATGCCTTAGTTAATAATTTTGAGTCAGAAATTAAGATCTGAGTCGATAGTAAGACCAATAAATCCTCAATAGTTGCATTTATGATAAAGTTAAAATTTTTCAGAGCTGAACTGTGCCACTAGAAGATAGTGCTCTCAATCAGAAAACTCGAAAGCATCAAACAGAAACGGAGCACAGCATGAATATACTACTTCTTAGCCACATGGCTATTCTTCAAAATTACAAGACAAATTCCACAAAACAAAAACATTCATACTAAAAATAAATGAAAAACCATTCTGTCCCTCCAAAATCGTAAAAAATAACTTAAAAACAAAAATATCACACAACAGAAGCAAAAATTGGAAAAATAAAACGACCCAGATGAATAAAACGCAAGTAAACAGACCAGAAACATAAAAGGCAGCAACTTTGAAGAGATACATACTTGAACTTGATACCAAAGGACTTGTGAAAGGCTTTGAGAGTAGCCCAGAAAAGATCAGAACTTTGAGCAACATCCTCGTACTTGGCGGTTGGTGGAGGGTAGTAAGTGGAAGTGTTGGTGGTATTGTTGGTAGTAAGAGATGATTTTTGGCCATTTATAGTATGGGACGACATTTTTAAGTCAGGAAGGTAAAGATTGATAGAAAGCAAGAATAGAATAGAATAGATGATTGATAAGAGTTGAGTTGAGTTGAGTTCAACTGAGTTTACTTTTGCTTCTCTTATTATAATAAAGTTTTTAGCTCAAATGCATCTTCCTAATATTTACAACTATATATTATAATAATAATAATAATAATATCTCTACTAAATCAAAGTTTGCTTGGTAATGTTAATATAAGCAAATACTGAGAGAGTTAGAGAATGAGTAAAAGATGGATACAGATGATGAGGAAGAGACTAGATTGGATTAGGTCGTAAGGGCAAAGGTAAAGGTAAAGCAAGATTTATAGTGTTAGTGACCCCTTTCTTTTTACAATTTAATAAAATAACAGTTTTTTTATTATTTTTTTCTGGAGTGTAGTGAAAACAAGGATTATATTCTTAAGTTGTAATCTATAGCTACTTATAGCTAAGAAATTTTCAACCATAAACTAATATTCATGAAGGAAATAAATAAAAAGTTTTTATTTGAAATTGTGATCGTTGATGTAGCAATCATTTGCAATTTCTGGAGTGGATATTTATGTCAAATTATAAGATTATCTTCCAAAGCCATTGACCTAAACATTGTGGTAAGTAGAAGCTGAAGATTTGATAGCAATTTGGTAGAGGAATTCAAAATCTATCCTTAAAAAAACCCTTTTTCTTTAATAATTGAATTATGCACAGCATAAATTCCGACTTTTAATTGCTAGAGCGAGTTTTAATAAAATCTACCCAAAAATGCTAGCATCAGAATGGAGCACTGCCTAGTTTTATGTTTAAAGGCGTATACCAAGTACGCGAAGAATTAAACAATACCAACGTCAGTTTGTGATTTATTAGAAGCCTTTGAAACTCGTTAAATAAGATAGAACAGCCAATTTCTTAGGGTTATAGAAAGTTAATTACACCGGTTGCATGCGTCAGTTGTATGCGTAGAATTATTCTTAATTAAAAAAAAAATACTTTGATCTAGTGAAGTTTAAGTTATCTAACCATAAAACTTATCTATATGATTCGCCACACCTAACAAAACTATTATAAAGCAGGTTGTGTGAAATACTCAATATGTTCAAAGTTTTTTTTAGCTTGAGTTGAAATAAGTCTTATAAGATATTCAATAAGCCTAGTAAATTATTGTTCAGCATGTCTAGTAAAATGTTCAACAATGGATTTGTATGAAGGGTCTGTTGAAGGGTGTATTGATACAGTATTTTTGTTTAAAAGTAATATTATTCTTACAAATTATCCATATAAATTTACTCATACAAACTAATATATCATGATATGATGTGCAAATTTTAAATTTTAACTACATTAATTAACGTAGGTAATGTGATAATCATTTAATAATGTCATATTGATTTATATGAGTTTGTATAAATAGCATATGTTTAAATACATTAAATATATTTCTATAAAGATTTGCAAAAATTCATAAGAAAGTAGTGATACATATTCAAAAACTTATTATAAAATCATTCATGCAACATAAAATTAAAACTATTATATTATATCATATCACTCATTAAATCATCATATCATCCACTTGACAAACCTGTGACACTTTGTACTCTGTGACACTTTTTAATCCTCATAAATCTTAGAGAGGTAACTCCTATATAGTTTTAGAAGGTGGGTCTCATGTGTGTGCAAGACTAACACCTCGATCTATTGTCTGTTTTAGATACATAGTCCATCACGGTTTTATTTTCGGGTTTTAGAATCCAAAAGACCTCCAGTAACTTAAACAGCCCATAGGATATTTAAGCTGTTTTCACGTATCATTCTCAAGCGATGTGCGATGTTATATCGACAATTTAAGAATTAACCCTTGAAACTCTTGATCAATTTTGTTTAAAGAAGCAAATGAATGCCACTGCCTTGCCTTGGCACAAAAGATATTACATGATATATGGCAGGCCACAATGAATAGGTCTTAAATTCACATTACTATAAAAAATTAAGAGGGTGGTCAAGTTAATTAACAAATGTAGTTTTCCCATTTTTAATTAACCAAGATATCTAACAAAAACGAGGGGTCAAGAGACAATTATTGAAGTGTTAGCATTCGTTCAAGGATGACACAGACGCACAGCAACCATGGGGTAAAAGTGGCAACATCCACGAAGATAAGATATCGTCTTACCGATCACAGTTCACAAAAAATTAATTAAATTAAATATCACAATTAACATTTCATGATACAGCTAGGCAATATTAATGCAAATCAAAATGGTGGAATTTTAACATCAACTTGGTTTCGAGTCAGACTTAAATATATTTGTGGACTGGTGCCCTCAATTAATCATCTTCATTAATATATTTAGTCTGATTATAATTACTCACCACACTGATTTGATACTGGAAAGACTAATTAATGAGATTATATACATGAAGTGGAGTGGCTGCTTAGACTCAAGGTCAAGGATTAATTGTTTATATGCATGGTTACATAAATTGATTAAACCGCAAAACTGAGTAAACAAATTAAATTAGGAAGAGAGTTCAATTTCTACAAGAGTACACATGACGAAAGCAAGGATTGAGAAGATCTAGTACATCATCGCAATTCGCATCCATGATCCGAGAACAAACTCATTCATTCACAAGCAAAGCAAAGCAACCGACTAATTTTTCATCAAATTAGAAACGAAAAATAGATAAGATAGAAGATAACACTAGAGTAATATCAAAACTATACAAATTAAAAACTAAGTTAAATGCAATGCAACGGAAGAGAAATATGTATGGAAAAATCAGAAGAACTTGGGATCATAGCCATTGCTGGTGGTGGCCAAGATGTAGTAAGCAACAATATGGCCAATGGAGCCCCATGCCAGAACATCAACGATGTTGAAGCCAACAGGGTCGTTAGATTTCAGAAGACTAACGTACTCCTTGGCACGTGTGTCACCAGCTTCGAAGTGGGTGAGACCATTCTGCTCGGGCAACCCTTGTTTAGCCACGTTCTCTCTCTGGAAGTTGAAGAAAACAAACCTACCCAAGAACAAGGAAAGACCAGTGCTCAGGCTGATAACAAGGGAAGGGTTGAGCTCAGCCTTGATGGGGCCAGAAAAGCTCCTGCTGCTTCTGGAAAAGGAAGAGGAGCTCAGCTTGGGAAGGGAGGTTTTGGCTTTCGTAAGGGGTCTTAGGCCTTGGAAAGAGATGTTGCATGGTGAAAGGTACTGGTGTTTTTGGATGGTGGATGACAAAGTGGGTGTGAACAAACTGGATGAGGCTGCAGCTGCCATGGAGAGTAGATTTAGACGGTTGAAGCCCCAACTGACCACTTGAAGGGAAAGTGTTAGGAAGAGATGAGAGATAGTGGTTTACATACAAATAGGATCATATAATCCACAAGTCACGGTTAACAAAAGCACACCTGGATTTCTGAGGATGGAAATCAGCAAACTGAGATTTTGGAAGGTGACTTGGCCTTGTTTTATTGGTTCTCTTGTGGATCAGAGATTTTTGGCACGAGTAGAAGTATTACACACTGCAATATAACCACATTATAAATGACTTGGTTCGCGTAACCACTCAACAAGGATCCGTGGCGCAATGGTAGCGCGTCTGACTCCAGATCAGAAGGTTGCGTGTTCGATTCACGTCGGGTTCAATCCCCTTAAGAATAAGGATCCTCTTTTTATTAGAAATATTATAGAAAATAATAATATAATTTTTTTTAGATCTACAAAAGTTAACGAGGAAAAATAGATTTTAATTTATTAAAATTAGTATGTCTATGCCGTCAAAAACTAATTTTAGGAAATTAAAAATAGTATAGAAAATAACAAGAGAACCTTTTTTTTTTTTTTGAGATATCTACAAAAGTTAACTTTCGGTCTTCCACGAGGAAAATAGATTTTAATTTCTTAAAATTAGTATGCATATGCCTTCATTCAACCTCCACTAAGGAGCAACAACTACTAAAATAGTACGCACGTGCCATCATTCAACCTCCACCGAGAAGCAACAATTATAAGATAAACAAAGGCAGAATCACCAATGAAATCGCCCATTTACCAAGAACAGGAAGCCCAAGTTCATTGTCATTTCTTTTAGTTCACATTAAACAGTGATTTCTAGCCTTCTGTACATCCCCTCCCTTTCAACACAAATCTTATGATCAACTCCACCAGTAGTGGACTAAGACTAATTGAAACGGTAACCTAAATTGCACATCATATCACATTTACAACTAGACCCTTTCCTACAGGCTTCATACTAGGTTTCAATTGAACCACGTACACAGCACTCAACACACCCATTATTTGCAGGTTGCACGCGCACACCCAACTTAAATTAAGGAATCAAGGTATGAGTAATTCCGGCAGCGCCCATATTCAAGAAGGCTACCGTATGTCCGATCCCAAACTCCAATAAAGAGAGACTCCGTATCGGGGCTGAATGATATGCCAGATATCTCCCCGAAAAAGTCAATCTCCTGCTCCCTCTCGTAGCCGCTTTTAACATCATACACATGCACAAAGTCTGCAGGCTCTGCTGTTGCCATGTACCGACCATCAGATGTATATCTGATAGACCGAATGGCTCCAAGGTTGCCCTTCAGAACAGCAACTGACTTAGATAGGTTTCGTACGTCCCAAATCCGGCAGGTTTTGTCCTGATTTCCGGTGGCAAAAGTGACACCATCAGGGTGCCATCCCGATGCAAATGAGAAATCCAAGTGCCCACACAACGCTGAAATAGTCTGTAAAGAGTACAAATTACAATCAGTACATTCTTTAGTTTCCATGTCCCACATCCAGATAACAATTGACGAGAGAGTTCACAATTACCTTTCCAGTATTTGAATCAACCAATAGACCATCGGGGTTGTCTCCAACAATTACTAGAAGCTTACCATCAGGACTTAATGAAGTATGCTGCAAACATCAATCAATGAGAAAACCTCCAACTAAATATGATGGATTTGCACTAAGCAGCTCAAATCACAACACAGCTCATTCATCAAGCATTCTTGAATACATCTCATTCAAGTTGTGTGACTAATATATAGATACCATACTTTATAACAAACTTACATTCACCGGCCAAAGAAAACGAAAATGCTTAGAAAGTTGATACTTCTCCATATCAAAGTCTCTCACTCCACAATCATTATTTGAAGCTGTGAAGTGGACTGCACCACTGAGAATTCAGGACACAAGCGCAATTAGGCTCGGTTTTCATGTTAATACTTCTGCCTCCAGCAAAAGAAAGAATAAATACCTGGGACTGCCATAGATTTCAACAGCATTAGTGATAGCATTATCATCATATGTCGTACGAGAACAAAAGCTCACCCCAGGTCGATCCAGATGCTGTATGCCAAAAAAAAAAAAAAAAAAAGGAAAAACTTTTAGCATGATGTGCATAAAGAAAGCAAAAACACAACCATATAAATTATTTGCAAGGTTAAAACATAGAAATGGAAAGCTTTAGCAAAAACATTGACTTTGCTCAAAAATCAGAACTTTTAAGCCGTCCTTATTCCATTAAGGATCCCTTGAATGCTACATGCTCTTCAACCTAAGGCACCCCAAGGTGCAGCTATGTTACACATTACAAGAGGAATGCAATCCACGTAAGTGTTGGAACCATGTAAACAAATGGACATGCTACTACAACAACAATGATTTTTAATATCTCTTTGTTCCATTGAAGGACATAAAGGAAGCGTTGAGACCTACCTTGCAAATCAGCTCCCCCTGAAATCCTCCTGCAACTAGCAACTTATCTTTAACAGCAAGAGTGCTAACTTGAGTCTGCGTAAATCCTTCCAACAAACTGCCGGGATGTTTCTATGTTGAAGAAAAATAAATTGGTAAATTTCAACGAAGAAATTCAAGTAAGGGCAAGGATAGAGATGTGAGCGGTAGTTTATCAGATTAAAATTTAGTTAAACAACACTAACTTCGGTTGGTGCCACATGGCCAGAAACATTGAGAACTTGAGACCGGCTGCAAGTTAACGAAGACCAATGAATGACTGAAAAATGTGACATAAGGTAGACATCATGCTTTGACGTAGCCCAGACCAAGTTCCTTAGCTACAGCAACACAAAACAAACACGTCAGACAAATGCAAGAACATTTAATAAGAGAACAAACATCATCATTATGTAAGAATATTTCAGGAATGCATCTCTCAACTGTATCAAAATGCATCATCATTATGTAAGACTAAGGGGAAAAATAGTAGCTGATAGGCACTTAGTAGCCACCTGAAAATGAAGAATAGTTGATTTCACAGATCGTGAGTTTCTTCTGAACTCATAAAATGACCCCACTTTCTTAGTAACTTTGCAATCCTGGTTACAGTAGGGAAAAAGGTAAATCAGATTCCTATAGAATTACAAGATTTACATTATAAATATGAGCAAAAGGAAAATGTGAAAAGAGAAAAAACATAATAACTTTTACCTTCCCTGACCCTTCTCCAGACTGAGGAATATTTTCATAGTTCTTGTACTGTTCCAGCCTAGTTTGCCGATACTTTTCCCTTGTGATACTAAGCCTTTCCCAAGGTATACCTTGGATATCTCTCCCTCTTCTAGCTTGAGCAGCAGAAGTGTCAGCCATTTTAGTATTCTGCAGAAACCACAACAAACCTGATTAAAATCTACAATCCTGCGAAAACTTAAGAAGCTACATTTGATATTAGCCCTGGATGACAATGATAATATTGCTTCACGTTTCTACATATCCACCGTAAAACGTAACACAGACCGAAAAGTCATAGTCATCAACATCAGAATCTGAGCCACCCATATCTCTGCCACGGAATTCTTCTTCCACATCATCATCTATATCTTCCATGTCATATTCATCTGCCATATACTCGGCATCATCCCCTTGGTAATTAGACATACTTGATCCAATAAATGCCCACCTATACCAAAATGAATTCAGGGAAATTCATCAGAGAAAAAGAAAACACTTTAATCCAACACTTTAAAAAAAAAAAAAAAAAAAAGAGTAGAAAATCAAACTTTTTGTACTCAATTAAGCATGGCTCCAATAAAATGTTAAAGAGAGAGAGATTGAATTACATTAGATTTTTATTATCTCATGAATGAATATAGCATTTACTAGAGTCTAAGCTTATATAAGATATTAATAAAACATCTAGAAAGTTTTGCCAGTTGAAACGAAGAAGTTAGGTGCCATGAGAGCATTTGACGTAAAGGTAGTGATCTTTTGCACAAGATTACCATACATGTGACAACAAGCCTCCCAAGGTGTGAATGGCCACAGCCAAAGCACATTCACCATATATGTAGCAACCCCATTAAGAACTACCTAAACAACTGCTCCCAAGAAGAACCAAAGCGCCAGCATCCACTCAGTTATTAGCAATTCTCAATATGTAGCCTATGCTAATACAAGCACAGGGAGGAAAATACAATATCATCTAGATCAGGTCCATTGGAGATACATAAATGATAACAAACAGTTCTTCTACGCTTAAATTGATTCTTAAAACAATTAAAAGTCTAGTTACAATATGCAATCCGGCATGACTAAAAAATCTGTCCTTTTATGCAATATGAAATTATAAGAGATATATGTTTTACAAATCAAACAGCAGATGCATGCAGAATCATATATACAATTAAAATTGAAAAGCCCCCAGACTTTAAAAGCCTGAATTATTAATTTATAACTTTTCTCAACGCAATACAAGAAAATAACGAAACAGCAGAAAAATATAACAACGACGACGACGACAATAAATTGATAATCATGCAAATTAGTTATTTACAATTATAATTTAAGAAAAAATATATATATATATAACAAAGCCCTAAACCAGCTGAACCTATATCCTCGTGATCATAGCAAATTGATTTATCATAATTAAGTGAAAACAAAAATAAAATTTTTAGAAAAAATAAGGCAAACACAGAAAACGAGATACAAGATATACGTATGCAAAGAAAAAGGCAGAAACGGAAATTCACCTCTGATAGGAATTAGGGTTTACACTGAGCTCCTCCGATCTGAATATGTGAATAACATAGCCTAGAAGATCATTATTGCCCGATTTTTTACAATTTTCTCTTTTTTATTTTATTTTATTTTTTTAAGCAAAGAATATTGTTTGACGGTGGGTTGAAATGATCGCGAGAACTCAAGAAATAAGAGAAAACGCGCGCGAGAGAGAAAAAGAGAGGCGAGGACGAAGCGTTAGGTCGTGTTTATCCAATCGACTGATTTTCGAGCTTCTTTTGATAGCGACATCTGGCTTTATATCATACATTACGTACCTGCTATTCCTTTTTTTTTTTCAGAAATTATATTATTCTATTTTTTGTTGCGTTGGCTAATTTTTTTAAATATTTTAATCTCTTCAATAATAAGATAAAAAGCGTATCTCCTCTTCTCTTCCCTTGTTGTGTTATTTATAAATAAATAATTACTACCCAAAATAACTGTCTCTCATTTAAAATTAAAAGTTTTTTATTTTGTTTTTTCTCTTTGTATTTTGTTTTAGAGAATCCCACTAAATTTAATTTAAGATGGTATAACTCATAACAATTATGAATTTTTTACAACTCTAATCAAATATTAAATAGGTTTGACATTTTGTACCTATATTAATCCTTTAATCATCTAAATTTTTTAATATCTAGTACATGCATGGGGATCGATGAATCCATGTTATCGTCTTTAAAGGCTATGTAAAACCCCTAAAATTTTTGAGATTTGGAACTTTATCAAACTACGTAACCTATCAATTTATAAATATTGAATATAATATGAAAATATTTTTTATAATAAAATTATAAAATAGTGAAGGGATATCAATAAGATGTTACTATATACTTTATAGCATACATTAAAACAATCATTCTTCATAAATCTACAACTCAATTTGAAGAAATTACTTAACTTTCATTTATGGGCTATTTCCTTAAAATTTGAATGGAATTACTTTAAAACACTTAATAAAATCGAAATAAAAACAAATAAAAGAAATATTACAAATCAAATGCTACTTTTAAGTTGATAGTATGGTTTAACTAACATCAAATATTAGCCATAAATTGAT
This sequence comes from Boswellia sacra, assembly GCA_013180625.2. Lineage (NCBI taxonomy): Eukaryota > Viridiplantae > Streptophyta > Magnoliopsida > Sapindales > Burseraceae > Boswellia > Boswellia sacra. Next base: position 131,859 of record SNVD02008080.1, on the reverse strand, counting down.
GGGACTTTAGAGATAAATCTTGTGACCTGTATCATACTTTACGTATTTTACTCCTTGTTGAATATCTTTATTTATTATTATTGTTTTTTTTTTCAATTACTACTTTTCTCATCCTTTTTCTTTTCCTATCCGAAAGGCAAATTGAAAAAGAAGTTCCTGCTAATAGTTTTGATTTTAATGTAAATTAATTAATTTTCATAAAAAAAAGATTATACTAACTTGAACATATTAATTCAAAAATTAGTTATTAAATGTTTGTTGGGTATATAATTTTTTGAACGTAAATATTTGTTATCAATAATAAAAAGACTTAAGCATATGATAATTGAAAAAAATAATTACTTACAATTAAATAGACGTGAGGGAATAGTTTTATGGTCGATCAGGACCCATCAGCAATAAATGTCATCCACTCATCCTCCAAAATTAATGACGACATTTTTCATTAGTTGATTGCATTTATTTCTCTGAATGTGTGATATAAAGTAAAATATCCTTGTCTGATTAGATAGTGTACACTTTCAAGTCCTAATATTAATTAACATAAACAAAAGATTCTTTTATATAAACATGTATATATACAATCAAGTTATCAATGGCAGTAGTATTCTCTCATTAACCAAAAATATATTTGTTGTTCATGCAAATTTGAATGAAAAAGTAATTGAAATAATCCATGAAATAATTGAATTATAAAGAACAAAACAAAGCAAACTCATAGGGCAATGTACATTGGTTCTTAATTAGTGGGGTGTGACGATCACTTTTGACAAAGTTAAAAGGATTTATTAGATTTAAATATATTAATAAAGAATTATAAAGTTTTAAACATTCTTTAAGAGGTGGTTGAGGCCATAGATTCATTGTATGACAACTTGTGTACTATAAATACACCACTTGGATTAGAGGAAGCTTGGACAGAATTTTCTACACAGTCAACTAAACTAATTTCATATGAAATATACTCCACGTTTATTGATGAGTATTTCTATTCAACCTCTATTTTTTATTTTATTAGCACTCACATTTTATTTTATAACGATATATTTATAATCTTAAATTCTTTCTAACAGTCTCTTATTTCATTCGGTACCCAATTTTGGATATTCTTATAATAACTATAGCATATCTTAATTTTTTTAAAATTAATATATATATATACACACACACAAAACCAACGTTTTTTTCCAACTTGTGGTAAATCATTGTAGAACAATTTGATGTTAATTAGATAAGGAATGAAGTTGGTTGTAATGAAATTTTAGATGATCATATAACCTTGTATCTAATTGACATCAAATCATTCTATGAGGAGAAAGAAAGATAAACGGATTTTAATAGATTTGAGATAAAAACACACAATTTGGAGAGAGACGAGGGATGAAGTTGGCGCGAGGGAGGGAGGATGAAGTTAATGTTAGATAAAAAATAGGGAAAAGAAGGGAGAAAATGAAAGTTTTTCTTTTGTTGACTCACTCAATATTAATTGTCTCATTTATTATATCTTTATTACAAATTAATCCTTATTTAATTTTGAAATTGGGTCAAATAAGATAAAAAGTGGGGGTTAAATAGAACTACTATTTGTTGATTAAGCATTGGAATAGAGATCTTTGCACAAAATAAGTATAATTCACATTTTACAACTTGAGGAAAATCATTGTAGAACAATATTTTTTACAACTTGAGGTAAATTATTGTAGAACAATTTGATGTTTAGATAAGGGATGAAGTTGATTGTGATGAAAATTTTGACAATCATATAACCTTATATCTAATTGACACTAAATCATTTGGTTGTGATTAGCTAAAATTAAGGAGAAAGAAAGATAAATGGATTTTAATAAATTTGAGACAAAGAAAACACACAAATTCGATAGAGAGTAGGGATGAAGTTGGCGTGACGATGAAGGTAGTGTTAAAGAAAAAATGGGGAATATGGGAGAAAAAGGAAGTTTTCACTAAGTTGACTTACTCGGTATTAATTTCCTCATTTATTACATATTTACTGTAAATTTGTCCTTATTTAATTTAAAAATTGGGTCAAATAAGATAAAAAGTGGGGGCTAAATAGAACTACTCTTTGTTGATTAAGCATTACAATGGAAATCTTTGTATAAAATAAGTATACTTCACATATCAGAAATTAAATGAGTATAAAGAGAAACCAAATAAATAGAAACGGAATAAGAAGCGTCAAATAATAATACTGGTCAAAACCTATAACTTTATATAAATAGAAAATGTGTGTGTGTATACATATATAGCAAATGAAACCAACAAGAATTCAATTCATTCATATTACAACTAAATAAGTGCTTGAATAACCTATACCTTGTTCAATGTGCAAGACGTGACAAAAAAATAATTGACTTAGTGGGAAAGGAACAAATAATAACAACTAAAGAATAATATTATTAAATTATATTCATATTTTAAATATATATCATATACTTTTATAAAATGGAATGGTGTAGTAGTTATTAGCTAGTTAAAAAGCAAGAGTTGTGGTCCAGCATTAGTAATATGACGTGTAAATGAAATGCTATTTACAAGGAGGATGACAATGATATAAAAAAATGTGTATGGAAGTATTTATTACCACGTCAGCCAGGGCCAGCGTTGGGTTGGAAGGAAGGGAAAGGAAGGGAAGTCTTCTGTTGTCTTGTCCTTCAAATTGTCGTCCACGTCCTTTATCTTTGGTGTGTACTTAACAAGAAGAAAGACCAAAGCAAAGCAGCAACAACAACAACAAAGCAAATCAAGTGCAAGTAAAGTAGATGAGATGGCCATGGCCACGTTGTTTAGAAAAGTATGGGGGTCGATGTCCACGAGGACCTCTTCATCTTCATCAACTCACGATCCTTCATCTTCTTCATCATGTTCATCTTCTCTTGGTGCATTCGATCAGATACCGTCGGACATACTGCTGCAAATTATGAGACTGGTTGGTCCAAAAGACGCGGCCAAGCTCTCCTTAGTGTCCAAGGCATGGAGGTCCTTGGTTTCCGATGATCGTCTTTGGATTCATTTTCTACAACAACACCAACACCCTTGGGACTCCGTTTTCTTCGCCGAAACCCTTCTTAGATCCGGATATCCCATCCGCTCACTCTCTCACTCAGAGTCAGTCTTCCTCTTCCACTTTAATTGATTACTACCAACGTAACAACTCGCACTCCTTTTTTTTTTTTTTTCATCCAGTCCAGTCGGTCTGAAATTGAAAGCGAAATCGAAATCTGCTCACTCACTCTGACTTAGTCTTACTTTTACTTTAATTACCACCGGAAATAATTATAAAATATAATTGAAATAATTATCCTGTTTGGTTACTCTGAAACAAATTTTTTAAATTTCTCTGTTAATTTGATTGATTGCAGAACGTTCTCCACTCACGTCACCGATTTATCTTTCATGAACATTTTTGCCCAACGGGCGCAAGTCCCTGGTTCCGTCATTATCGATGGTCTGCTCACTCTTCCTTCTTTCACTTAACCTTCTTACCATATCTCTCCTTTACTGTACTTACCTAACTTCACTACTGCACCTACACTCTCCCTCTCCCCACTTCATTTTTTTTTTTTAACAGGTGGGTCGGGTTATTGCAAGTTTGGTTGGAGCAAGTATGCTTCTCCATCTGGACGGTCAGCTACATTTCTGGTGACCCCACACTTCTTTTGGAACTTTAACAATTCTTGCATCATTCTCTCATTTCATTTACTCATGTTATGCCTTTGCTGCACCTATGGTCAAGTGTTAAGATTTCTTTTACTTTTATTTGGGATTTCCCCCTATTATCTGCAGGAATTTGGTAACATCGAGTCTCCAATGTACTCTAGACTTCGACATTTTTTTGCCACTCTATATAACAGGTTTTCTTTTTTCTTTTTCTTTATTCTGACTATTTTCTCTTTCTCTAGAAATGAAAACCCTCCCTCACTCCCTCCCCCACATCAGTTAAATCTATATAATCGGCATTTGCTGCATCGTATATATATGATTGCCTGTCTCAGCTCTTATCCTCATTATATGATAGATTTGTTGCAAACCCTTATCTTTATGAAGCTTATCTTGTGGATTAGTTATGTAACATGTTCATTACAATCTTCACTTTATAAGTTGCTTTAGGTTTTGATTTTCTTTTGGATGTCCGCAATTCTAACCACATATCTTTGCAGGATGCAGGTAAGACCATCTACACAGCCAGTTGTTGTGTCCATTCCAGTCTGCCATTATGATGGTTAGCCATTATGTAACTTACATCCAAGACCATATCTTGTATTGCTATATGCTATTACATGTGTTTGAATGTTGAATTTTTCAAACTGAAATCGTGGCCTTGTGGAACAAGAAGCTACATGCTATTCAAAATTGGTCTACTTTTGTGGAGAGAATGAGTCTAGTTTCCTTCAGATGTCAAACATAACTCTATGACTCTAAATTTTGTAGGCATTCTTTAATTATCATTATGATACATAAAGAGACAAGTTTTCTCATAGTGCTGAAATCCTGATTCTCTATGTCAACCTAATTCTTTTAGAAAAATCTCAATTGATATTTTGTCAGACCTGATAATGTTAGAACGTGGAGATATTTGTGGTTAACTATCAGAATTTAACATATGGGATGCCTTTCACCATGTCAATTATCTGTGTATAACTTGTTTTGTTTTGTGACATTCCAGACACTGAAAATGCCAAAGCTTCAAGAAGGCAGCTCAAGGATTGCATACACCAGGTCCTGTTTGACATGAATGTTCCCGCCATTTGTGCCATCAATCAGGTAAATTTTACAACTTTATATGGTTTGGTGATTTGTAATCTTGACACAGGATAAAAACAGAAATAGTGCATAAAAAGTTAAGGTGTCAAAATACTAATCGTATTTCTTTTATTGGTGGGCACTGACTTACAAAGGTTGTAAACTGAATGGATCAGTGTCAATATGCCCGACTTTCGGGTACTAGGAGCTTAGTTCTTTATTTATCATTACTATTTTGTTTACTTCTGGTGTAATAAAATCCTTAAGTGATCCTATTAATTAATTTTTTTTTTTCATTTTTCTGACCCACAACATGTGAGGATATTGAGGCTTTTATTTAATTTCTCTGAACTTTTTCATGGTCAAATAGGAGTCCTTCATTTTAATTACAGAGAGATCATCTCTCTTGCTCTAGTAAGTTACGCTAATAGCTAAAGTACATAAATATACAGGCAACTCTAGCTTTGTATGCAGCAAGACGAACTTCAGGGATTGTTGTTAATATTGGTTTCCAAGTCACATCTGTTGTTCCAAGTAAGTTATTCTTCTTTGTTTTGTTTTTAATTTTCTCAAGGTGTTGTAACTGTGGCACCCAATTCTTACCTATTGATAAGTAAGTGTTTCTTCGTGCATATCATTTATAAATAAGTAGTTTATTTGTAAGGTTCACAGCCACTAATGACATTTTTATTCTAGTTTCAATCTAATTGATCACGCAAATTTCACAAACCACATGCACTTTTGGTATGCTGTATTTGTCTGTTTATTATTTCATTTTATTTTATTTTTATCATTCTATTCATTTTCACTCCTGTTGCTACGGTCATTTGCTTTAAAATCATTAGATATCATGTTCATATACATTTTCCGTTCTTGTGATTTGCAGTTTTGCATGGTAAAGTAATGCGGAAGGTGGGTGTGGAAGTAATCGGACTGGGAGCATTAAAACTTACTGGATTCCTTAGGTTGCTGATGGAGCAGAATAATATAAAATTTGAATCGCTGTACACCGTTCGCACATTGAAAGAGGTAAATGAGTATATGTCTTTGTGGTACAAACTTATTAAATATTATTTCTTTTACTATGGGAAAATTAGTTCATTTTGTTTTCTTTCTACACTATTTGCATATATAGCATTTTTCATTGTACATAAAATTTTGCAAAAGGCCCACCATTTTATATGATTTGTGATTAGAATTTTCAGACACCCGTCTTGTTTCATTTTATTTTTAAGTTACTATTTGATTTAAAAGCTTAAGCTTGATGGTAAGAGTCCAAATATAGTTAGGTCTAGCATTTTGTCTATATGTACTGGCAAATGAATCAACACAACTACAAAACACAATATATTATTATTTAGTTAAACATGGAGGATTTCAACACAAGACCCCTTGGTCAACTTAGCTCTAATGCCATTAAGTTACTACCTGATCCAAAAGCTTAAACTTCTTGGTAAGTGCCTGCATATAGTAGATAAGATCTAACCTTTATTTTAAGGACATTTTTGTTACGAACTACAAACAGTTTGTGATCTACATTATGTCAGACTGGATGCTCCATTTGCTTTTATCTCTTTCCGACAGAAACATACCTTCTTGATCTCGTTCTTCTTCTTTGATATCTTTAGGGTGCTGCAAAAGAATGTGGTCTCTAATGAACTTTAAAGCCCTATGATATGTATTTATAGATTTACCTTGAGTAATCTTAATCATAATAGAATTTAAGGCTGCCCTTTCCTTTTTCCTAGAATTTCACCTACAACTTCCATATAATTCTAAATAACATGGATTCATATATTTCTGTTAAGTCACCAAAATACCATTTTCTATATCAAATTAGGATTCTTGATAACACTAAGAAAAAAAAAGCTATTAAAATAATTCTTTTAAATTTCTTTCTGGTGTTACAAAAACATTCTGTTGCGTGGCACTTATAGATGTGATCATGTTAAGAACAATCCTGTAAGGAGGTATGAATCAATATGTTTCATCAAATTTTCTGTTATAATTTTTGTCCTACTTACACGGCAAAGGAAGTTCCTGAATGAAACTATAATCCACATGTATGGTATCTTTTTTATCATTTTATTGAAATGCCTTTCTGTTGAAGTTGGTAGATACTCATTTGGCATTATGGAATTGCAGAATCTATGTTATGTTGCTGCTGATTATAAAGCTGAACTTTCAAAAGATACAGAAGCATCATTGGAAATTCCGGGGGAAGGATGGTACAGCCTCTCAAAAGAATGCTTTCAAACAGGGGAGGTCTTATTCCAGCCACGTATGGCTGGGGTGTAAGTCCTTATATCTTTGAATAATCTATTCATAGCTTAATGCTTTGTATTATGCCATTTAATCCCATTCATTTATTAATTAGATATATGTTGTTTCCTGTGTATCAGGCGTACAATGGCCTTGGACCAGGCAGTAGCACTTTGCATGGACCATTGCTATTATGCAGAATTGGCAGGTGATGATGCTTGGTTCAAGACTGTTATTTTGACCGGGGGGACTGGATGTTTACCAGGACTTGCAGGTAGTGAGGTTAACAACCTTTTTGTTCATCCTGAAAGATGTTTGAACCAAGTTGAAATAGGAATTTCCTTATTTTTTTATTTTCCTTGGCTTCTAGAGTTGAAAATAAATATATTTGAGAGATGCATATGAATATTTTCAGTTTATAAAGCTTTATTTTTGAGTTGTATCCAGAAAGGCTAGAGAAAGAACTCCATGGGCTTCTTCCTCCATCCATCTCCAGTGGAATCAGAGTCATTCCTCCTCCTCATGGTGCGGACACTGCATGGTTTGGGGCAAAACTCATAAGTAATGTAAGCAACTTCACTAGATCAGTAAGACTCTTTGGGCTGACAAAATTGGTTGTATTGCACCTTGATTGGATGCTATTAGTCTCTGGTCCAATATATGATATTGAGAATCTATAATATATTTTCTTTGGTTGAACACTCCCTGGATGAATTTTGATTCTATCAACTAGCATAATACGAATTCTCTTGCCTTACACTTTGATAAGTGCATGCTGAGATGTCGTTTATGCATGATTTTATGTACTTTCTTTGAATAAACCCAATATGATATGCACATTTCAGTTTGCATTCTTTCCATCTATTCATAACATGACATTGGAATTCTTTTATGCTTACGCAGTTAAGCACCTTCCCTGGGCCCTGGTGTATGACAAAGAAGGAATTCCGCCGGAAAGCCAGATTGAGCATCATATGGTGAATGTAGGTATCTGTACAGTTGAGATCCGTTCCGGGGTCATGTATTATATTAATATAGAAGGAAACCACAGTTGAGCCACAAATTGCGTGAAGATAAATATATAATTCTTTATATGGTGAATTTTTAGTATATCCTTCAAATTCAATGTGAGCAATGATTGAATAAGAATTCATTTTCTGTAATACCATAAGGAACAGATTATCATTTGTAACAAAATATAATGCTGGCTTCCATATAAACACTGGTATGCCATTTATGGACATTATAGTCACTTACTGGGTTTCATACCCTAACCCACATATCATTTATGCGACTTGATGGCCAATTTCTTTAATTGTTTTTGCTCCCGCTTCATGCAAACATGAATTTTCTGTCTAGCAGTGCCAAGGATAAAATTTTCACCGGCCTATTTAATGCTTGAATGGTATACTTAAGATTGTAACAGTAATGTTCGACATATTAGCATGCTCTGAAAAACCTTTAAAAAGGGACTCCGATGTTACGAATGACAAATTCATTTTTGGTGGTGTTCATGCCTGGAGCAGTGTTTCAACTATTTTTTGCTCCCAAATTTGTTGTCGCACATTAGAGATAAATGGTGATCCGTAGCTATAAAAGTTCTTAACAGAACTCTTATTGGTGAGACCAAGGTTAGTATAGGCTCTACATGGATTCATATATCAAATAGCTTTGAGTCAACCAGCAACAGAGTACTCAAAGATCAAGAAGTCTTACAAGGAACACATAAGTTGTTCGTTCCTCCGGCACTGATTATCTGGGAAAGCCTGGTGTGACTTAGAAGGAGCTTTGAAATACAAAGATGGTAGGTATAGTTTTGTAGCGTTAGGCCACCAAGTCAAGTGACAACTCATCATGCATCAATACGGTATCATGATTCATGGAGAAGCTTCTTCTGTGGGAGGGCCGGCCTCACGATATCGTAGGCAAGCTTTTCAGGAGTTGGTATGACTGCATTAAATCAGGATTTTTTCAAGATTTCTAGTAAAGAAGGCACTTGATATAAGGAGCTAGAGCATAAGCTGCAAAAGCAAAAAGCTAGCAGACTATATGTCAACTGATTGGCAGCGGACGTAGATGTTACAATGAATAAAATAGGAGCTCTTGTATTCAATTACCGTACAAATGGGTCTACAAACCCAGAAACCAACACTCAATACAACACAAACTTCCGCTCTCAAACGCTTGGAGTAAAGCAGAAAGTAACATAAAATAAATCTTTTGTATGCCTAACTTACGGTAAAAGTAAAAAGAAAAGCATGACAAAGAAGCTTATGTGCGACTTCAGGAGGTTATAAAAAAAATGACAGGACAAGAATTGACATTTTGAGACTTCATAATAAGTGGAATAACAACACTATGAAGGCAACTGTAAACATTAGTAGTATGGATGGTTTACATGTGATCTCACTTCTATTTGCGTTATCTGACAGTGATGGTGCTGATGCAGGGCATTCAAGCCCTTCCTTCCCTTCACGACACTCACTTGCAAAAAGACCAGGAGGGTATTTTCCATAAAGGTTAATGTAACTGAACATGGTTGTAGCACAATCTGTTGCTAAGTCATTAATCTCATCAGCATACGGGCAAGCAAATTCCTTGAAAGCAGCACAACAGCTCTCGGGTGGGAACTGTGGTCCTTTGCATTTGCTTGTGATGATTGTGTAATTCAAGAACTCGAAGTTCACAGAGCAAGCTGCAGATAATGCAAGACAACAGATCACAACAAAGATTTCTACTTTAGATCAGTTCATAACCGGACTCGACAATATCAGACTTACTCATCTTCTCTCATTTTAGACAAATACAGGATTCAAGCAACTAACCATAGACTCTTCGCATCTCGCATCTCAAAGTGAATATAGAAAGTTTATATATGCAAATCAATGATAACACAATGAAGCAATCAACAAAGCCATATTTCCTTGACAAAATTTATGGACTAAGATAAACCTTTGGTTTGAAAGGATAAAATATAAGGTAAAACAATAGCTAAATCAATACATCCAAAAGAAATGCAAACTCAGCACATCAAATTATTGGCTCAAATTTGGATGGATCTTATCATACCTTTCATTTCTTTTATAAAAAACTGATACAATCCTATCAAATGAAAAATTACTTCCTCGTTCCTTACTATAGTATATCATTCGTAATATCGTGTATACTTGATGCGTATAAAGTTAAGGACTGAGAAACAAGTCAACAGCCGGTCAATAACTGTGACATCCACATGGATCAGTATTGAAAATTTAGGTCCCCAGGTATTGTGACTGATAGTTCTGCTATAAAAATTGAATTACTTCAGCACCCAGCTTCTGTCTCATAATCTTGCTATATCTATTGGGGTAAATCTATTTGCTTTTTCAACTTAGGTCCATCCAATCGTTGACACTTTCTATAGGGATGTTCCATAATCAGCAATTCCACAAAATAGCTTGATAATAGAGCACTTGCAGCAAGGGAATTAATATATTTACATGTCAATGCCATCTTTAGAATCCTGCCAACCTTATTGTTCACATGAAAATCTAAAAATGGGATTCAGTCTCTAAAAGCTGCAGCATGAGTTTCAGATTTTCATCAGTTCAGGAAACACCTATTTCCAAAATCCTCCATACACCTAAATTAGCCATTTTTATACGCCACAGAGACACCACTTTATACAAAATGCATATTGCCATTACAGATGCAAGCTCTCAGAATAAGTTATGAGTCGTGAGACTGATATAACCAAAACTACAAACTAAGATGGCAGAGAATCCCCATATTGGTCCACGAGTTTTGCTCTTGTGGCAGCCAATTTAACATCCCATGGCCGCTTCTGCAATGGTTTTGACTGAAAGCGGTGTGATACAAAGCAATCTTGATGAACCTCAAATCAAAAGTTAAGCTATTCTTATCAGTTATATCAATTAAACAAGCTCCACAAACTGCAGCTCATTTCTTTTACTAACAGAATTTGTCTAAAAAAAAACACTAAAAACCCACTTGGGAAAATGATAAAAATAGAAAATTTGAGATCTTGGAAAAGATGCCAAGGCATCATGAAATAACACAATATATTAAATATCCATAACAAAAATTGACCAAAAGCAGAAGGGTATAAGTCAAAATGAAACCTTTCTTGGCCTGAAGGAGGTTTCTGGTAGTAGCAGCATGAGATCTAAAGATATCATCTGTATCCAAATCAAGAACAACTAAATTTAATCACCGTACGATAAAATTTACAATAGAGGGTCAACAAATATTGATGGAACTTGGATTACCTGAAATGAAAGATGAAGAAGACAAACCCAACAAAAGAAAGCAAAACAGAATTGAAGAGAAACACTGATTCAAGTTCAATCCCGTCATTGGCCTCAAGTGAAGGAAGAGATCCAGACTTTCTGAGCTGCTATCTGTTGTCCTTTAAAGATAAAAACTTTCACGCGGTTTTGCTGCACACAAACAAAACTGATAGAGAGAGAGAGAGAGAGAGAGAGACCAGTTATGAGTTAATTTATCCAACTGTTTTATGTAATAAAAGTACTAGAAATGGCCATATCTTTGAGACTACTAGTTGATGTTGGAGTACAACCCATAAAACGCGGTAACTGGGTTTTGTTCTCTTTTATTTTTGCAATAAATGTATTTATTTAATATTTTTCTTAAAGAAACTGTTGCTGCGCTTGTTGTTTGATGATTGAGATGTTTTGACCGTCAGGATTACTACAAACAACTGAGATATTCGATAGTTTAGAGTTAATAATTTTCATCTTTTTCCAGTAATCTGTTATTATCCTAGTGTTATTTTTATTTAATAGAACTAGGCATAAATTTCTAAAAAGAAAAAGTTAAAAAAACGGAGGTGGTTGTTTGAAGCCTTCAGATGGATGCGGGTTGTGCCCTCCATGGACACGTAGGTCGTTGATTTTCCAGCTAGGACCTGCCTGTCAAGAATTGAAGATACTTTGTCATGTGGAGTTCAACTGTAAATTAGCTTAATAATTCATCATTTAAAATGTTCAATAATTTTTTTTTTATCAGCCTTTGGAGACCAAGTCTAAACGGATGATTATTGAAGATTTAGAGGCTACGACTTTCTCAGGTTATATTATACATCCAATACCTCTGTCGTCAACACTACCTGTTTGCACGTTTGTTTCTTATTATGTCGTCTTTCGTGTAAAATTACCGTTTGCTCATTGCTTGAAAGAAGAGGAGCAACTGAGCACATTATAGCATCGTAACTACAACAAAACGAGGCCATATACTCATATCAGTCAGAAAACAACTGGATCTTATCTTCCGAAGCATCTCTGCTTTTGTGGCGTTTTCTAGAAATGGAGAGCTGCAGGCAGCAACCAAATGCATTAAGGCATTTCCAACAGAAAAGCAGCGCTATAAGGTGATTGTTGAACTTCCTATGGTAACATACGGTTATCAATTTAAAGGGGTACCGCTACTGCAAAGGCCAGGCTCCTCTTATGGCTGGCAAAATGAAAGAGCGGGAACGTTGCCGGCCCTTGCGAATGCATTCTTGGAGGATAGGGCAGGTACGTTTCTCCTCTCGGAACTCTAGCTAGAATTAACTTCAAGCGTATTTAGCCTCTCACGTTCAGCACGCCTAAACATGTCAACTTTAGACCTGCAATACTAACAGAAGGTTCAAATCCTAGTTTGGTCTATGAGATCGGAACCTGGGCTGATAGATTGTGTAACATGATACAAATTCTATAACATATGAGGGGAAAATATATGTATTCCCTGAGCTTGCAGGGAAACTTTATATCTTTGTGCAGCTCGACCCTGATTCTCTTCCTAGAGTGAGCATATTGTGCGCAAGTGCTTTTGAGAGATTTTGCTTGAATGCAAGCGAGAGGTGTTTGTGATTTTTCTTATTGCAATAATATTAATGAACATGGTGGATGACATCGTGACCTTATGTTTCAAACTTGGGTAATTCAACTTGGATCAAGAAAAAGAGTTTGGGAGATCCATCTGTTGTTCGTTCATAGGGCTCGGCTGCAGCATGTCCCTGCCAGCTAGTCGACTTGGATTTACAAATATTAAAAAAAAAATTGCATTTTTCTATACGGCAGTGCAAGGGATAGCCGATGGGGGTTGTCCATGGAAAATGGAAGCATATCTCCAGGTTAGCTATATGCCATTGAGGGGGAAAAGAACATTAACATGATATGCCTCACTGTAAAACATTTCATTGAATTTTTTTTTTCCTCTTTTTTTCCTTCTTCGCTCTCTACACTGTTTTGAAGCTGAACACGGGTACAACCCATTTACAGCTAACTGTAACTTTTGTTAAGTACTAACTGTTAAACGGGGGAAAAAAAAAAGTGTCCCGCCCTGCCTCTTCAAAATATGTGCTTTTGTGACTTCTCTCCATCAGCATCCTGTACCTTGTTCCCAAGTCAACCTTCAAATATTCAACAGAAAAGTCTTCTTTTCTGCAAGAAAGACAAATCAGTGTCATACACATTCACGCAAACTGTAACAAGAACATCGATGAATATGATGGCACAGAAGCAAACACTTAGGACTCAAAGAACAGGCCAAGCCCATTTTCTATACACCTAATAAAACTGCAAGGCAACCTCGAGGTTAAAAATGCAAAAGAAAAGAGTTCAACCAAATTTCTGTGCACCATATTTTATGTAGCAAGAACACAAATGGATTAGTAGCATTATTACGTCTCAATTGCAAGGAAAATGAAACGGCATAATCTACTTTGACTATTACTGCCAAGTTCTTAACTTCGAATATATCAGTGAATACTCTGCCAGTCATCCTAGACTATAACAAATACCAAAAAGAGAAGGAAAAAAAAAGGTATATTACAGCTTAATGTAATTTCCATCAGACCTAGAGAAGTGGAAGATTATTAAAAGGTTAATTCACATCAATAATGTGGATAAATACCGGTAAACTTTTCAGTTCTCAAGTTTTTTTTTTTTTTTTAACTTTTATTTCTACATATAGCAAAGTAAAATTTTCATTTTGGTAAACGTTTCCTAATAACTTCAGCAATCATTCCGCTAAAAAATTTCCAAATAACTGACACAATCATTCAAATTTTAGCAGACAAGACATCCATATTTTTATGAATTTTTGTTAAAAAAGAAGCCAAACACCATGACAGGATTATTAGTAATGCTCAAATTGTTGAAAGTTACTTACCCTAAGTTTAGACTCCCGTAAATTTTCTAGAAATTCAGCAATCTCATGCTGCTTAACCACAGTAGCATGTAGTACCTGCCAGAAGAACGTGATTGTTAAATGGTATTGCTATTGTAAAATCTGAATTTCAATCTCCGGGCATCCAAACCAAAGGATGTGGCATACCCTTTTTGTTTTCTCGAGGTCAGATTCAACAGACTTGATCCTTTGCAAAGATTCCATAAGCATTTGCTCCTTGTCCAAAGGGATTGCAGCGGGCTTGTTTCTAAGTTCCTCAAAAACTTTCTCTAGTTTCTGAAGACGTTCTATACATGGAAGGACATGGTCTTCTTCACTCACAGCCTCGACAACTGGTAGATGGTTAGTATTATTTTCCAAGAAATTAGATGGATGGATGTCGTTCGGCCTTCTCCATATAAACTGCAGACCACGAAAAAATGCAACTAGTCTGACCATAAAAGATAGTAGCACTCTTGTGATACACTGGATATTCCTTCTCTCAACTTTTTCCTTGAAAGTGTTGAACAAACGCATGATTGAAGCACCTGAAATTGTCATGAGATAAGATATTAGTCCCACTGTAGGTATAATGACAAAACAGTCTGAAACCAAATAAGCAAAAGCAGAATGTTCCTGAAGCAGAAATGATTGCCATGGTAGATTAAGATCGTTAAATACCTTCCAAATTTGGCATTGTGTCACAACAAACGCCATCTGTATCATTGGATTTAATCAACTGGTCATGAGAATGTCCTACAGCTGGGTCATTTTTTGCAGATTTCTCAACAGGAGTGAAATCATCATCACAACTGTAGTAGGCATTTGGATCCTTCAACTGAATTTATCACAACTTTATGTTATTGTTTAAGCATGAACATCCGACACACCATACATGAGATATATATGAACAATTATGATACTATATCTGAATCCAGGATCTAATTTTTCTTAAGTTACCTCTTCATGAACAGGAGCCAAGCGAGTAAATGTGGAACTCCTTCTCCCACTTGCAGAACAAGGATCATCAATATCTGACCCTGATTCTGCTGTTGATGTGTCACTAGTTCTTCCCTGAAAATACAAAACAAAAAATTTTAGAATAACTAGCAACAAGTTATAAGCTTAAAGAACATCAACATATTGGCGATCAAGAGAACAAGACTTGCCTTCAGCGGGCATGAACGTATATAAGAGTCAAATTTCTGCCGGTCATCAGAAACCCGTGTCATTTGCCTCACAAATGTTGGTCCAGCATTATGTACAAGCTAAAAACGGAGAGACCAGGGTTAATCTCTGGTTACCAGTTCAATCTACAAATTCAACTTGGTAACATTTCATCCTCTAGGTACAGAACCAGGGGATAAAACATAATTAAAATCACTCTGATAAAAAGGATGCCTACTTTCATTATTTCAGGCTCACTCCAAGGACCCTTATTAGACCTAAGACACCCTCCTTCTGCGGAGCAAGTGCATGAACCACCCAAGAAGTCTGGAAGTTGACTGAAAAGGGAGAAATTGAGCAATAAATTATAGGCTTTATAAGTCGCATCTTGAACATTACAATTAACAGTCCACAGACAAACCTTGGGTCAATGACCTCCAGTAGTTTCCCCAACGATTTGGGCTCCAGAACCTGAAATATCAGATATCAGATGTGGCATCAACTAAGGTTGCAGGAAAAGTACAGAGATTAAAGAGATAATGTGCTTCACCTGTATCTTTGCAATAGTCTTTGCATCAAGAAATTTTTGAGCAGCAGGCCAAAGCATCTTTTTGAACCCAGGACCAGCATTGACAATAAACATACGATGTAATGTCTGCAAATTCAGGTGGTTATTGATTTAATACCAATGAAACAGCAGAAAAGAAAATATTGTCAGAAAGATTTGGAAACCTCGGGGTAGTAACTATTATCGATTTTCGTCATGGCAGCCAAGAGATTTGCAGCAGTCCGAGTAAAGTTTTTGATTCCCTGTATTTAATATAAACACTAATTACCATTAATATTCAGCAAACAATCAACTGGAGCAAAAACAAATAACCATTCACTGAGGAATATAGTCTTCTAACATGCTATGAGTACATAAAACTAGTTGACCTTTTCCCCTTCACTCCATTAATGATGAGACCACTGCATTAAACATGGAACTAAAACTATTGAAAATATAGCAAAACAGACCAGATAAGTCAATTACAGAATGTCCAGGATGAGTCAACATACCAAACCATGTACATCCAATATTGTAGTAGTGGAACAAATCCGTCGCTTTGCTGCTATTGAACATGCAGGGAATTTTTCCAGTAAAGCCCTCTCAAACTCTTGGACATGGTACTTCAAATATCTTTCCATGGTGGTTATACGCATAAGCCTACTAGGATGAGCTTTACCGAGCAACTCAATGTAAACCGGTCGTCCTTCCCTATCAACTCCATGGTATCCTTGAGGGTAATATTGCAAGACTTCATCCAGCTCTTCAAACTCAAAATCCTAAGCATTAACAAGATATGAGAATGTTTAATTTTAAAGCGAGGAAGATATGACAAGCATATTGTATATAAAATATGGAGGCAATCTATAATCCAAAAGAACATAAACTGGAAAAAAAGGAGGGGCACTTATATTTTCTCTTACCTCCAATATGGTGTCTGTCCCGTATTCTTTCCTCCAAATAAGCATTTCTTCCCACATTTGGATGGTTTTTTCAATATTGAAGTCCCTAGCTTTCAAAAATCTAGGGAGTTAAAGAACAAGCAGAATCAATTAGATGATGTTGAAAACAGCGAATCAAAGCAGCCAATTTGCTCGTGTCTCAAGGAGGGCCACAACTGACCTCAACAAAGTATGATAGTCATCATGTCTAGGAGGCAACAAATCTCTTTCAAGGAGTTTTTGACGCAATTCGAGGACAGCACTCTCCTCTCTTGCATCCCGTACATCCTCTATGGAAACTGAAGGAACCCGATAATCTATTTTCCTTTTGCCCCTCTTCTTTAGAGAATGAGTGAACTTGTTGGAAGCATTTATTGCCTTCTTCTTGAGATTACCAATTTTTGATCGCCGCCTTTCATCCTCAGAATTCTCAAAATCTGATTTTCTCTCTCTAATTTCATCACAAACACCAAGCCCTTCCAGACCTTCTATATTCAAGTTTTTCAACAAATATATCAAGCATTAGAAACAAAACTTAGATAAATGGAAGTATTCCGCAACTCAAGAATTTCAAAAGCACATAATGCTTACATAGTAGAAACTAGTAAAAATACCTGACATTTCAGTCCACGCAAGAGGGACAGTGTTGGGTCTAATCTTCACTTGAAGAGACCAAATCCACCGCTAGGTCACAGACACACAGTCATGTAAACTGTCAAGAGAGAAGTGGCAACTAAGCTTCCAATACAAGAAAAGGAACGCATGCCGTTCCTAGCCATTAAATCTCTAAATGCAAAGCACCGTAAGCATGTCGCTAACTCTCAAGAAAACCAAAATCCAAAAGTAGTACTATACAATATCGATACCTAAATGCAAATCATATGTATATCAAACCCTTTTGGCCGCATCTGGTAATAGAACATGGAAGTAAAAGAAAGAAGCAACTTTCTTGTGATTCATCATGCACACTCCCTCTCTGCTTTTAATACATGAAAATCACACTTTCCCGTGAAGGTTTAAGAATTTCCATTTCTTCACAGATATCTCCCATCCACCAAGCAAAATCCCTTTAAAGTTAAACTCTTGAAATATCTACAGATCTGATTTGACTAGAACCATCAAAATAAAGTAAGAAAGGGAATTAAATCAATTTTTTAGTCTAATATATCGGTTATTATTCATTGAAATCACCAGTTTCATGTGCTGAACACTTTCATTGTCACACAAAAACAAAATCTTCATTTACTAGTCCCAAAATTCAAAACCAAAAGTTAAAAAACTAAAATAAAAATAAAAATGAATTTAAGAAAGCACATGCAAAAACTGAAGCTCTATAAATAACACAGGCATTAAAAGCCATCAATCAAACACACAGTGGAAAGAAAACTGCAGCAAATAATCAATGAAAAGAAAAGTTACAAAGCAGAGTCAGTTGTATCGTTTCACTTGAGAGTAATAGCTCATTTAGCCTGAAAACTGCATTAAAACTCCACAATGCTGATCACCAACCCTACGGATCCACATTCAACACAACCCCTTTAATTTAATTCAATTTAACCACGACAAAAAAATAATACAAAAAGGACAAAACTCACCGTTTCAAAACAAACCCAGATGCCAACAGCTGGATCCTAATATCTGAAGCTGATGAGGCGGTCTCTTCTCTAAAACAAAGTGAAAGGAAAATTTTCTCGAGAAAGCTTGAAGATTTTCTCGAGAAAACTTGATAAAAGTTGGAGCTTTTAATTTAGTCTAGCTTCTTTTTCCTCCTCTCTCTACTGTGGTGGAATCGAGTTCACAAGAGAGAAAGAAATGTGTAAAAGAGAGAAATGAAAGATCTGGGTTTTGTTGCCTTCTATTGTTGTGTTTGTGTTTGTGTTTTTGCTTTCACTTTCTCTCTCTGAAGGTTCCAGCGAGCCTGCCTCTGGTGCTTTGCTTTGCTTTGCTTTTGTTGTTGTCTCTGTTTTCTACTTACGTGTCCTTCAATTTTAATTTTAATTTTTTTCTTAAATAAATATTTAATATTTTAATTAGTGAAATAAATAAATAATTAATAGTGTCAGTTACTGTGTAGTGAAGGGATGTTATTGTATTTGTCACCAGTGAGGTGACTTTTGAGGAGGAAATGGTGTCTGGTTTTAACCTTTTTAAGCTGCTGTTTCTGTTTTACAGAGAATCTCTGCCTTGTATTTATTAAATTTTAGTACGAAATTCCCCTTCTTAATTGCTCTCATTTAATTAATTAATTATTAAATACTGGTTTCTCCAAACACAAAACAGATTCTGGCCAACGCCAATCTCACGCCACCACCTTTCATGTCTCTTGAGTCTTTCATTTCCCTCACCCGGTCACATAAATGATGCCCTCCTCTCAAATCTCAGCTTTGGTGTAACACAGAATGATTCTCTTTCTGTACCATTTCTTACTTCTTGGTTTCAAACTCTTAAAATCATCCACTAATTATGTTGTATAATAAGAAAAGATTCTCTTATTGTACCATATTCTCTTCGAATATATCATTATAATATTGTATATATGGTTAAAGTTGTATAAATATGAATGACAGGCTATTTGAAAATTGAAAATAGGAATTGAAGAATATATGGGACTACATTTTAATTAACATTCTAAATACGATAGAGTTCAATTAACATTCTAAATGTTACGTCGAGAATGATGTACCGTATTTTACGTTGTATTGGGATTGCGTTTACTACATCAATTTATCATTTATAAAAAAGTATGATATAAAAATAAATAAATAAATATTAGGATGGAATATTCAAGACACAGTTGTATTTGTAATTTGAAACTAATGTAAATTCTGCAAAATGTGAGGAGTTTAAGCAGGGGAGTTTTGTCATATGTTGGGATTGGTTTGGTTGGCTCGAGATTGGGGACATTCACCATCAGCCATCCATCAAAAATAATCTCTCTTCTCAATTCTCATGACGGGAGAGGACCACTCAGAACCCTCCAAAATGACAGGACCTACCCAGAAGGCCACGTGTTAAACAACAACATTCATGGCTATATATCATATATCTACATTTCTAAAATAAATTTAAAACCCCAAATTAATATTGGTGTCTCCGTCATATATATAATATAATCGTAGGATATATAATGGAAATACAAAACATTCCACACTCCTCACCCTGCAGAGAGACATTAACTAGTTTGTTTTCTTATTAATTAGAAACTGAGACTGATAAATAGAGCGATACCAACGCCTGGAGTTGCTTTTCTCGCATGACATGACTAACCCGGGCCTAAGCATCTCTCCAACAACATTTACTACTGCTGCCTCACAGCCTCACCCTCAGCCTCCGTACATGCATGCGCCTCATTAATGTCTGTTTTGTTTCTTTCAAAATCCAATGCTGCTAATAATAAATTAAGCCACTGTTTGAGTGAAAATATGTACATTCATTATCTGATCACCATGGAAAACTCTCTCACTCTCTCATTCTCAATAATGGTTTGACTCTTGTGAAAAGTTAAAAAACAACGTGGAGATTCTCATGGAAATGGGACGATAATGCTGCCATCATTACTGTATTAAAATGCTTCTGGAGAAAACAAGTCACATCAAGGCCGTATATATACAGATGTAATTAAATTCAAAGCATTACAGTGTAAATTTATGCCACATAGCAATTGGCAAAAGCATTTGCTCCAAAACCTTCCTTTTTTTTCCCCCATTGGTAGGTACAATTTACAATCACAATTGGTGCCTTGGTGGGTGCTTGTGTTATTTGTCAACCCTGTATCCACAACACGAAAAATGAGAATGGTTCGTTGAAATTTAATTTTGGGATGCGTTCACATTATTACACTATCAATCTCAGGTGATTATTGCTCTTAAAAATAACGTACGTTTTCTCAAACAAATAATTTCATGAAAAATTGCATATAAGTAGAATTGTTTTAGATATTGGAAAAGTGTTTGTAAGAAATCTAAAAATAAATCTATCCACATAAAAAATAAATGCATAATAAGTTGATTTGTCAATCTAAATAATGGAAAATAACAAATCCTAAGAGAAAAAGAAGATCTAAAGAACGAGACTTGACAGACATGTTCAAAAAATTAACAAGATGTTGTTTAACAATATTGAAATAATGTCCTTAATCAACACCCAACCCCACCTGCCAAACTAAACAAAACTTAATAAATTAATTTATTTCCCTTAGTTAAATGTATTTGAGCGTAAACGCAACCATTAGTGTCAATGTCAAGTTCTTTGAATCCGATGATTAAGAATAATGTTAATTAGTACGTGAAAGTAAGTTCATTAGCATTAATTAGCGTAGAAATGAAGTTATTTTGACATTTTGATCAATGATTTGGCTGATTTATCGTACAAGAATAAGTTCTAAGATAAAAGAAAGAAGTAAAGAAAAGAAAAAAAAGTGAATAAAATGTCAACTTTCGGTAGGATTCATTTTCACAATTTGAGTGGTCAAAAACTGCGCATGCCAACATATCTTTTCTATTCTTAGAACATAAACAAATAATTATATATGCCTAAAAAAACATCATAATGCTGGAAGCAGAAACTTTCCAACCATAAAAAATAAAAAAATCAATAATCAACCTAATTTAATTTGTTCTACTTTTCGATGGCATGCCCTCCATTATATAAGCTTTTAAGATGGGGTAGTGGGTAATTACTATTCTCTTACAAAATTCAAATTTAAAGCAGTAACTTGTAATAGATATATATATAATAGTAATATTTGAGACAATATTAATAAATACTATCGAGTTTTAGTTTAATGTAACGACTCTACGTTTTTAATCCATTGTACCCTAAACTTGTATAACAATCATTACTTTTAGTCTTCAATCATCATTTTCAGGGGTATGATTGATTAAATATGAATAACTTTAGAGGTGTGATTGATAAAAACGCATAGTATGATTGATTAAATATGAATAACTTTAGAGGTGTGATTGATAAAAACACATAGTCGTTCTTCTATTAAAATTAATATTGAAATTGTCCCATTAATCTTTATAGACAATTTTTTCTTAAAAAAAAAACTTACGTGAGACAAAATAACATATTTACAATTTGATCACTCTTTCAAATTGCTGAGCTTGTTTTAACTCGACTTAACACAAATAAAATATAAATGATCAAATATACCATATTAATAATATAATGACATTATATATATATATTGGTCTCAGCTAAGTATTTCTCATTATTTAATATAAGCATGGTGACTTCTCCGTGGTTGAAATCAAAAGATTTGTAAAAGGAAAATAATTAAGTTGGGGAAATTTGATATAGGCAAGGAAGGTGACATAATTGTGGGGCTATGTATATCCCAAGATTTGTCGTAGTAGTGGTGGAGAAGGTGACATGACCAACTTATGAATTAGGTTAGGGAGAAAGCAACAAGTGATGGTAACAATAGAGATGGTATTAATTGGTGTGTGTCTCTATATATATATATATACACCTAGGTGAACGTTTCAACTCTGGAGGTGCTGTTACACACTGGGAAAAAGGGGAGCTAGCGTCGGTAGAGAAGTCATTCTCAACCCCAACCCCACCTCCACTCCGCCTCAATAAGTCAAGAACTATTCGCAGTTATTAGTCTCTTTCACCTCCCCCCCCTACACATATGTCTGTACTGCTCTCTACACTGCATTGCTTCTTCGTTGCTTTTACACTTATTTTACTTTGCCTTCCTCCCCTCCCCCGAATGGTTAAGAAATTTTTTCACTTGTAAGTTCAAATCTTAATAAGCAAATGCAAAAATAGTTAAGTTGAAAGTTCTAGGAGTTTTAATTAAATCATAATTTTTTTTAACCTAAGTTGTCAAGCTATGATTGAACGATTTATTAGATAAACAACTACTCAACATTTACTTGGTTCTTTGTTTAACTATTGAGCAAACGTTACTAAACAGCTAAAACACCTTATTGGAGAAGTACTACAACAACTTGTTAGTCTATAAAGAGTATTAGAGTTTGACTTCTTTGCATATTTTCCCAATCCTAAGGGCTAAAGGGGTTAGATAATCGTACTTGTACTGGGCAAAAATATATATAGAGCTGATTCTACTCCAAAAAAAGGTGAAATATGTTTGTTTATGAAGTTTTGAGTTCGAATGGAAGATAGATTGAATTCTAAAACGCTAAAATTATATAAGTAAAAGTACATAAATTGCAGTGAGTAACATATATATAGGCAATTACAAGCTAGACCCTACTCATCAGTTTCTCTCTTCAAAGTTGAATCGATTTTGATCTCTGCATGGGATTGGCAGCTTGCAGAAGCAGAAGCGCGATCCATGTGTGATATTTATATATGTAGATTTTGTCCGAAAGTGTGTCGGCGTTTGCTGGAGACATTCCAAGAAAGCGACAAATCCATATAAGATTTGATTTCAGAACTTCTGATTATAATTTAAGAAACACTTTTTTAAATTTTGGACCAAGTCTAACCCCAGCTTATTCACAAACAATTCAACTCAAAGCCTCCCGTGACTCATCACACTCTCACTCTGACACAGGGCTTCGGGTTTCACAAAAGAGAGAGACTACTGTAGCTGCGGCAGCAGGCAAAGGCAAAAGCAAAGGCTAGTCTATGAGTGCTACTTAAAAGCATGCACTTGCATATGGATGTAGTTCTGCAGAATATTTCTCCCATTTCTAATGCCACTTCTTTAGCGGGATATGTGACCTAGCTTGGATTGCCATTTGTCAAAACTATAACTTTTGGCCATTTCAGGGCTTCTGCAGCTTTCTTTTAACTATATAACGTTCTGGTACTTTTATTTTCCACTCCACCTAACTTCGTTACATATAACTTTCTTCTTCTTTGCCAATTAAGTGGCGCCAAACCCATCATCAACTGATTTAATTCCATTTTATTTTAATTAAATCGATCTAATATAGTAAAGTTGCCTCTTGATTCTTTTTTTTCTTCTTTTTTTAATTAATTTAAGAGGCATGCAATTCTGGGTATTCGAGTTAGTATACGGTGGAGCATATATAGCAAAACAAAGATTATACGCATATTTACGAGAGATATTTTAATACAAATTAACCTCTTAAATCCTTACAGTAACGATAGACTTACAATCTTTTTATAACCAAAACTTTACAACATGATGTAATAGTCTATATTGTAAAATCATATAGGAGATATAATTTTTCTCATTTTTTTTTGTTTTTTCGTCCTCTAGTAAAATTTTTTCTTTATAGACTGTCATATCGGGTTATAGAATTTTGATTATACGAAGATTATAGTCTATTACTGCTCAAATCCCTATTGGTATTGGGATTAACATACATGCATTAACATTGTTTAATTATTATAATAAACTCACATTAGAAGCAGAAAGCTGCCCCATATATTATTCTAGAAAGGAATGGTCACTAGTCATAATCATAAAAGAAAGATTAACCACCTCCACCATTTAATTATTTCATATAAAATTATTATATATATGTTTAATGCAAGAGTTAATTTCTACTTAATAACTCACGTCCCGTTTGCCTCTTGCAATTTAATGATATCACTAAGTTTTATTGATTAAGAACTTTGAGTCTGTACAGGTCCCCTAAGTCCTTGCAATAATTACTCGTCATTCTTTTCAGTATAATAAACAAGGGGTTAACAAGACAAGGTGAATATGGTGGCCTTAAAGTAGGCATTGGAGTACATCTACCGACACTATCTAAATTTTTTTATTAAGATGGCTGAAGGGTCAATGCAACGCTTTTTCATCAGTGAAGAAAAGTAAAATTTTAATGCCAACCACCTAAAGCAAGCATGCATCATCATGAGGATGAAGCTACTTTCTTTTATTATATAATCTTTTTCTGGTTATTTGAACGACAAGATTGATGAAAATTCTTGTTGCTTCCTCGCATTGAAAAATCTGGCAGCTGATCTTTACTTGGAAAGATAAAAAAATAAGAGAAGTTTCAGATCTAAGAAGGAAAAAGTTACTTGTTGATCAGACGATACCAACTTAAAGAGGACAACCATGTGCAAATAAGTATTGTCCAAAACTAGCTCTTATTAATATAATGTTAACCAGCATGTGCAGATATATAAATAAATAATGAATATTAACTTGAAATCGGTCAGTCCTTATGCTAAACTAAGCAAGCTAACCTTATAGCAATCAACTATCTTATCAAAGAATTAATGTCTTCATAATTAGAAGTTAAAAGAGTAGCTGATATATATGGGTGGTTTGGTTGCTCAACTCTACTCATGAGACTGCACTACAGCAAGAATATAATTCAGAGATAGTGGAAGATGAGTGTAGCCAAGCAAATGAGGTTTAATTCATATTGGATTTATTGAACAATAATAAAGCAGAATAGGGACATGTCAAGTAAGTTCTTTCTGCCCCTCATTCTTCTTCTGGGGTAGTTTGGCTTTATGCAGCTAGGATGGCATGAGACCATAGCAGTGATAAAATTATACTGGACCCCAACAGCTTTAGGCAATTTTGGGAGTGACAACACTAAACAGTGAAAAGGATATGTTATTGGGAAACATGATAACATGCAACTGGTGGCCAATGCACGGCATTGTCTCATTGATGGGTCCCTATAGAACCATTTTGTTAAAACTTACTAATCAATTCTTTTGCTCTGGGTCTCTGCTTCACTGTACAATTTAACCACATGCATGATGCACACTCCATATTAACTCTTCTATTGTCCCTTTCTGCTTCATTTATTTTCATATGTCAGCAGTATATGATAACTGTCATAAGTAAATGCATTCCATCTCTAGCGTAGGTTCTAAATTCCAGATCAATTTTTACCGTTAGACAGTTTTGCGTGTTCTTGTTTCTAGTTTCCACCGTTCTTATTGATGGTGAAATTATTTGGTTTCTCTTCTTGATTGATAATAATAGTGAAATCATGAAGACAAAAAGAGAAAAATGCACAGGACCCAGAGCTTCATGATTAGACCCCCGCCCCTGCCCCCACCCATGCCTTTAAGGGATGCCTGCCTGCCTGCCCGCCTGCCTGCCCACTTTAGATTTTTGCTGTAATGAATACGCTCATTGGCTTTTGCAGGCTTTCGAAGTTGCAAAGAACATGCCAAGTTCTAAGGCCTATGGGCCTGAATATTTAGACTTCTAACAAATCCAAGACCCATAGAAAGACCTTTGTAAAGGGTGATCATAAAAATGGGTCTACAACAGTTATCGCTCTGCTTGGAAATATTCTTGATTCACCAGCCCATTGAACGAGAGAGCTGTTAACTTGAAAAATTGAGGGCAGGACGAAATCAGCAAAGAAATTCAAAATTTCACAGCCAAAACCAAACATCTACGATCCTAGGAGCTGAAGCCTTGGATTGATCAACCTGGGACTCTAATATTGACCCGGAGAAAGGGAAGAAAACAATAAGAGAATTTTTATTCAAGCCCCCTAAAATCTCTTTTTAAGTCCTTTATTAAAATTAATTTAAATAAATCAAAATAACCCTTTTTTAAATTTATTTATATTCTTCTTCTTCTTCTTCTTCTTCTTCTTCTGGCGTGCTTTACCTAACCTGGTGGATTGCCTCCGCCCTCACAGAACATTCAGCAAACAGAACATATTACATCTATATTGAGGATTTATTACTGGTCAAAGTGAGTACAAGTGTTTTCTTAATTATGTTTAACTGTTTCGTAACCAAAACTGAAGCAATAATATCCTTGAATTATTATTAAATTTCATTTCATTTGATTAAAGTTTAAAGTTAAATAGTTAACTTATCAAAACATCTTGGACAGCGAAATATACATTATTTTTTAAAGTAACATTAGCAAAAGTAAAAACAAATCCAGTGGAATGCAGTACCACGTAACGTATGGATAAATCAACTTGCTGCGGTATTCAGACTATATTCCTCACTCCACGAGCTTGACAAACAAATTATGATTATCAAGGTACTTTAGACTTTTTAAGTTTGAATTGTCTCTGCTGAAGATTATCAAAACACATGTTTTGGACTTCCTTCCAGATTTTTATTGAAATATCTAATTGTGACGTGTATAAACATCAAGTAATCAATGTAGTGGGAGTTTTCATTTAAATTAGTTTCTACAATTGAAAAATCAAAACGAAGTAAAGCATACATCAATTTTTGTATCAGAAATCTCCACCATCTCAATTTGCAGTCTAATCAATAATAAGATTCCAAGTTTAATTTTTTTTGGCAACACTTTAGATGTTGATGTTTGGAGTCCTATAAGTGGCTTACCCATGACCAACCCTTGAAATTAAAAAACGAGTGATACTTGATAAACCAAACTTGCATTATTGATGGAGAATATCACAATCTCACGACAGACCAAGACTTGAAGTTGAATTTTTCACTTATTCTTTTTCCCATCGCACAATTTCGATTTCACTTTTTTTCATTTATATTCTTCTTCTTCTTCTTCATTTAAAAAACAAAAAGTTCTACAAAAAATAAAGGTGAAAAGAGACAGAGTCCGCGAATAACTATAAAAAAGATAATTTTGATAATGTGTGAAAATATTTTCAGATAATATCATAAACTATCCGTAACGTTTCTTATAATATCTCCTAGAGATGAAGTTTAATAGTTGTATCATTCGGATTTTAGATTTGTGTATTTATATCACTGGGGTCCTTAATTTATGAATTTGTATCATCCAGATCCGATCCAGATCCAAATGACTAACTCCGTTTATTCTTTTGGAAACGGTCAAGGGAATTTTCGTCAAAGTAAAACGCACGGCAAATGGAAAATCCAGCCCGTCGCTTCTACTCCCTCCGTCTCAACTACTCCTCTCCTCCCCTCCATCTCAGTCCTGCTCCTTCATCGCATAACACCGTAACTAGCCCATCATAGCAACACCACCACATCGATTATTCACTAGCAGTTGCACCACCGTAGCAAAGCTCAAATTCCAGTCAAAGTCCAATGAATAACAGCTAATCCCAAAATACCAACAACACCCGAATAGCAACCAAACCCAAAATCCTAACGTCACCCAAATCCCATAAAACAACAGTAACACCACACAGCCACTGCACATACCACCACTACAATCAATAAAATTGCATAACCACCGCTACACACACCACCTATGGCCATCACCATCGCAATCCAAAGTTCATAATCACCAAGACTAACACCAGGCGACAATGCACACTGCACCACCACAATCAACAAAATTTGAAACAATACATATTAAAAATCAAACCAACGCCTTCCCGTCAACTAGCAGCCATAACCACAACCAAGATCAAGCCAACCTAGCTGTGTTCGAGGTGGAAAGAGGTGTTGCTTTTGATGGAGGAGAGAGCTGCCGAGAGGCGGTGAGGAGGTGAAATTGGGTTTTAGTCTCGGTGATAGGAGGGAAGGAAATCGCAGGAAAGATGAGAGGAGAATGGTGAGAAGAGGTGAACGACGATCGATGGTGGCACGATCTTATGGAGAGAGAAAGATCGGTGGTGGAGTGATGAAGTGGGGAGCAAGACAGAGGTGGAGGTTTCTCGACTTAGAAATGACAGAAACACAGCTAGAAAATGGCAGAGGTGCTAGATTTCGCATGGAGGACGGTGAGGAGTAGCTGTGAGCCCTGGAGAAGATGGAGATGAGAAACGGAGAAAGCCCGGGGGCAGATGACAGACGGTAGAGAGAATAAGGAAAAAAAAATTATTTTTTTATTTTATAATAAGAGTTATAATGTTGAAAAAATAAATAAAGTTAGCCATTTAAACCTAAACGATATAAATATATAAATTTAAAAATATGAATGATACAAATATCAAATTTAGATTTTATTTCTAAATGATAGTGGATAATTTATCATAGTATCCCACGATATTTTTAAAAGAAATTTCAAAGAGAGATTTAACAAGACTTGGATAACAACACTCAAATAATAATTCTAATAGGCGAACGCGGCACCATAGAAACGATTCACATTGAATGGTCCATACACGGCCAGACGCCATAGATGAGCCCACGAATTGCCTTCTACCTACAAATAAATTATCTCTATGGATCGTTCATCAACAAGTTTGCCAGACCAGAGAAGGTGCAGTTATGGGGATCAGAGAAACATAAAACCAACTTAAAAAATCCCAGTCTGTTGTCTGTTCTACGCATCGATGGCCGCCAGCATTCCTCATACTGGGATTAAAGCTTGCAGCAAACCGCACAATTTTAGGTCCAGAGACTTGAGTCACTATACAGCCGCAAACTAAAAATGAAATTTTGCCGTCGCATGAAAAGCAAGAAACATATAATTTCTTCTTCCAGTAAATTATAATAAATATTAAAGCACGAGTCTAAAATTGAGAGTAACCCACATAAACACTTCTGAGCAAACCAAACAAGTATTTAAACTCTGGACAAACTTATTCTATTATTTACTAATAGGAACATCGACCACTATGTTCTCAAGAAATACAGCCCCTAACCCATGGCATATTTCTGGGTCCAGGATCGAGCAGTACTCTCGTATTTGGCTCTGTCGGTCTTGTACATGTGAGCAATCTCAGGCACAAGGGGGTCATCAGGATTTGGATCAGTAAGCAATGAGCAAATTGACAGAAGAACCTGCAAAAGACAACCATAACATATCGAAAAAGCCAAATCTCAGAATGTCTAGTAATGTGAGGTCTCTTTACGAGCGTGTATGCCACAGCCAGGTCTAATGGTTACAATAGGATGCATCCCCTGAACCAGAGTCTTGACTAAAATAAACAAGAAGAATATAATGACAGCTACACATTACCTTGGATATCGTCAGGGCTGGGCTCCACTGCTCTTTGAGAATGTCAAGACAGATGCTACCATTACTGTTGATGTTGGGGTGGAAAACCTTGGTACGGAAGGCAACCTGTGGAAATAATCAATGTCAACTTAAATTTCATAAGAAACACTGGCAAAACCATAACCACTTGTATAGATACATGATAAAACAATTAACCAAAAAAAAAAAAATCAAATTAACCATAAATTTCTTGTCTAGCTAACAGCGACAACAATTAGTAATTATATCAAAAGAATTTTATTAAATTTATGCACATCAAAGCACAAAACTTGGCCCAAGGAATATACATATTTGTTTAAAAAGATGATAATAGGCTACCTTGGGTGGCTTGAATGGGTAATCTGGAGGGAAGTGAATGGATACAAGAAAGACACCCCCAGAAAATGGGCTGTCCGCTGGGCCCATAATTGTTGCTTGCCAGTGGAACATGTCGTCAGCTACAGGCCCTGTGAACATGTAGCAGTTTCAAATAATAAACCATAACCAATACAATATATATAATATAAAGGTGCAACTTCAATACAAGTAGTGCAGCAATATGATTGAAAATGTGGAAGAAGTTTTCAACCAGCGACAGGTGACTGAAGACCATCTAAAAAACCAAACTAGAGAGAGTGCAATGCAACCGAATTCAATTACACAAGTAAGGTTCCGTATTATCTAGTTTCTATGATTTAATTCCTTCTCCTTGTTCTCCATGTCAATGATAATGGGTCTATGCAGCAGGAACAAGAATTAGAAAACTCGATTTTAAGTTCTGCATAATGATGAGTAAGATATGTTGAGAATAAAATACAAAGATGAAGATGATACAAACCAGCGCTGCATGAAGCAGGGGGATCCTTCTGTAGATCCTTCAACTCCTTGTTGATCCTTTTTGAAGCCATCACAAATTCTCACGCACAAACTGCGAAAATAACTCAATTAAGCACCAATTAATTTCCAAACATAGAATCGAACAAGACCCATCAAATAAAAACACTGGAAACCATGAAAACAACATAAAATTCATATCAAACCAAGCATACAAAAATCCATTAATTATAACTTATTGTAATAATTATTTGTATCACAGCAATTCAAATATGAGTCAGGTTCGGCCACATTCGGGTTATTAAAAAAAGCAAAAAGAAAAAGAAGATATTTTCTATATAGCCTAACAGGTCACAACGTAATTTTACCGTAAAAAAATAAAAGAACCTCCCATCAATCAAGTGGGTTTATCTATTAGACAATTAAAGAAGGATTAAAATAGTCCGACAAGCAATAATAAATCATCTAAAATACAGAAACCTTGTCGTGGTTCGAGGGTTCAGCATCAACATACGATCAGAAACCCAAACCTTAACCCTAACCCTAGCCCTAAAAAATTAAAAATTACCGACAAATTTACAAACCCTTTATTTATTCGTTTATTATTTTAATCTGAAAAATCAAAACCGAAAACAGCAATTGAAAATCTTGCATAACAAAGGAAGAAAATTGAGGGTTACCTCCGGCCTAGAAGGCTTGTAGAGTCAGAGTAACGGAAGAGAAGACAAAGCAAGCTTGTTTGGTATTTAAGCACTGGTGGGACTAGAGAGTGTGAATTGCGTTGCGTAATAATACTAATATACAACTTCATCTGTGGCGGTCACCCGTACAAGTTGCTTGCCAATTTCTTATTGGCTCTCTCCTCCCTTTCCACCCGGCCCAAATTCACAACACTCCACCGCAGCCCATCTCGGCCCAACCATTTTCATTTTTATTTTTAAATTTATTTTATTTTATATTTTACTCTACACTTATTGCCATCCATCAGTATAATGGTTTTGATTCAATTATCCATCAAATTAGCAATGAGATAATTTTATTAATTATCCTTCTATTTTATCTAAATCTTCAACAGAGAACGATTTTTTAAAACATTATCAATTTCTTTTCTAACTTTTTTTTAAAATTGTATTAAACAATTTTATCAAACCATTTATTAACAAAAATATTTAAATAATTCGATTGAATATAATAATTAAGATGTCAAACCATTTGTTTTATATGTTTATCATTCTCCAGTAATAAAGCAAAACGTTTACCATCACATTTTAAAAAATAGAGAGAGAATTTATGAATTCTTTTAAATTATTATCGTCGTAGTCATCATGTAAACTTAGTCCATTTAATAATATGTAAATGATTGGAATTATTGTTTTATTGTCATTTAATAGTATTAGGCTTATAATTTATATACAAATCAAATCTTATAATTTGATATGATAGTGTGCATTATAAAAATTTACCATAAGAATAGGAAAAAAAAAAGAAGAAGTAAAGTTATGTCTTCATAATTTATGTAAACTACGACACGGTATTATAAAATTTAAATTATACGTAGATTATAAGCTTAATAATATTATTGATTACCATTAATTATGACTCACAAGTTGGTTAGGAACATCCTAGAGTATAACGGAGAGTGGAGGTCCCTTTCCTCCCGAATTCAAATCAAGCCTTAGCCCACCACTCACAGAGATTTGATTTGATGCAGTAGGGTAATGTGATGAGTACCACTACCTCTTGTCAATTTCACATCAAAAGAAAAAAAAAAAGCCAATTGCATCTCGACCGAAGAATACAATCTGAAAGCCTACGGCTCCATCAATTGCTAGTTTGAAATAGTATGTTGGTGTTCATGAACAAAAGCAAAACAAAATTTTCTTTAAAATCACTTTAATCCCTATGTTATGTTATGGGTCCTTAAAGCCTTTTAAATTGATCCATTTCTGTAACGACTTAGAGAATCATGCCATAAGAGACAGCATTCCCGGAGCAAGCCCAGCTATTGCTGAACATGATGCTCAAATCATCAAACCGTCTAGTATGGTAGCAAAATGAAATTAATATTTTACGTATCAGTGTATGTTGATCACGCGTGCATGGAGTCGTGACAGAAACAGACAATGGGAATCTGGTTAGAGTTGCAATATATTTTACTACTAATATTAATGTTAGTATCAATATTCATGTAGCTGTTAATGGCATTGATATTTTTAGTTTATATGAAATTATGAAGACGAGTTAATTCTTGGATTTTATATGGGAAAACTGAAAAGTCAGCGAAGATGGTAGTTCGTGGACAACCACTAGCGCTAAGATCGATAGGTACTGACCTGATAATCAGAATACGTGGTGGGTTCAGCACAAAACTTGGTTTGGTTTCAGAACTCAGATCACAAACTAAGCTCACAACATCAGACACACTCGTCTAACTTTAGCCTTTGCCCTTACATCTCTCTCTCTCTTTTCTCTCCTGTTGCTTCTTCTTTTGATTCTCTTCTCTGGGTCGTTTTCTTTTCCTTCTCTGGTGGGTGCTTCTGTTCTTAAGGTTGGTCGATTTTGTTTCAACGCAAAAAGAAGCCGTTTGATTTGAGGTGTGTTTTTTTGTTGGTTCTTGATTGATCTTATTGAGTTTTTGGCAGCATCAGCCAAGGAAAAGTTTTTGCTGTTTGGTGAGGGATTTTACTCTCAGTTTTGTTGTTTATGTTTTAAATTTCATTGTTGAATTTCAATTTTATCTTTTGTGATTGATCATGGAACAAGGTTGTATAAGGGAAAAAATTGGGTTGTGTATCATCTCTAATAGATCCATGGGAGCTCTAGAGGAGCTAATAGGAGTAACTTTTTGTAGAAAGGCATTAACTGTGTCAAATCATTCGATCTTGTTATCTTTTCTTATCAATGGATTAACATCTGCTATATGAATCGATGAATATATTAAACAAAAGAAAATAATGTATGAAGAATTTATGAGTAGACATATATAAATATTCTATTTTTGGTGTTTCATTGTGCTACTAGATTCTGCTATTTTTTCCCATGAAGGCGTTGGTAAATGTTGCAGATGATTTTTGTATGATTGGTATTTGCCTGAAATTTGTTTACAATATCTTAACATCTTCGTTGCTTACATGGTCAGGTTTATAGTTGGCTCATACATTTGCATCCCATTTTGTCCTCGTTAATTGGCAATGGGAGGTGTAGTGGGAAAGCCTGATTCTCAAACTAATGGGATAACAGAAACGAAGCTTGAGGCAAAAATGGCTGAAGCTATGCAGCGAAAAGCAGCTGAAGGAACCGCCATGAAATCATTTGACAGCGTAATTTTGAAATTCCCAAAAATTGATGAGAGCTTAAGAAATTGCAAAGCTATTTTTGAGCAATTTGGTAGATACATAATCTTTTTCTCTTTCTAATTTTATTTTCTCATTTTTCTGTTGAATAATTTGTGGGTGGTTTATTGACCTGGCTGTGCCTTTTATGGCCTCAAACTTGAATCTTGGGCATCCTTGCCAAGTAAAACAATAATTTTTATGTCTTTTTCCAAAATTTGTTGTAAAAGTACTGATGTCAAAGGCAGAGTGACACAAACAAAAGAGTTATAAACTTTGTTTTACTGGCAATCTCACGTTTAAAATTTTCCCCAGATCAGATTTGAGTTTTGCAACCACTTTAGAAGTGATATCTCTTAATACCATTGCTAACTTATATATTTGGCTTAGGAATGCGTCAAGTATAAACATGTAATATAATTTTCATCAAACTGCCAAGAACTATATTTTCTTTCTGTTTCTTTGTAGATGAGGATTCAAATGGTGCAATTGATCATGAAGAGCTTAAGAAATCTTTCCATAAACTGGAAATTAGTTTTACAGAGGAGGAAATCAATGATCTCTTTGAGGCCTGTGATATTAATGAGGACATGGGGATGAAGTTCAATGAGTTCATTGTACTTCTCTGTCTTGTGTATCTTCTGAAGGATGACCCAAAGGCTCTTTGTGCTGTATCCTAATCACTGTATATGCCTGGTTACATATTAGACATAATCTTAATTTGCAGATGTCTGTCTAGCACCATTTCCCCTGAAGAAAATAGTTTATTCTTGTGCGCATTCCTTTATTTCATAGTACATTATGCCATATGCACTATTTTGTGGAGTTTGGGGTATTGACTTAAACCATCAAAGCTCATGTCAAATTTGAATGTTGTATGAAGCAGAACTAGCAGTATCATCTAAATATTTATGTTTCCTCAACTAACATGGTGAGGGAATCTATGTTTTATTTACTATTCTATGATGTTTGTATTCCGTAACGTTGGTAGAAATCACAAATGGGGAAATCACAAATGGGGATGCCCAAGTTGGAGGCAACTTTTGAAACATTGGTTGATGCATTTGTTTTCTTGGACAAGAATAAGGATGGTTATGTCAGCAGAACTGAGATGGCTCAAGCCATAAATGAATCAGGGGAGCGTTCCTCTGGACGTATAGTCATGAAAAGATTTGGTAAGCTTTCTCTCTATCTTTTACAGCATCCTTAAAAAACTGGCATTGCACCCTTCTCCACGTTTACAGGAAAGATCTTTTCTCCATGTATTAATAAAACATTGATCATGTCGGTGTCAGGAAGTCTCACTATACCGAAAATGTTTTTGTAGTAGACATTGATTTCTTGGTGCAGGGAGGCCTTTTTGAAAAATCTATTTGTTTTCACTTTAAAAAAAAATTGTTTGAAAATATTTTGTAATCACGAGGTGTAGGTGCTTTTATTAGATATTTCTAATGCAGTTTCGCACTTTCTTATTGCAGAAGAGATGGACTGGGATAAAAATGGAATGGTGAACTTTAAAGAATTTCTGTTTGCATTCACTCGTTGGGTTGGAATCGATGAGAATGAAGATGAGGAAGAGGGCGAAGAGAAGGCTTGAAGCAATCTATGCTTATCCAGCCGATGCTGCCTAAAGCTTCTCAGAGCTGTGAGTTCCAACATAAAGTCCTATCCTATATACTTTTTTGTGGTGGTAGACGAGGTGGTATAAGAATGTAGGAATAAATCAAGTTTAATCCCTTGAATTTGTAGTGTAAATAGTCTTTAAGTATACAAGTCAAATGCCATCATAATAATAAATCAAACTTTATCAAAGTTTTTTTTTTCTTTTTTTTTTCCTTCTGAAGCTTATGTCATTTTTAATTAAAATTAATGTGGGGCAATATTTTATATTATGTTATATTTTATGTTGGTAAGTTGCATAGGAATAAAAAAGTTAAAAAAAAAAATTCAGTGCAAAGAGCTTTTTATCTGTAATATCAAAATGTCGGATCATAACAAAAATGTCAAGTATTGTTGTAAACCAAATATTCATAAGAATATGGGAAGGAAATGAGAGCAAGTGCATCTGCAGCAGGGAAGGCAAAAACTTTCATGAGCAAGTCTAAATGGATCTAATCTCTCTCAGAACACTTGACTTTCTGGATAGAGATCATACCCTTTAACTACCTCAGATGAATCCTTCATCATTGTATCAAAATTAACATAAGAATCTGACCAACTGCCTAGAACATACTACAAGATGGTTGCTTGCCCACTGAGAATGTAAACTTTGCTTGCCCACTGAGATGTAAGCTAAATTCCTATGGACAAAAGTTATGCTGTGGCAGCTGTGCAATGCAGGATGGGTAGCCCAAAACCAGAAATCGAAAGTTCTTCCCTTACGGCATTGCTAGTTCTCTTCTACTTGTTTCCCATAAAACTCCTAGTTTTTATCCTAAACAAAATGGAAAGACAAAATAAGTAGAGATTCTACTCAACGAAGAAGGCAATGATGCTAAGAAAATAATAGACATCGCTATCCAAAGGAAGGAGTAAGGTTACTGAGCACAGACCTGAGCTGATCCTCAACCTTAAGTGTCTCGCTAGTTATGCATGCTATAGATGAAGGTGAGCATCAAGACCATGGTTTTGTGGTTAAAATATGCATTTGGTATCCTTTTTCTCTAAAACAAAATGCAAGGTCTTTTACTTGTCTGAACAAGATTATTCCTCAATTTATTTTATTTTTATTGTGTAAGCATACACTATAAAAAAAGAGCTTATTATCACTTTAGCTGGATCCTTATAGAAAACACTCCCTTTGTAAGAAGACTTCGACGGTACTGGGAAGCGACCCACTTAAGAGAGTGATTTACATCTAAGACCAACAAAATGGCAAACAAAGCAGTAGTACTGCATCATTAAGTTATTATATTTTTTGATGATGCAAGATCAATGACATAAGATCATACCATAGTAAGAAGCTCATCGAGTTATGCATGCTTTGAATGGAAAATCCATTTGATTGTCCTCTTAACAAAAACAGATGAGCTGTCCTGAGATCAATGCTGATGAGGCTGCATTAAACCTAAAATCTGCACATTGTCGTAAGAACTGAACTGTTTATTTGAAAGTAAGTGACCAAGGGTTTGGTGTTAAAAATTCAGACCTGAAGATACTACTCTCTCTTTGGTTTGTGAGATCAATAGATCTCATTCTTCCTCCTCCCCCCATCTATTACCGAGATGTCATGCATGTGAAAGGAATATGGGCTGTCTTTGGATCCCTCACCTTGTTCATTTCTTTTCCACCTGTGCATTAGCTAAGGACAATTTACAATGGACAAACGCAGAACTGAGGATAGCAAGTCCCCACTTAGAAACGATTCGAGATGTGGGCAATAAGAGATATTAAAATATTTAAGAGAGGTGAGGTTTTGAAACTTTAGCAGGATAGGTATTTTAATTTCGGGAACTGAGCAATTTTGAGATGAATTAAAGAGCTTGGCAAGTTCATTCCCATCTCTTCTTCAGGAAAAGAAATTGCATCCGGGCGTCCCCTAATCCCAAGTGATGTAAGAGAGGTGAGACTGTGGATGCAATTGGGAAGGGCTTCAAGTTTCTCACATCCTTCTATTGAAACTTGTAGGATGCTTTTGTGTAGTCCTTTTGGAAAGGGAAACAAGGTTTGGACAGTTCCCTAAAGAAATTGCATGAAGACCACCAAGATTGTGCAGACCATTGGGCAAGGATTTAAGATTTTCACAACCATAGATACAAATACGAACAAGAGACATGCTATTATGAAACCTTCTCTCTCCTATTGATCTAGTTTTGGACAGTCATCAATGAAGAGGTCTTCAAGCCCTGCTGCTAACTGGCGTTCTAATGACAAGGCCGTCAGTACTTCTGGACAAACTTTTAATGAAATGGTATTTGAGTGTAGCCGGTAGCTGGCCCCTTGAAGATAAGTTGTGAGCTTGTAGAAACTCTCGATGTAAAGGTCCTCAACTGTCCTTGGTAAATGACCTTTTGATGATAAACACATGAGAGATGGGCAATTGATAATAGACAACTCTTCGAAGAGTCGTCAATATTTTCTTTGCCCATCACTGACGAAGGAGCAGAAGAAGCGGCAGCATCTTCTCTATCATCCAACAGGCAAAGCAATTTCTCACAATCTCTGACCGAAAGCCTTCTCAGAGATGAGGGGACCTTTTGATGACAAATACATGAGAGACGGGTAGCTAAAAATAGACAAGTCTTCAAGAAGATATGTGCAGGTTTTGTCAATGTTCAGTTTGTGCATCACTGAACAGGAAGAAGAAGGAGCAGAACAAGTGGTAGCATCTTGTCCATCATCCAACGTCAAACACTTCAATTTCCAACAATCTCCTACCAAAAGCTTTTTCAGATAGAGATGAAGGTAGCCGACCTCTCACAATGAATGTTAGAGAATCACAATGCAGGATCTCCAAACATTCGAGATGCACATTGCTGAGCTGTATTCGCTCTGATAAGGATATGAGAGAATTGCAATTGTAATCACCAGTTTGGTTAGACTGCAAAAAAATCAGCCTCTGGAAATGAGACAAGACTTGAACAGTTCACAATATATAGCTTTCTCAAGGAGCTAAGGCTGTGAAGTCGATCTTTTGGTCGCTTATCAAGATGTATCTCATTCAGTCCTTTGCAACCGACAATCTGTAGACATCCCACTTTCTGAAACCCTTTCTGTCACCAGCTCTTTATACATGAAATATTTGAAAGGGTGATAGTTCTCAATGAGTTGCAATCATGCAGCATTCGCAAAGCTTTGGAAGGGTAGAGAATGAAACCTCCAATTTTGCACATGCTTCAATCGCAAGTTTCTTCAACGAAGGAAGATGTTCAGGCAGTCTTCCAGAGAACTTGGGGCGATTTAAAATGGAAATCTCTTGGAGGCAAGGAAATATTTTGATATACTCTTTCTTGTTGATAGGGTTGACCCAATATTTCCCTTCATCCAAGGACTTAAAATTTAGAGTTTCCAATCCAATGATTGACATGATTGTGAAGAAATATTCCCATAAAGCTCTTTACTTATGCTCTTCAATCTAGTTAACGAACTGATGGCTAGTTTTTTAATTGAATCCAACATCCCAAGTAAAGGCAAAGATATACATCTTTTACAAACGTGAGGACCGCAATGTTGGAAAACGATGAGACAATATAAGCAAAGATATCTCTAATGGTATTTTTATTAATAGAAGGCTCTTTGGGGAAAAAAATAAAAAACAAAATGATGACCTGTCCATTGAATTTTGAAATAAGTGATAAGCAATATTGCATCTATAATCAAATCCTATAATCAAATCTTTATAACAATATTTACTAGAAGAGGAAAAACAAAAATAAAAAAAGAAAATTATATCTTCAATATGATTTTACTAATTTAGATTATAGGAAGAGTTGGTTGTAAATGAGTTATAGCGCAGTATTATTCATAAGTGATAAGATCATTCACCATCTCTTAAAGCTCGATTTCTTCTCCATGAATCATATAACTAAGAGAAACCATGAACTAGAATAGATGAATAGACGAAGATATATCTACTCGTGAAATCCCAAACGTCTCAAAATAGCAGACATTAATTTATAAAATTGTCTGTTAGAAAAATTCAAGATGTGGCTCTAAACCAAGAATCAGCTTGCGGAATCCGAAACGTTCATACTTTTACTATGAATTAATACTGCATTGTCCAAAGTAAGAATACAAAAATACAATTGTAAGGATGGACTAGAGAGCAATTGTATTTGTATACAAATCGCACCTCTTACGGGACAAATCTCTGTTCTTTTTGAACTCTAAACTGTTACGGAACACTTTTAAGTCAGATGACAAGCTTTTTGGCGAAGAATCATTCACATGCCTTTTTTTGTACCCAAATCATACGTCCACTTGCC
This sequence comes from Boswellia sacra, assembly GCA_013180625.2. NCBI lineage: Eukaryota > Viridiplantae > Streptophyta > Magnoliopsida > Sapindales > Burseraceae > Boswellia > Boswellia sacra. The sequence continues at coordinate 92,137 of SNVD02008080.1, read as the reverse complement.
CACATAAATGGTGATCATCATTGCATTAACATTGACATTTCAAGCTCGTGATAGGCTTAATAAAAGAATGCCTGGCAGAGTTAGTGTAGAGAAACGAGTCACAATGCGTGGTGTTTGATGGCGGCTAAAGGAATTGCTTGACACCACAAAACAAGTGGTATAGTAACTGCTTAACAGTAGCTCCACTCCAATAGCTAGCCCACTGGGGAGGGTCAATCATGATCCCTAGTACTCTTAAATCTCTTCAAAAGAAAGCTGTTGTGGGAGCGGTGGCATAAACAAGGGGTAGGACAGACATTCAGCATTATTACTAGTTCTCTCTCATAGCTGATGTTTCCCATACAAAACCTGGTTTTCATCCTAACAGAAAAGAATTAAGTTAAAATAGACATCCTGCTCAAGAAACAAGGCAATAATGCTGGAAAATTATTTACTGAACGAGTCTGGTAAGGGTATATGACATAAAGTTACCCACCATACAATAGGACTGAAAAGATCTTCAGCCAAGTCACATGCTTGTGTTGGAGAAAATAATTTTGAAAATCTAGAGAACTCTAGATTGTCTTGAAAATCAAAGAGTTACGTGTGTGAAATTTATGATACATTTATTTATGATGTGTTCATGTATTTAATATTTTTATGTAATTTATTATAGGGATAATTCTAATTTATCCCCTGATGTTAGGCCTAAAGAGATTGAGGACCTCAGTTTTCTGAAATCTAAGATTGCCCCCTGAGGTTACTGTAGCACCGTTAGATTTAATGAAAAATGTATTAAATAGTAACTTAACGCTAATAAACAGTAGCATTTTCTATTAAATCTAACAGTTTAATGCATTTTCCGTTAAATCTAACTGTGCTACAGTAACCTCAGGGGGCAATCTTAGATTTCAAAAAACTGAGGTCCTCCATTTTTTTTAGGCCTAACCTCAGGGGACAAATTAGAATTACCCCTTTATTATATGATACATCATAAGAAGTCTATAAATAGTCTTGTAATTAAGTGTCTATGTAGAGAGGGAAAATCTCTCACAAGTGAGAGTGAAATGAAATGAAATTATATATCTGGGCTCTTACACTCCTTATTCTACTTTTAATCATTTATATTATTGCTCCAATGTTATGTTTTAATCTATCCTCACCATCCACCGAAAGATCTTGGCTACAGACATGACACACACATATACAAATATACACAAAAATTGTGTTGTGTTTGTTTATTTTTTAAAATTTTGACAGCTTGCAGGGGCTTTGCCCCAACTATTTTTCAACTGGTAGTGCCGCTTTGACAACGACATACATAGGTTCATTTAGATGGCCACACTCAGGCCTTCTTGCCGTTCTTCCGATGTTTTGAGAAACAAAAAAGACAAGTTAACATTGGTAACGTTCATATGACAAGAGGAAAAAAGGAAAATACCCAATTTACAATTTTAACTCATGCAAGAATATTGTAAGAAAATTCATATATAAAATTCCCTCATGAGCAACATTAGATGTAGACTTCATTTTTAAATATCCTTCCACCAATAAGCCTAATAAGTCATAGGCTGGATGAAGCTAATAATCCATTTCTGCATTGACATTAATTACCTTCCAAATTTAAGTTTATATGTTGGACTCAAACTAAAAAAATTACTGCTCAAGTAGTTTATCATGAATTAACTATATATTAATAGAAATTTATTTTCAAGTCCCTTAAAATCACAATCCTAACTCTGTCCCTCTTAACTGGTGCATCGACGATTGTTTCTAACTAGTTCTAGCCTCCGTTACATGCATCCATGCTTAAATGGAAGATCTTCACCTCTCTTCATCAGATCTTTGCGTTCCCTTTGCACCAATATTTGACAATTGGTATCTTTGCATTGCAAACCAATTAAGTTATTATTACTGTTGTTGTTGTTGTTATTTTTTGTGGTTCTTACTTTAATCTTATCTATTCACAATGTCCCATAGCTTATTAACCCTACCCTACCAATAGTACTGCTTTTAGTCAACGATGGAGCATACTACTTATATGTGTCAGAGGAGTTGAGATTGGGTTTATGGCTTCTTCTTCGACAACGGAAAACGAAGATAAGGTTCACATTGTGATGTTTCCATGGCTAGCATTTGGACATATGCTACCATGGCTGGAGCTGGCCAAACTCATTGCTCAAAAAGGTCACAAAATCTCTTTCATCTCCACTCCTAGAAACATCGATCGCCTCCCCAAACTGCCACCAACCCTCTCCTCCCACATTCATTTCATCAAACTCCCACTCCCCCACGTGGACAATCTCCCTGTCCATGCAGAAGCCACCATCGACGTTCCTTACAGCAAGGTTCAGTATTTGAAGAAAGCCTATGACTTGCTCCAACAACCCATAACCACAACCCTTGCTTCCTTACATCCCGATTGGATATTCTTCGACTTCGCTCCCTACTGGGTGGGTCCAATCGCCACCCAACTGGGTATCAAGACCGTGTTTTTCAGTATCTTCAATGCTGCAATGTTAGCCTTTATTGGGCCACCATCTCTTCTGACAGGTGATGATCGTAAAAGTCCTGAAGATTTCACAGTAGCACCCAAGTGGATTACGTTTCCGACAAAGGTTGCTTATCGTTACTTTGAGGTCAAAAGCATTTTTGATTCTGTAACGGCTAATGTTTCAGGTGTATCCGATATTTATCGTTTGTGGTCAAGTGCCAAGTACTGTGACATTTCGGCAATCCGATCCTGCTCCGAATTCGAGCCTGAGTGGATTCAAGCGCTGGAGACCCTATACCAAAAACCGGTTTTCCCAGTTGGTGAACTTCCCTCTACTGCCGCAGCTGAAGAAGAGTCCGAGACTGAGACGTGGAGGTGGATGAAAGAGTGGCTAGACAAGCAAGCGAAGCGATCTGTAGTTTACGTGGCGTTTGGTAGTGAAGCAAAGCCTAATCAATCTCAACTGACGGAGTTAGCTCAGGGCTTGGAGCTCTCACAGTTGCCTTTCTTCTGGGTACTCAGGACTCGACGTGGGTTGGATGATGATGAGTTGATAAAACTGCCAGATGGTTTCGAAGAGAGGACCAGAGAACGTGGTGTGGTATACACCAATTGGGTACCTCAACTCAGGATTTTAGGTCATGATTCGGTGGGTGGGTTCTTGACTCACTCAGGCTGGAGCTCAGTGGTGGAAGGTATTCAGTTTGAGAGACCTCTTATGCTCCTCACATTCTTGGCAGACCAGGGGATAAATGCTAGCCTTTTGGAGGAGAAGCAAATTGGGTATTGTATTCCCAGGAACGAACGAGATGGGTCGTTTACCAGCAACTCAGTTGCTGACTCCCTCAGGTTGGTTATGGTCAAGGAAGAAGGTCAAATTTACAGGGACAAGGCCAAGGAGATGAGGGGCTTGTTTGGTGATAGGGACAGGCAGGATTGGTACTTGGGTAATTTTCTTCGTCACCTTCAAATGGAGAAGAATATTAGGAAAGGTTAAAGCTAGCTAGCTACCACCAAGTAATATTCACCTCTGTTACTTGAGCAATCAAATTCAAATCAACCTAGCTAGCTGTTTGGAGCAGCATGAATCGAAGAGGAAAATAGAAATTACTATTTCTTTTTTCTTTCTGGAAATTAGTTACTTGATTTTATTTGTGTACCGAACCTTAATTCCAACATTAGATTTCTTTGTATTTATAGTACAGTAGGCCTTTTCTGGAGAGTAATATAGCAATATTTCTAAGTGTCTGGTATGTTGGGGGATTTTGCCGATGCTTAATTTAAATATTAAACTGTTTATCATGATCACAACGATACAGAGGAGAAATAGTAAAACTAATGCCACTGGAATATTCAACATACAACATAAAATGATTGGCATAATTAAAAGAAAAAAGAGTAGTTCTATTCAATCCTTAATTTTCATATTTTTTACCGTCATTTTTACTTTATTTTATTTTTATAATTTTATCTTAAAATAAAATTATTAAAAAAGATAAAAAATTTAAACACAAACCTAATTATTTAGAATTTTGATAAAAATTCTATCCACCAAGGAAAAGTCTATGAAAATAGTGAAGCGCAGACAAGACAACGTGAAAAACCGAGGAGAAAGAGTTGGATACAGGACCGGAGTAAAGGCCGAAAAGGAGTGTCGACAAAAGTTGCAGCCTTGCCTTGCAGGTGTGCAGGAAAGGAAAGTTTTTCTCTCCGCTTTGTTAGAAGTCAAAATATCAGTATAGTACACGATTCATCTCTCGGCTCCAAATTATGGTAGGAATGGGTCTCAATCTAAGCGATAATCTCCAAATTTCAGGTGTTGATAAACCTAACTAACCTTTTGGATATGTCAACGCCACTGCGTGTTCTTGTTATAAGGTTGAAAATTATAATAAACTACTGCGTACGGGCTTTCCTTTTCTGTAGATGATTTTGATGAGCTCATGCATGACATGCATGAGTTCTAGAATTCTGCTGAGCTCATGCATGACATGTATGGCTTCTAGAATCTCTCCCATGTGAATGCATTGATAGTCAAATTTGTTAGGCACCTCCAATTTTGAAAGTCAAAGGTAGTAGTCAAATTGATTTGAAATTATGTGCAAAATTTTTCCTATAAATATGGGACGAATTCTGCCTTGTTTATGCATTAGAGAAACTCCAGAGAGAGTTCAAGAATTAGAACCAGAGAGTTCTGAGTGTTAGAGAGCCAGGTTGAGCTCCAGGAAATTTAGGGGAGTTTTTGTATAATTCTTGTATATTGATTTTCTCTGTTAATACAAGTCATTTTTCTCCCAAATTCTGTTCTGAGTTTGCATTACATCCCCAACAAGTGGTATCAGAGCCTCGTTGAGCTCCTGGAACGTCAAAACAGAGAGGAAAAATTCAGAGAAAATCTGTCCCCATTTTTGGAAATTTCGAATTTTCGGAAAATATTCAAAATTCGAATTTGAAGTGTTCTGTCTGTTCGTGAGATCGAGCTGAGCATTTTGCAATTTTTCGGCGACCGAACCGACCACCAGAGACGCCGCACGCGCCTCCGACCTGATCTGCGAGTGGGCGTCACTCGCCCCACGCGCTGCACGCGCGTCTCAAGGAAGAAGACGACCACGTCAGCGCCGCGTCATCAGCCACGTCAGTGAACTTTTTGCCACGTCAGCAGGCCACGTCAACAGATCGCCACGTCACCACACCACGTCATCCGGACACGTCAGCACGCCACGTCACCGCCACGTCAGCATAGTGGTCCCCACAGTGCCACGTCAGCACATCTTTCGAAAATTTCAAATTGACCCCTGTATTTTCGGGTAATTACTTCTGACCCCCTGAGTTTCTGAAATTTGCATTTCAGTCCTTAAAAAATTTCAGTTTAGCCCCTAGAATTTCCAAGCTTCGTATTTATTGCACAAAACGAATTTTTGAGCCCCGGAAGAGGCTATTCCACCTAATTTGACCGTTCCGGACGTAACAGTGAGTTCGGATTTCTGAAATTCAATTTCTATTTTAGTGAATTAATTATTCTAAAAAGGAAGAATCATCCGGAGCCATGATTAAATTGACTGCAACCAACTACACACTATGGAGGCCCAGGATAGAGGATCTCCTTAGTTGTAAGGATCTATATGATCCTATAAAATTTGAAGGGCAGAGACCTGAGACAGAAAAAGAGGCAGAGTGGAAGAAAATTAACAGAAAATGCATCGGTCAGATCAGACAATGGATCGATCATTGTGTCTTCCACCATGTAGCCAAAGAAACAGATGCATATACTCTATGAAAAAAATTAGAGAGTATGTATCAAGCCAAGTCAGCACGGAACAAAGCTATCCTGATGAGACGGCTTGTGAACTTGAAGTTGCGGAGCGGAACTCCTGTAGCAGAACATACAAGTGAGTTCCAGAACTTGGTGAATCAGTTGACAGCAGTCGAGTTACAGCTTGGAGACGAAGAACAAGCCCTTCTACTTCTCAGTTCCCTTCCAGATTCATGGGAGACGTTAGTGGTCTCCATCAGTAATTCAGCACCCGGAGGCAAACTTACCTTATCAATGGTTAAGGATGCCTTGATGAACGAGAAGGCGAGAAGAAAAGATGCAGGCGCCAATCAAGATGAAGCCTACATCATGGAGAATCGGGGAAGACAGTCTCGAGGTGAAGACTGGAGAAGAGGTAGAAGCAAAAGCAGAGGTAGATCGACAAACAGAAGGGGCAGATCAACAGATGGGCGGAGACCCACCTACAAATGCTATCACTGTGGCAAAGAGGGTCACATGAAGAGAAATTGTCGCAGTCTACAGAAGCAGAACCAGGAGAGTTCATAAGTACAAAGCAGCGAAGAGCCACGAGTCACATTTATAGAGGATGTGACCATTTGTGCAGAAGAGACATGCCTCCACACAGCAGACCAAGGAGTAGAATGGGTAATTGACACAGCAGCTTCCTGTCACGTCACTCCTTGCAGAGAGATCTTCACCACGTACAAAGCAGGAGACTTTGGGATAGTGAAGATGGGTAACAACAGCACCGCCAAAATCATGGGAATTGGTGATATTCAATTCCAAACGAACGTCGGATGCAAAATAACTTTGAAGGACGTTCGTCATGTGCCAGATCTTCGACTCAACTTGCTCTCGGTAAAAGCCTTTGATCAGCAAGGTTATGAGAGCTGCTTCACTAATGGTACATGGAAGATGTTAAAAGGGGTCATGGTGGTTGCTCGAGGTAAACTATGTGACAATCTTTACAGGACTCATGTAAAGATAGATAGAAAGAGCCAGGTTGAGCTTCAAAGGAACCAGAAAAAGTTTCGGAAGCAGATCAAGAGGAGGAAAACGAAGAGATTGTTGAGCCAGGGGGAGCCACAATCATCTGTAGAAGCTGCTGTACCTCTTGGAAATGAAGAACCTCAGCTACGACAATCTGAGCGAGGTCGGATTCCGTCGAGGAGATATCCGGAATCAGAGTACACACTGCTTACTGATGAGGGGGAGCCAGAAAGCTTTCATGAAGCTTTATCTCATCCAGACAAAGAACGATGGCTGCATGCAATGCGAGATGAGATGAATTCTCTTGAGAAGAACAAAACTTATGAACTGGTCGAGCTCCCAGACGGAAAGAAGGCACTGAAGAACAAGTGGGTATTCAAGCTCAAGAAAGATGGAACAGGGAAGGTAATGAAACATAAAGCCCGATTGGTGGTAAAAGGATTCCTTCAGAAGAAAGGAATTGACTTTGATGAAATCTTTTCACCGGTAGTAAAAATGTCCTCAATCCGCGTCATCCTCGGATTGACAGCAAGTCTTGATTTGGAGCTTGAACAGATGGATGTGAAGACAGCATTTCTTCATGGAGACTTGCATGAAGAAATCTATATGGAGCAGCCAGAAGGGTTCGAGGTTCAAGAAAAAGAACACCTCGTGTGCAAGCTCAAAAAGAGCTTGTATGGCCTCAAACAAGCACCAAGACAATGGTACAAGAAGTTTGACTCCTTCATGGTGAGTCATGGGTACAAAAGAACCGCTGCAGACCAATGCGCCTACTTTCAGATGGAGACTTTGTTGCACTCATGCTCTATGTGGACGACATGTTGATCGTCGGCAAGGATGCAACAAAAATAAAGCAGCTGAAGAAGGAACTTTCAAAAACCTTCGATATGAAGGACTTGGGACCAGCTCAGCAAATCTTGGGGATGCACATTCGTCGAGACAGGAAACAAAAGAAATTATGGCTGTCTCAGGAGAAATATGTTGAACGGGTAATTCAAAGGTTCAACATGGATAGTGCTAAGCCAGTTAGTGTACCACTGGCTAATCATTTCAAGCTGAGCAAGAGATCATGTCCCTCATCCAAGAAAGAGATAGAGGGCATGGCGTCGGTGCCCTATTCTTCTGCTATAGGAAGTTTGATGTATGCCATGGTGTGTACAAGGCCAGATATTGCTCATGCTGTAGGAGTCGTGAGCAGATTTCTTTCCAATCCAGGGAAAGAACATTGGGAGGCAGTCAAGTGGATTCTCAGATATCTTAAAGGTACTTCGAAGATATGCTTGTGTTACGGGGGAGCTGATCCAATCTTGGAAGGCTATACAGATTCAGATATGGCCGGAGATCTTGACAGTAGGAAATCTACATCAGGTTTTGTTTACACTTTTGCAGGGGGAGCTGTATCATGGCAGTCAAGACTACAGAAGTGTGTTGCGCTATCCACGACAGAGGCAGAATACATTGCCGCAGCGGAAGCTGGAAAAGAAATATTGTGGCTGAAGCGATTTCTCCAAGAACTTGGGATTGAGCAAAAGGAGTATAAAGTACACTGTGACAATCAAAGTGCTCTGGATTTGAGCAAGAATTCAGTGTACCATTCTCGAACAAAGCATATCGACATCCGCTATCATTGGATACGAGAGGTGATGGACAAGCAACTGTTGAAACTAGTGAAGATCCATACTAAAGAGAATCCAGCCGACATGTTAACAAAAGTGGTCACCAGAGACAAGCTAGAACTATGCAGAGACATAGTTGGATTAGAAGCTGTCTAATTACTTTTGTTGTTACTCCCTTTCACATGGGATGGAGGGGGAGAATTGATGAGCTCATGCATGACATGCATGAGTTCTAGAATTCTGCTGAGCTCATGCATGACATGCATGGCTTCCAGAATCCCTCCCATGTGAATGCATTGATAGTCAAATTAGTTAGGCACCTCCAATTTTGAAAGTCAAAGGTAGTAGCCAAATTGATTTGAAATTGTGTGCAGAATTTTCCCTATAAATATGGGACGAATTCTGCCTTGTTTATGCATTAGAGAAACTCCAGAGAGAGTTCAGGAATTAGAACCAGAGAGTTCTGAGTGTTAGAGAGCCAGGTTGAGCTCCAGGAAATTTAGGGGAGTTTTTGTATAATTCTTGTATATTGATTTTCTCTGTTAATACAAGTCATTTTTCTCCCAAATTCTGTCCTGAGTTTGCATTGCATCCCCAACAGATTTGATATTTAATTATTTTTATTTAATATTTCGTAGAGCTAGTTAGGCAGAAAAGTGAAAATCTCGAAAAAAAACTACGGTATAGTGGCTGTACCGGTACAGTCACTGTTTATGTATGCAAAAATCGTAAATGCGTTGTAAAAATCGTAAACTAGTCACTGTTTATGTATGCAAAAATCGTAAATGCGTTGTAAAAATCGTAAACGAATGAATAAAAGTTGTATGTAAAAAAGTGTATAAAAGTTGTAAATGGAAAATATGTAAAAGTCGTAAATACGATTTTTTTCAGTTGGATTACAATTTTTAAAAGTGTATTTACGATTTTTATATGCTACAGTACAACGGATGTACCGATACAGCCACTGTACTGTAGCACGACTCAAAAATCTCGGATAATTAGAAATTACGTACTTATGTAATTAAAAAATTGTGACAGTAAAATAGCAAATTAGCGGACTCATATAGCTAGCTAGCATATCACAGAATCCCTATAGCCATCTACAATGATCAATTTCTTACGGAAAAAAAAAGTTTGTTTCCTCCTTAGAAGAGATACAGAAGGAGAAGTAGAAGTTGCGAACTGGAGAAGCCGCACAAAAAAATAATATATCTATATACAGGTGTAATGAAAAACTTAATTATACATTTAAAGAATATTTAAAATATTAAATATAATATAATAAAAAATATATAAGAGTTTAATATTTTTTTGTGAGCGTATATAATAATAGAGGTTAAAAAATAAAAAGTAGGGGTTAAATAAAATAAATAAATAAAAAGTGATATTAACTACAATTTACTATATAACTACAAAGCTTCTTGCTCGATCGCTTCGTTTCGTTTGGATTGGAGCTTTCCATCCCCGAACACAAGATGCATTTGCTTTTTTTTTGTTTTAATTAATTTCTAACCTTAATTACCAAATTTAACAAGATCAGAAAAATGAAACTATGGCATTGGCATCGCATTAATTTTTATTGAAAATGTGGTCGACGCTGGGGCTTCTGATTAGCTATTAGTTGCCTGCGCTGTCACCGTCTCATTTAACGACATAATCACATCATATGGACCTTTAATTATGAAGTTATGAATGCTGTTTTTGTTAATTTTAGGAGGCTTAATTTATTGTTGAAATCCTTGGACACGGCAAACTTTGGACACGTAACATGTTAAACTTGACATATGTAAGGCCGTGAATATGACCATGACCTTTTTTAATTTTTTTCTGAACTTCTTCTCATGTATTTCCCTCTTCAATGCTTCGTATATATCTACTTCTCCTACCACATAAATATAAGAGCTTCACCTTCATCTATCAAAAACTTAATTAATATTAAAATAACAAATTAATTAGCCTGCAGGATTTATAATTTCATTAATTACCATCATAAGTATATAAATTATATATTCTGTATTTGAATGCTTAATATTTTGACAACATATATAACGACTAACCATTAAGTATTCGGAGAAAAATATTATATATGTTAATGATTGATAATTTTATTAAAACAATAATAACAATGATTCAGCAACTATGATTGAGGCGATTAATTATATAATAATACTAGACTTACAACATTCATATAACATTAATTCTATAACATAATGTGATATCTTAAGTCGTGAAATACTATTGAAGATGTAATTTCTCTCATCCATTTCAATTTTTTTCTTTTTTAGTAAATTTTCATCATATAAACTACTATGTCGTATTATAGAGTTTATGTTGTGTGAATATTGTAAGTTTAATAGTGCTTTTAATTATATATAATGATCATACCCAATTTAACCTCATATGTGATATGAATGGTGCGTATTTATGTGACGTCGGTCTTGTCATGTCCAAGGATCGGCTCCAGTTCACACAGACACGGTCTACACGGCTTTGATTGCCCCTAATTTCTACAAATTAAGAATCAAAACATCACCATCTACATCTACTCACACTACTACTCGATATCGATGGATGGATATCATATTGTAACTTTCATGCAGACCCTGGACTGGACTCAGACTCACAGTCAGAGTCGTCCCTTATCCTTGTGTTTAACCCTACTCACTTACATTCCGACCCTACTGGTAGCGAGTTTTTATTTGGTTATTTAATTTGCTAATGACTTGCAGAAGGGGTTTCCTTTATCTTTTCCATTTCCTCCAATTCTTTTTCATTGCATTGCTCTCTTTAGTTTAGTCTTTCCAGCTCCTCTCAGTTCTTCATTCTCATTTTCTCTTAAACTTCTCGGCTCTTAATTTCCTGGTTTTCAGGTGCGTATATTAGCTACAAGTATTTAAATAGATACTGTTACTTCTTAAAGCCTTGTCGGTACTTTATGTTCTTATATTCATTTATCATTAATTTAAACATTTATAGACAAAGATTAAAATTAATTTAACTCATTTTACATGTCTATTGTGCGAGAATCATTACTGATTCCCTGAACTAGATATATATAGACTATAATGCTTTTTGGTAATAAAAGAATTATGATGCTTTACCAAAAGATGATTGTGGGCATGTTCAAACTTGCATAGGCTGCTATTAGAGTACTTGAGACTAAATAAATAAACCATAACGTTCATGAATATTAATAATTAGATTAGTAATAAAACAGTTAAACCTACTAGTTTTGAAGGAAAAAATTATCATTCAGCTGGTTGGGAGACTTGAGCCAAGACTCATGCACTTTAGTGTTTTTTTTCCCCCTTTAAGGACCATTTTAATATGACAAAAAAAATTAAAATGAATCCCGAATACTGTATCATTTTCAAAATTAATAAATATATATATGTTTAATAATATCAATATTACATATTTATTAAAATAAAATGTTGTTGATATTGAGCTTTCAAGTGATTGAATTTTGTTTTACTTTTACAATTTGATTGAGGCTCCAGATGGGTTGCCTATTGCTTTCTGATAATCCATTTCATTCCTCTGAACAGACTAAGCAGAAGCATGCCTCTGGGGGATGTCTTTCTTTCTGCATTCCTTGAGGTGCTATTCGACAGATTGGCGCCCTGTAGTTTGTCTCTCTTCCCATGTGAAGATGAGATACGTTCGAAGCTGAAGCATTAGAAGAGAAAGTTGTTGATGATTCAGGCAGTGCTCACCGACGCAGAGGAGAAGCAACTCACCAACAAGGCTGTCAAAATGTGGCTGGACGATCTCCGTGACTTGGCTTATGATATAGAGGACATTCTTGATGAGTATGCCACTCAAGCTCTGGAGCGCCGGTTGATGCCGCCAGAACAACCCACCAAGAGAATTACCGAGTATTTTTCTTCTTTGACTCCAACCGCTCTCATGTCCAAGCTTAATATGAAGTCCAAGATAGAAGAGATAACTTCCCGTTTGGAAGATCTCTGTGAAGAAAGAGATTATCTTGGATTGCAAAACATTGCTGGAGGGACATCAAGTACAGCTGTATGGCAAAGACCACCGAGTACATGTGTCCCAACTGAACCTGCTGTTTATGGGAGAGATGATGATAAAGCCAAAATACTTGAAATGGTGTTGAAAGATGAGCCTAGTGATGTCAACTTTCGCGTTATACCGATTGTCGGTATGGGGGGAATAGGTAAAACAACTCTCGCTCGAGAGGTGTATAATGACAAGCGGGTGAAAGATCATTTTAACTTAATGGCATGGGTTTGTGTCTCCAAGGATTTTGATGTTTTGAGAATTTCCCAGGCGATTCTTGACTCAATTGGCACTTCCGAGTCTTGCAACCCCAATAATTTAAATCAAGTGCATATTAAAGTCAGAGATAAAGTTGCTGGAAAAAATTTTTTGCTTGTCTTAGATGATGTTTGGAGCAAGGAGTATGGGATGTGGGAAAGCTTGAGGTCTCCCCTTATGGAGGGAGCATCTGGAAGTAAGATGATTGTGACTACACGTGATCAAAGTGTTGCATTAAAAATGGGACACGGAGAATTTTTTAAGTTGGAGCTGCTATCGGATACTGACTGCTGGGCAATATTTGAGAAGCATGCATTTGAGAACAGAGGCTTTGATCCACGTCGAACTTCACAATTTGTTCATCAGAAAGTTGTTGAAAAGTGCAGAGGCTTGCCCTTGGCTGCCAGGACTCTTGGTGGTCTTCTACGCTGTAAGCAAACAGATGGTGAGTGGGAAGATATTTTGAATTGTATAATATGGGATCTATCAGATGACTATGAGATTCCTGAAGTATTGAAACTAAGTTATTATCATCTTCCTTTCCATCTAAAAAGATGTTTCGCTTATTGTGCAATTTTTCCAAAAGATTACGAATTCTTGGAGAAGGATCCTGTCCTCTTATGGATGGCAGAAGGTCTTATTCAACCATCAAGAGATAATAAGGAGCCGGAAGATGTAGGTGAAGAGAATAGGTTGCGAGATTTATGGGAATAGTTGTTCAAAGTCTTTCCAATCGCTGGAAACTCTTCACTTTGATCATTTGCTTGAATGGGAGTGTTGGGACCCTATCGACGAAAATGAGTATGTTGAAAGATTCCCTCGCCTTCATGAGATTTCTATTATAAATTGTCGTAAGCTCACTGGAACCTTGCCAAATCATCTTCCTTCGTTGAAGAAACTGAAGATTTATGGATGTCCGCAGTTGGCCGCTTCAATCTACGATATTCCTTCATTGGAAAATATTGTGATCTATGAATGTGCATGCCTGGAGGTTTCGTTCTCAACGCTCTGCGAGTTAGAAGTAGATGGATGCAGAGAGATGGTGTGCAGAACTCCGAATACTACTTGTAACTCACTGAGTTCTATGAAGCTTGCAAATATTTCACAGTTGGAAAATTGTTCAAAGCAAGAGGTCAAGAGAGTAGAAAATCTAGAGATTGTCGGCTGTGAACAACTTGTTTCTTTGTGGCAAAATGAGAATCTACCAAGAGGACTACAGCTTCATAGCATCACCTCCCTGAGAGAGCTATTCATTGGAGACTGCTCAACTCTTGTTTTATTTCCAGAGGCTGATGTTCTCTGCACTCTGACTAAACTGAATATCAGAAATTGCCAGTATTTAACATCGTTACCTGAGACAATAAAGCTCAAAAATGCGTGTCTTGAATATTTAGCAATTGAAGGTTGTCACTCTTTAACATCCATTGTCAGAGGTCAGCTACCTTCATCCCTGAGACAGGTTTCAGTAACAAGTTGTCATCAATTGCAGTGTTTGTTGGATGACAGAGAAGATGTTGTGACTCCTTTGTCTCCATTGTCTTCTTCTTCGATGATTCCGGAAGACAAAATTGACGACAACAGCATATCTTGTCTTGAGTTCTTGTCCATCTTCTGCTGCCCATCTCTCACATGTTTATCATCAAAAGGTCAGTTGCCCAGGACACTTAGGCACTTTGAAATCAACCATTGCTCAAAGCTCACAACTTCATCATCAATTAGCCAACTACCAGCCGCACTCAATGACCTGACGATTACGGAATGCTCAGAATTCAGAGTCTTACCATTACTACAAGGCCAATTACCTGCTGCACTCAAAAGCCTTAAGATTAAATCTTGTTCACGGCTCACGACCTTATCCCTAGATGGCCAGTTACCTGAAAGGCTTGAAGAACTATTTGTTTATAGTTGTCCAAAGCTAGAATCAATAGGGAAGAGGTTCCATAGTAACATGCCTCTTGTGAATATTCATATCAGAGATTGTGAAAATCTAAAATCCATGCCTGACGGTCTACACGAGCTTAGCAGTCTTCTAAGAATTTGTGTATTTGACTGTCCAAATCTTGTATCCTTTCCAGGGCTTCCCAACACCATCTTAGAAGTTTCAATAGAAAGATGTGAAAAGCTTGAAGCACTACCCAGTTGCCTCCACAGCCTCACCTCCCTTCAAAAATTATCCATACGCAGATGTCCAGGTATCGTAACCTTTCCAGAAGAAGGTTTTCCCACCAACCTCACATCACTTAAAATGGAAGATCTCAACATCTACAACCCACTAATTAAGTGGGGTTTGCACAAGCTTACCTCTCTTGCATACCTCTGGATTGGAGGATGCCCAGATGCAGTATCTTTTCCTGAAGAAGAGGTGGGAATGAAGTTGCCAGCTTCTCTAATTCAGCTGAGGATTGCTAGCTTTCCGAAATTGAAGTACCTGTCTTCCAATGGTTTTAAAAACCTTGCCTCTCTTCAATATTTGTGGATCACTAATTGCCCAAATCTTGAATCCTTTCCAAGTAGGAACCTGCTATCCTCAGTGGTGCACTTATGTATTTTTGATTGTCCTTTACTAGAAGAACGGTTGAAAAGAAATAGAGGAGAGAGGTCCATAATAGCCCACATCCCTTCCATCGATATTGGATTATATTCATATGATTGGGATTCGGATGCGGTAGAGGAGGAAGATTGAAAATGTGATCTGGGTAACAGAGAAAGCGGTAAAGGTAAAATCTATCGCCGTTGCAACCTCAATTGCAAGCAAAATCATTTAATTTGTAGTCACAGTAGCTTAATTTGGGTTGTAATCACAATAGTGTACAAAATTCTGAAGTCAGGTAATGAGTGCTTTATTATTATTATTTTTTTTTTTTTGGGTCTCATTTCAGTCTGGTTAAGTTGAATTCAATAGCTCAAGTATCTGAAAAATTAGTTGGAATTTTTATTTCATTTGCAGTGGGAAGGCTTATTGGCATTGTAGAGTAAGAAATTGTGAATTTACGGTCAAATTCTGAAAATTTCAATTTTTGATATCATACAAGCTGAAGTTCCTTCCTACTAGGGTTGCCACATCTCGGTTTCTTTCACATAATCAGTAATTAATCTCCTCAATAAAGTAGACAAAAGGGAGGCCATGATCGCAGAGGTATAAATTTTTCATTACAGCTATTATTTCTTCTATCTGTCTTCTTCCAAAACGCCCATTTCTTTTTCACAAATCTAATTGGTAGACATTTTCATTTCTAATACGTGCAGATAAGGAGTTTGCTACCTGTTATCATTGGCTTAAAACAGCCACAGTTGTCAAGGTTGCTCATCTAGTCCTGTGTTGTTAAGGGGACGATTAAATGGTGGATATTCTTGCTGGTAATTATCAACCTGCAATAATTTATGAGGTTCTCCTGCTATGATTCTGGTTTTCAGGTTTTGGCAGCGTGTGTAACATCCTAAATTTATCCTAAATTTCTAGTGTACATGGCATAGTGTATAATAAATACATATGTAGTAATATGTATTAATGTATATATGATGTATATAAATTGTAGTGTAATAAATGAAAGAATGGTGTACTTAATTGAAAGAATGAGAAGAGGGAGGGCTAATATGAAATTCTTGTTTACTATATAAATAAAAGAGGATAAGATTCTAGAATTATGTCATTTTTCTTTTCCTCCTTTTGGCTCACGTCCCCGCCCTTCTTGCTCTCTTTCAATTTTCTTTACACCAAACCACAAGGAATTTAAAGAAGGAGAAGGAAAGAATAGGTAAGAACTCTTATCTCCTTTAGAATTCTTGGGCTATTGTGTATGTATTTGCAATAATTCTTTTGGGTTGTGATGTGAGTATGTGAATTATTGTTTGTGCTGTTGGAAATTTGTGTGGAAACATGAATTTGAATGAGTTGTGAATGTATCTAAGCAAGAGGATGAAGATGTAAGCTAGAATTGAGAGTTTAGTTTAAATCCTGGAAATTTTGTTACACTGAGCAGTGCATGTTCCGAAAATTACCAAAAATCAGTGGGACATTTTCTTGTTCTAAAAATTTTATGGATGAAAATAGACATGTCCAGGAGTGTATAGCAATTTGATTCACTCAAAAATTCGAAGTAGGTGATTTGTAGTGAATTTTTGAATTTCTGGTATGGTATTGCACATTCCCCTGTCTTAGAATAGAGTAGGGGAAGACGATTTTAATTGAAGGTCCAAATCTTCATAGAATTACCTGATTTTTGGAATTAAAGTCATTTTATATGTCATATATGAGACTGTAAATTTTCACTGAGATTGAAGGTCTGTGTGAATTGTTATAGATTTTTAAAATTTGCTTGTTAAAACTGGAATTTTTAGTTTCCAAAACAGGGCAGTTAGAAATAAATGGATTTGAATAGGTTAAACACCTTGAAAATCCCTGATTTTTGGTATGGAGGTATATATATATGTTATATACCAGCTTATAAATTTGTGTAGCCATTTGAGTAGGATTGAAATTCCTACAAATTTTTAAGTTGATAGTGCTCAGTGAAGTCAATGCAGTGGCAGGATGGTTGAGGTAATGAATTTGATTATTTTGAGTGACCTAATGACCCCAATTTGCTCTAAAAATTTTAATGAGACATGAGGTATGTGTCTAAAATATGTCTACCAAATTGTGTGAATTTTGAAAGTAGACAAGTGTTGTTGTAAATTGTTTGTCAAAATAAGTATAGAAATAGAGCCAAAAAAGGAAAATGTTTTACAAGTGTATGGTGACCTAAAAAGAGATTTTTGTTTTATTTTTAGGTCAATCACAAACATCAAAAAGCAGCTGTACAAGGTAAGTAAGCTAGCTAATCTGAGGCCACAATAAATTGTGTACTGTATGTATGAAATTTTGTGGATTGTAACACTATTAAATGCTAGCAACTTGATGCTTGAATGTGAAATATTATGACTGTTTTGGAAGCCTGATATAGAGCTTCTTTTATGTGACTGATTATGAATGATGAAACATGATTGGCATGCCAAGACCTAGAAAGTTTAGCTCTCATAGCTTGAGGGGAGGTCTGGACCATGTGTTTCTCTAAACGAGATTCGGTAGCATGGGCCTGGTATCACCCGGATTGTCAGACTAGCCTCGAGCTATTTCAAGTGTAGGCATCTAAATATATTTGTACTGTTATGTATTGTTCCATGGCTTGAGGGGAGGTCTAGACCATGTGTTTCTCTAAATGAGATTCGGTAGCATGGGCCCGGTATCACCCGGATTGTCAGGCTAGCCTTGAGCATTCCGTACTCCCATGGCTTGAGGGGAGGTCTGGACCATGTGTTTCTCTAGATGAGATTCGGTAGCATGGGCCTGGTATCACCCGGATTGTCAGACTAGCCTTGAGCTATTATATAGGAACTGACTGTGAAATGAAAAGTCCTACCTTGATTAGAGAGTCTTTTCCCCTAGGTGACTGTAACTGATACTGTAGAAGCTTCCTCAATATGTGATTGTGAGTATGCACGAAAAAGCAATGAGTAGAGATATGTGAACTCACTTATATGAGGTTGAATCGACCTATAGAGGTCTAGAAAGAAAATTGACGCGGGAGCGCAAATGTAACCGAAGTGAACTTGAAGCATTTCTTTTCTTTACAATTTAGATAATGCTTGTGTATTTAGAAATGGATAGTTTCATACTGTGGATTAAATTCTATTGCTATTGTTTATTGCTGTATATTCGCTTAGCTTACTTACTGAGTTTTACTCATGAAAGTTGTTGTGTGCCTCAGGTGATCAATAGATTGAGCTAACGATGGAGGACTTTTGGCATTGTTGACAGAGTTCCCTTGGCAACCATAGACCGCTGCTCTATATTAGCATAGCCATACTGTAGAACCTCTTTTGATTTTTTGAATGTACATAAATGCAGTGGTTGTCATTAGGAACTCTATTTGGAGTTATACTTATATCAATCTTTGAAAGAAATATTAGAGTTCACAATTAAATGACTGCATAAAATATTACTTTCTGTATGTCCAGTATGGGTTGTGAAGTTGCCCGAGTGGTACTCATGATGAACTTTGGGAGCCTTTGTGGTGGAGGTCCCAAGTTCGAGTGGGGGAGGCGTCCTGGGCCTGTGGGCTAACAGGAACAAAACTTTGAGGGGCCTGCGGGCTGCCAAAGAGGACAATACCGATTGACTGTGCGACAGGACACAAAGTGCCATGTGGGGGCCACCTCTTGAAGGCGAAAGGACCACAAAGTGCCATACGGGGGCCACCTCTTGAAGTCCGGGTCGTTACAGCGTGTTTTACAATTTTTTAGTCTCTATAAGAGTTTGCTGTATATTTCAAGCGGCTGATGCTTAATATCAAATTTTTGGTAACAGTGCATAACGGTGTTGAGGATGTAGCAAACCATGATCTCCACTTTTATGCTATATTAACCAACCAATTGACCACAAAACTTAATTTATTAAGCTCTCTAATAAAGAGCCTAGGGGTGTTCTTCATTTCCTTCGCGATAGTTCTGATTGCAGAACATGTTGACTGAGAAAGAATTTGCTGAAAGTCAAATTAAATTTATACATCATTTTATTCAACTCCTTTTTTTTTTCTAAATTTTTGTTACATACCTTATGATTTAGGTAGAAATACTATTCGAAAGAAAGGCAAAAGTATGTCATATGAGCGCCGATGTTAATTTGTATCTTAATGAGATGGAATAACGGTAAGAAAGCCTGAGTATGTCCATCTAAATGAACCTATGTATTGTTGAGGCAGAAGTACAAGTTGAGAAATGGTTGATGTCGATAGAACCCCTGCAAGCATGTGACTTGTGTGGCACTGAAGATCTTCCGAATCCTATGGTGAGTAACCTTATTCTGTATACCCTTACCAAGACACGTTTGTACGTATATAGTTAATTTCCAGCACTATTGCTTCTGCCTTCTTTTCCTGAGCCGGAATTTTCCTGGTTTAATTGGTCATTCATTTTGTTAGGATGAAAAGCACGCTTTGCATGGGAGAGATAGTAATGCTGAATTAAGACGGTTTGAAGAGATTTAAGAAAACTAGTAGCGAATGGACCCTCCTAAGTGGAAACAGCGGTTATGTAGGTACCACTTGTTTTGCGGCTTCAGACAATGCCTTCAGCCCCCATCAAGCACTGCATGTTGCAATTTATCAAGTTTTTCTTTGAAGCAGATCCAAAGACATTGTGTTGTGGCAAGCCATCAGAGAATTCCGTGACCTTGCATTTATGTTTTGCCTGCTTTAGGCTTGGCTTAGTCAGTTGCGCAATCTCTACTATAGGTGATGAATAGATTTTGTAGAATAGGCTTGATCATGCAAGTATTTTGGGTCAAGTTCAGAATATAATGCATGGCCCAGATATAAAGTGATAATTAAGGATGGCAATGGGGCGGGTTGGGGCTGGTATCCCCATCCCCATTTATAAATAATATCCTCATCTCCACTTATATCTCCAAACTCATAATGTGGAGATATAATAGGGATTCTCCAAATTGAAAAAGTCACCCCTTCCCCAACCCTCCCTAAAATCATGTCATAATATTTAAAGTGAATCTTTTAAAAATAATATAATTCCATAGGTTCAATGATAATTAACAATCCAAAATATAGAATAACATAATTCTAACAAGTTTTAAATGATAATCAACAATTCAAAATATAAAATAACATAATTCTAACAAGTTTCAAATGAAAATCAACAATCTAAAATATAATAACAAAATAGGCCACCAAAATGCTTGATAAAGAACATAAGGCAACTCAAATATTTTATTTCTCGATCCTCCACATTAGTAATATCTAATAATACGATTATTTTTTATTTTAACGGGTATGCGGGACAGGACAAATCGGGGTGTGTAATCCTTATCTCCACCCCATTTAAAAACGAGTATTATATATTTACTCCATCACCATATCATAACCCTCCATCCTCACCACTAACGAGTTGGATCCCATGGGTCTCCATGCCCATAGGTTTTTTTACCATAGCCATTAATAATAGATTTCGGTTCATAATCCAACCCCAGCCCATAGCTAGTTGGTTGAGCGATAAAATACACATTTAGGAGGACTTTGGGACCCGTAAAGTGTAACGACCCGGACTTCAAGAGGTGGCCCCCGTGTGGCACTTTGTGGCCCTTTCGCCTTCAAGAGGTGGCTCTCACGTGGCACTTTGTGTCCGACCGCACACAGTCCGATATTGTCCGCTCTGGAGCCCACCGGTCCCGCACGATTTTATTCCTGTTAAGCCCCACAGGCCCTAGGACGCCTCCCCCACTCGAACCCAAGACCTCAAAGGTCATTAGCGTTCAAAGTGAGTACCATTCGGGCAAGGTACTCACTTTGAATGCCAATGACCTTTGAGGTCTTAGGTTCGAGTGGGGGACGCGCCACATGGGTAAAAGATGGTGTCCTATAAGGCCCTGTTCCCCGATGTGGACAAAACCGTGCGGGACCTGTGGGGGGCCCCAGAGTGGACAATACCGGACTGTTGTGCGATCGGACACAAAGTGCCATGTGGGGGCTACCTCTTGAAGCCGAACAAGGCACAAAGTGCCACACGGGGGCCACTTCTTGAAGTCTAGTTCGTTACACTTGGGTTCGAGTGGGGGAGGCACCACACGGGTAAAAGAAGGTATCCTATAAGGCCCTGTTCCCCGATGTGGATAAAACCGTGAGGGACCGGCGGGCCTCAAAGCGGACAATACCGGACTGTTGTGTGACCGGACACAAAGTGCCACGTGGGGGCCACCTCTTGAAGCCGAACGGGGCACAAAGTGCCACACGGGGGCCACCTCTTGAAGTCCGGGTCGTTACACCAAGACCTCAAAGGTACTTGGCGTTCAAAGTGAGTACTATTCAGGCAACTTGCCCGAATGGCACTCACTTTGAACGCTAATGACCTTTGAGGTCTTGGGTTCGAGTGGGGGAGGCGTCCTGGGGCCGGTGGGGCTTAACAGGAATGAAACCGTGCGGGACCGATGGGCCCCAGAGCAGACAATACCGGACTGTGTGCGGCCGGAAACAAAGTGCAGTTACCCGAATGGTACTCACTTCGAACGCCAATGACCTTTGAGGTCTTGGATTCGAGTAGGGGAGGCGCTTCTGGGAATAATCCCTTGAGGGTAATAGAATGTGTGTTTCGAGCCCCCGTTCCCAAGACAGGGTAGTACCAGAGGACAAAACCGTGAGGGTTGGTGGACCCGTCACGGTTCGGTGGATCCAGAGCGGACAATACCTTGGACTGTACTGACTGTAGACTGATTGCAGACTGTTACATAAAGTGCTAGCCATCATTGAGGTTGGAGGCATTTCATACAGGCACAGCACCCATGGGAGAACCTTCTTCACACCCATTCAACATTTTTAGCTCTCTTATATATGGTGGTAACTTAATTTTAACACCACTGGAATCTCATTGTTAGCTGATAGGCTCCATATTTTACTACTTAATATTACTTGCCACTCACCAATACTTGCATAGAAGACCACCGAGAGTCCTTGCAGCCAAGGGCAAGCCTTTGCATTTTTCAGCAACTCTGTCACGAATAAATTGTGAAGTCCGATGTGCATCAGTGCCTCTGTTCTCAAATGCATGCATCTCAAACATGTCCCGGAGGCATCGTCTGATAGAAGTTCCAAGCTATAATATTCACCACCTTGACCCATTGTTAATGCAACATCTGCGAGGCGTGTCGTTACAATACTCTATCTGAATACTCTTTAATTGTTTCAGATTCCTTCATCTTTTGCAACTCAAATTCCCTTGTCAAATTCAAGACCTGCATTCCTTTTATTCTTTCGTCTCCTGCATATTCTTCCTTGAGATAATCCCATATAGACTTGGCTGTCTTAAGGGACATTATTCTTGTGAAAATCGTCGATGACACCGCAGCAAACGAGCATGCTTTGGCCTTCAACTTCTTCGTCTTCTTCTCCTTCTGCGCTTTTATCTGTGCCATGGTGGGATTGTTTGGAAGTGCAGGAATTTCATAGTCTTCTTCCACTGCTTCCCAAAGATCCAAAGCATCCAAGTAAATCTCCATGCGCACTGCCCAAATCTGGTAGTTGTCTCCATCGAACATCGGCAAAGCAATTGAGGAGAAACTGACTTCGGCTTCCATGACGCGTCAAACTCACACACAGAATCCTTAAGAAGAGAGCTCTGATACCAAATGTTAGTTTTAGAGTTATTAAAAAAAAAAAAAAAAGAGAGAGGATTGAAGAGTTGTTTGATACTGAAGAAGGATACGGGAATGCAAACTGGGAATTCTACACTACATTGATGCTTAAAGCTTACAATATATCATATAAAAAAAATGACTAACTCAGTAGCCGAGAATCAAACCATGAACTATAACACGTCTTGAACAAACTAACTACTTCCTAAAGACTAGGACAAACTCATTTTAATAACCGAAAACACAAATAAAATGGGAGCATACAGGACATGTGGACATATTTCAAGAAACATATAGAAATGTGGACACAAGGAAGCATAAAACAATTATCTAACACAGGGATAAGTTGTCGTCCTAAGAGCAGCTAACTAACAAAATCAATAATTTAATTATTAAATGATTATGAAAATCATTTTTTAAGAAAAAAGATTATGGATATACATTTTTACAGGCACGAATGAGCTTACACCAGCAGGAGGCGTAATCGGAAGTCGTTCGCATCCTGACCATATTCAGGAACTCGAGATGTCACGTCCTAATACTATATCAAAATCAAACACAACAATTCCCTAGTGGTGACGTTTTGCCTTAATTGCCAAGTACCAACTAGCAAGCTAGGACCCTGTTTCCGATCCTAGTGAGATCTGTATTTCTATTTACCCTCCCTCCAAAGCCAAAACAGCTTAATCATACAAATCAGTCCAGTTTTCCAAGTCATGGTTACAATGGTTTGTTAGAGTCTTGTTATTGTATTTGGATTGTTGGCTTTGTTGTAATTCTCCTACTATTAACTGTTTCCTTCCTGATTTTGTATGAAGACGTGCGTATGCAATGAAGTTAATTTTTAAGTTCTGTGCTTCTCTTATTTGATGACAAAAGAGAAACATTGTATTGACGTTGTTAACGGTCTATGACAACAGAACCGCATGGAATCCACCAGTTTACCATGTACAAGGATCAAACTGATTTAATGAAGTCAGTCAGTTTTTAACTCGTGCATTGCAGCTTCTCGTTCTTGACCCAAGTGCATCATCCATATAACCTTAAAAGATATTATTAGACCATCGAAATACCAAAGAATCCACTGATTTCTTGATTGATAAATGATAAGAATAACAGTGATCAAAATCAACTAAAGATGAAAAATCTAATGTAAATACTAGTTTTTCCTTCCACGACAAGTGTTTGTTCAATCTATTTACCCATAGACAAGGATACAAACGGTGAAATAATTTATTCAAAATAGCTTATGAATGCCTCCATGACCTAAAGATTTGATCTCACATATAGGAGAGGAGAGGAGAGGAGACCAATTACTTCCCAAAAGAAAGAAAGCAAATTCATTCGTATGCCTTCCCACACACCACAGGCAGGTCTGAGCAAACCCCTTCACATATCTCGTGTTTCCATTATCCGCGCATCAACTACTACAAAAAGGGAAGGGAACAGAACAAAATTAAACTAGCTTTGATTTTTAAAGAAGCAGTTGCTATTGGGCAGTATTGTAATTGCAATCTCATTTTGAGCTCATTGCAATCCTGTCGAAAAAAGAAATAAGAATAAAATAACATAAACCATTGCCAGAGCGCCAATGAATTTGCGTAAAGGCAATAAGGGCTGAAGATCTAAGTCTAGGAATAACGAAAAGACTGCAAAAATATTCATAATAAGGTATTGTCTGACACAGCAACACCCTTTGATATGGCAACTGCTGTTTATTAGCAGACACTAGTACAGAAGCTCCAAAAGCCCATTGATTAGGACCCCATTACACCCTCGTCTTAGCGATCAAGTTGAAGAGAAGAGTCTAAAGCTCAGGCGTTGATCAACACCCTTTGACTTCACTGATAAGATAATAGGAAGTCCTTCACGGTATTCCTACAGTCAAGACGTGACCTCCAATCCTGCCTTCAGCAGCATTTTAGGCAGCAGATGGAAGTTGACCAACTGGCAAAACCGATTTCCCGTATATTTTCTTCACCACTGAGGCTCAAATTGGGAGCAAGAGAAGACAAAAAAAACTTGATAAAGAAATGAGTTACAATACAATGTGCAGAGCTTGACACTGCAAGACATGGGCTGTAACATTCAGCGTTACTAGCTATCTCATCCTAATGAAGAGAAGGACAAATAAAATGGACTTCCTGCTCAAGAAGGAAGGCAATATCGCTGGAAATTATGTAGTAAAAGAGTCTGCATAAATGCATGTGGAATAAGGTTGCTCACCATATACGGGACTAAGAAGATATTTTAGTGGCACTCAAGTCAAAAATTTGCTTGCAGGGGTTCTGCTTCTGCCTGGACAAGAAAAGGCATAAATTCATTTAGATGTCCATGCTCGGGCTTTTAAGCAAACAAGACCAACATATTAGCCTTCGTGTTCATATGACAAGAGGAAAAAACAGAGTACTGACTCTCCACAAACTAACTCATACAAGAACGTATCTAATTGTCTTGCTAATTAGAGAAACATGTTATATCTGGGCAATGCAAGCACAATTATTTAATGAACCATACACAATAACATACATTTAGTTTTCTCACCATCAGTATTTGTAGCTAACAGAAGATTCAAATACACCAAAACAAAAATTTAATTCAGGAAAAATAAAAACAATAACCGGGGTGGTATTTGAATTCCGTTTCAAGCTTGTGAATATGATTTTCCTTACCATTGTGATTGTAACATTGATCAATGGGAGTCCAGTTGTTTCCTGCACAAGCAACATAACCAAACTCAGTTATCTGTTCATTGTGGAAGTAAACAATTACTGACCTAAAATGATTTGCTAATTTTACCTGTACTTTCTATGTTTTTCTGAGACCGCACAGTCCTCATGTTTCCTCCTCTACCGCATCTGCCCGATCATAATAAAGAACAGATACAGATGTAAGGGATGTGGGCTATTTTCAACCGCTCTCTTTCTTCATTGCTTAACCTTTCTTCTAGAGAAAAACACCCAGAATTATCTAAGTGCACAACTGAGGATAGCAGGTCTCCACTTGGAAAGGACACCAGATTGGGGCAATCAGTGATTTCCAAATATTGTAGAGAGGTGAGGTTTTTGAAACCACTGGAAGACAGGTACTTTAATTTTGGGAAGCTACCTATTTTCAGCTGAGTTAGAGAGCTTGGCAACTTCATTTTCATCCCTTCTGGTGGAAAAGATACTGCATCTTGGCATCCTTCAATCTCTAGGTATGAAAGAGAGGTGAGCTTGTGTAAACCCCATTGGATCAGTGGTTTATAGATGTTGAGATGTCCAATTACAAGTGATGTCAGGTAGGTGGGAAAACCTTCTTCTGGAAACTTTACCATACTTGGACAATTGCGTATAGTTAGTTTTTGAAGAGAGTTGAGGCCGTGGATGCAACTGGGTAGTGCTTCAAGCTTTTCACATCTTACTACTGAAAGTTCTAGGATAGTGTTGGGAATCTCTGGAAAGGAAACAAGATTTGTACAGTCACTTATACAAATCCTCTGAAGAGTCCTAAGCTTGTGTAGACCATCAGGCATTGAATTAAGATTTACACATTTGCTGATATGAATAGTGACAAGAGACATGCTACTATGAAACCTCTGTCCTATTGATTCTAGCGTTAGACTTTTAACAACAAATAGGTCTTCGAGCGTTTCAGGTAATTGGCCTTCTAATGATAAATTTGTGAGCTGTAAACAATACATAATCTTAAGGCTTTTGAGTGTAGAAGGTAACTGGCCTCCTGACGATAAGGTTGTGAGTTCTGAGCAATTTGTAATTTTGAGGATTTTGATATCAGCTGGTAGCTCACCCATTGATGATAAAGTTGTGAGCTTTGAGCAATTGTTGATGTCAAGGTGCTTAACCGTTGCAGGCAACTGACCTTTTGATGATAAACATGTAAGAGATGGGCAGTCGGAGATAGACAAGAACTCGAGAGAAGATGCGCCAGTGTTGTCAATTTTCTCTTTGGGAATCAATGTAGAAGAAGAAAACAGAGACAAAGAAGTGCCAAAATCTTCTCTATCGTCCAGCACACTCTGCAGTTTATCACAACTTCGT
Organism: Boswellia sacra; assembly: GCA_013180625.2. Lineage (NCBI taxonomy): Eukaryota > Viridiplantae > Streptophyta > Magnoliopsida > Sapindales > Burseraceae > Boswellia > Boswellia sacra. The sequence goes on along the minus strand of SNVD02008080.1, from coordinate 65,283 downwards.
ACTGAAACCAGTCTCAGAGATGAAGGTAGCTGACCTCTTACAATGGATGTCAAGGAGTGACAACCTTCAATTTCTAAACATTCAAGATGTGCATTCTTGAGCTTTATTCTCTCAGGTAATGATGTTAGATAATCGCAATTTCTAACCTTCAGTCTAGTCAGGGTGCAGAGAAAGTCGACCTCTGGAAATAAAACAAGACTTGAACAGTAACCAATAGACAGCTCTCTCAGGGAGCTGAGGCTATGTAGTCCTTGTGGTGGCTTCGCAGGACAAATCTCATTCTGCCACAGAGAAACGAGTTGTTCACAACCGATGATCTCTAGACGTTCTACTCTCTGAAACCCTTGCCTCAACCAATTTTCAAACTGTGAAATATTTAAAAGCTTCATATAACTCAGAGACTTACAATCAGTCGAAGTTCTGCATATCATCTCTTTGCATCCCTTTACTTCTAATTCACGGAGCGTTGAGAATGAAACCTCCAACTGTGCACATTCATGGATCACAAGTTTTTCCAATGAAGGAAAATCGTAGATTGAAACTGCAAACTGTGGACATCCATCAATTTGAAGTTTCTTCAACAAAGGAACACGTTTTGGCAATCTTCCATAGAGCTTAGGACAATCTATAACGGAAAGCTCTTGGAGGCGAGGGAATCTTTCAACACAATCACTTACACTAACAGGTTCCCAATGCTCCCACTCATGCAAATACTCAAAATGAAGAGTTTCCAATGATTGAAAGGTCTTTGAAGAACTATTCCCATAAATCTCGCAGCCTATTCTCTTCAATGCCATCGAACTGATAGTGAGGTTTTTGAGTGAAACCAACATCCCTAGTGAAGGCAAAGATACACAGTTTTTACAACCTTCTAATTTGAGGACAGTAATGTTGGAATATGTTGAATCTCCAACCCAATTTGGAAATTGTGTGCCACCAAAACCTTCGATTGTGAGCTTTCCCAGATTTTTGTGAGGTCGTAGCATATCAAGTACACTTTTCTCCTCTTCCCCACTTAGGAACCTTTTATCACTATATGCCACCCAACTTAGTGACAACTCATCAAGCTTCTCCTTATCACTTAAAATTGCCTCCTGTAAATCCATCATATTCTCCAATCTTGAGATGCAAAGTTTACCTCGAAGAAATTTTAAATCCTTTAAATTTTCCAAGCCAAGTTTTTTGTCTGTGCACACAATGAAATTAGACAATGTTTGAAGATGTTTCCAATTTCTCATTCCGTGCGGCATCTCCTTTAAATTTACACCATCAATATCAAGATGTCGTAGATTGATCAAATTTCCCATGGGAGGCAACTTCTTGATGCAACAATTCCTTAATATCAAAACCTGCAAGTTGAATAAGGAGTTTATTGACTTGGGTAAACTTTTGAGATGAGTGTCGGAAAGATTCAGGTACCTTAGATGTCTCAAATTTCCAATTGAATCAGGTAATTTTTCGATATTATATTTTCTTAAAGAAATCACCCTCAATCTTTCCAATTTTGGCAACAATTCGAGCATAACTTTATTAGTTATGTAATGAAAAGTAAGGACATCATCTATTAGAAGTACTTGAAAGAATGTCCTCAAGTTTCCAAATCCCCTGAATACCTCAAATTTTTTTTCTCCATTGTATTGAGCACAAGTGTAAGATGAATGACGAACCTTCTCTAATCTTTTCAACTGATTATGGATTATCAATCCATCCTCTAACCTAAAACATGTGTCTCCAGCAGCCCATTGTGCCAAATCGTTAACAAGGTCATGCATTACATATTTAGAGACATCAGTATTTGATCTTTGAAAAATTGATCTTGAGAATAGATCTCGAAAATACTCACCACCTATATCTTCAGGTTCCTTATCTTCTCTTGATGGTTGAATCAGACCTTCTGCCATCCATAAAAGGACAAGATCCTTCTCCAAGAATTCATAATCTTTTGGAAAAATTGAACAATAAGCAAAGCATCTTTTTAGATGAGAAGGAAGATGGTGGAAACTTAATTTTAACACCACTGGGATCTCATTGTTATCTGATAGATTCCATATTTTACTATTTAATATAACTTCCCACTCACCAGAACTTTGCTTACAGCGTAGAAGACCACCAAGAGTCCTTGCAGCCAAGGGCAAACCTTTGCATTTTTCAACAACTTTGTCACGAACAAATTGAGAAATCCGAAGTGCATCAGTGCCTCTGCTCTCAAATGCATGCATCTCAAATATGTCCCAGCAGGCATCGTCTGATAGAAGTTCCAAGCTATAATATTCACTGCCTTGACCCATTGTTAATGCAACATCTGCTAGGCGTGTCGTTACAATTATCCTACTCCCTGGTGCTCCAGCCATGAATGGAGACCTTAATATTTCCCATAAGCCATAATCGTTGCTCCAAACATCATCCAAGACAAGCAAGAATTTTTTTCCAGCTACTTTATCTCTGAGTTCGACGTGCACTTGATTTAAACTACTTAGATTGCAAGACTCGGAAGTGATTGACTCAAGAATTGCCTTGGAGATTCTGAAGACATCAAAATCCTCAGAGACACAAACCCATGCTCTTGGGAAAAAATCTTTTGAGTGCCTTGTCATTGTACACCTCTCGAGCAAGGGTTGCTTTACCAATCCCTCCTATGCCGACAATTGGTACAACGCGAAAGTTGACATGATCACTAGCTTCATCCTTCAACAACATTTCAAGAATTTTGGCTTTATCATCATTTCTTCCGAAAACAGCCGGTTCAGTTGGGACACATGTACTTGGTGGTCTTTGCCATACAGCAGTTGATGATGATGTCCCGGAAGCAATCTTTTCCAATCCAAGATCATCCCTTTCTTCACAGAGATCTTCCAAACGAGCAGTTATCTCTTCTATCTTCGACTTCATATTGAAGTTGGACTTGAAAGAAGAGAAATAGTGAGTAATTCTGTTGGCGGGTTGTTGTGGCGGCATCAACTGGCGCTCAAGAGCTTGAGTGGCATAGTCATCAAGAATGTCCTCTACATCATACGCCAAGTGAAGGAGATCGTCCAGCCACATTTTGACAGCCGCGTTGGTGAGTTGCTTCTCCTCTGCGTCATTGAGGACTGCCTGAATCATCAACAACTTTCTCTTCCAGTGCTTCAGCGCCGTACGTATCCCATCTTCAGATGGAAAGAGCAAAAGCTTACGGGGGGTCAATCTATCGAACAACACCTGAAGGAATGCACCAAGAAACGCCTCTCCCACAGGCATGCTTTCGGTTTTCTCTCTCTAACAAGCCAAGTTTGGTTATGAGAACTGTAGCTATAGTTTTGGTATACGATGATCAACAAGAGGATTACTAACAATATGAGGGCAAGAATAGAAGTAGAAGAGGTAGGAGGATGTCTTCGCTTTCAGACCCACAAGATTTGAAAGTACCTTTTTACCCGTATTAAAATAGGATAATTTTATAAGTGTTCTTTAAGTTTTAATTTAATATTATCGAGAAACAATTATACGTTTTTATTAATTATATCTTTAAAGGTATTCTTTTTTTTATCGATTATAACCCTGAAAATGATGATATGAGGAGTAAAAATAATGATTTTTATACAAATTCTAAAGATTGATTGATTAAAAACATAAAATCATTCTTTAATTGAAATCAAACTAACAATTTAAAGTATTTATTGATATTCTACATTATTAAAATACATAAATTAATTTTAAAAAAATAATCATAAATTAACGTTTTATCTTGGTAATTAATTATGGATAAAATAATCATTTCGCTTCCTTAGAATCAGTCAAAGTTGGACTTCCTTCTTAATCTTTTAGTCTTCCTTCATGTTTTGAAAAAAAAAAATATATATATATATATATATATATATATATTAAACATATTCCAAATTTATAAAGATACGTTACATTTCATACAAATAAAAATATAAATAAGATAAAAGTGTTTTTAATTAAAAGGCTTTCTATATTGACGTTTGAAACTCCTATCTTAAGATTTGGTCAAACGAATATTTAAATTTGGGCTAATATCACTAACTTCCCTTATAGTTAGCCCTATTATCACTCAAAAAACATGTTCAAGGAACATATCAGCGTAATTTTAAATATTTATATTTTTATATCATTTAGGTACTTTAAAGTTTGTATTTTTATATCATCTAAATCTATTTTACGTTTATATGTTCCTCAAACACGTTTTACGAGTAATACGAGAGATTAGTGATATTATCTCATGTAAGAGATTAGTGATATTATCCCATGTAAATTTAATAATTACCCAAATTGACCCTTAACCCTCTCCCTGTATTTAGCAAAAGTTAACCACATCTATGAAACAACACTAGACATAATAATGTTAAAATATTTTGTCTTTCACGTTTGAAAAATCAGAATAAACCCTCGACTTGAATGTTTCAAAAACTATAAAACAATCTTCTACAATTAATTAACATCAATTAAGTTAAAAAAGAATACAGTTGATTTAATAAATTCATAAAAGAAATTAAAAATTAAAAACTATCTATTTGAAACATATTACAGATATAAGGGTTTTTTATAGCTTCTCAAACATGAGGGGGTCATATGTTCCTCAAACTAATTTGGCATTTTGTGCCATAAATATTGTTAATATCAACGGTGGTTAGTGATTGCTTGCGAAACTACTAGATCATTACGTATTTTACCAAATCTTAAGGGTGTCAACGAAAAACCCCGCCACAAGTAAATTGTGGAGTTGTGAAGCTGAAGCCTGACAAAGAAGGTTACCGGAAACATGTGGACCACGCCAATAATATATTGTCAATGCCGTAGTTCGTAGGCAAGAGAACTTTGCCCATGTCGATAAATAATTTATTTGACTCAGAAATTGCTTTCTTTGCTAGTCAAGTCAACATTATTATGATCAATAAATTAAATTAAACAAATACATGGACTTGAGGCAATGCGTGCGTGGCCTCAAGGCAATGCATGAGACAAGCTTACCAAGAGTCATTTTAATGCTCTTGCATAATCATGTTACCAAATACATGGACTTTGCCGACGGCTTCAAATCAATTATTGAGGTTCTGTCAGAAATTTGTCAATATTAAGTGGTTAAGGAATACCAATCATTTATGGTGACCAAGAACAATTAATGCATTTTAGGAAAGGGATATAAGCGCATTTGATAATTAGGAAACAAGTTAGAACTGATCTGATGGAGCAACATTTGTTTTTGTGGTATGAGCAACTAGTGTTTCTACATTCAAGAAGACGCTTGTGAGCACTCTGAAACAAATTGTAACAGGTACTCGAGGCCGAACATATGCATTTTAGGCTACACTTACCCATTCTTTACTATTATTGCCATTGCAAGCACAAATTGAGCTTGTAACTTTTCATTAACCTTCACCAAGAGTAAACGTACGTCTTTGTCTGCATAATCTGTATAAAATTTGATGGGATTTTTACATTGACATTTTTGAGGTTTTGTCAAATAAATAATATCACAATTCAAAGCTTTTGTAAACTACATCAACTCTTCTAGTCCCCAAAGTAGGTCCTCTTGAATTCGAGGAAAGAGAATTCTGTGCGCCCGTCAAATGGGTTAGAAGGACAATCCAAATCTCTTGCCCTTTCCGCTAAATAAGTTAGAAGTGGAATATCCAGTCCACGGCTTTTGTTTACAGTTGCTAATTACTAAAGTCTAAATTAAGGAACTCAACTCAACTCTCAGTATCCTTTCCTCGTCTATAAATATAAATGCATACGGTGAAACTCATCAATCACAAAGCAGTTGAGGTTAAGAGTACTAAAAGAAAATGAAAAACCTAAGCAATAACGGTTCCTCTTCAAATATTATTTAGCTTTCCCCTCATCATGATTCTTCTACTCGTGCCCCAGCCCGCCACAGCAAGAGTTGTTATGAAATATGGTTAGTGTTCATTCCCATCATAAATTTGCATGAATTTAATCAATAATTTAATCGTTATATGATTATGAAAATCATGTTTTGAAGAACAAAGATAATGGATATAGCCATGGAGGAGAGAAGAGGAGATTATTTCCTTACCAAGAGAAAGAAAGCTAATTCATTCGCATACCTTCTCACACACCACAGGTAGGTCTGAGCAGACCCTTCACATATCTCGTGTTTGCGTTATACGCTCATCAACTACTTCAAAAGAGAGCTCTGCCTCAAGAAGGTACGCAATCCTACCCTGTTTGTAACAGAAAAATATTTAACTAGTGTTGATTTAATTAAGAAGTTGCTATTGGGTAATGTTGTAATTGCAATCTCATTTTCAGCTCACTGAAATCCTGTCGTAAAAAGCAATAAACCATTTTCTGAATGCCAATGAATTATCGCAAAGGACAATAAGTGCTGAATGTTTAGGTTCAGGAATAACTGAAAGAAAGCAAATATATTCTTATAAGTATGGCAAACAACTGCCTTTTTAACAAATCTAAATACCATCTAAACTAGTACAAAAACAATCCAACCCAAACAACCACCGCTCGCTTTCAAATCCCGTATAAATAAATACCATTAACCATAACTGCACTCCCTCACGTCATAAATCCCCATCAATGTACCAAAACTGTCATTACAAGCTTATAATGTGGCCTACTAGTACAAGAACTGCAGCACCTGGCAGATAATGGTCTGACCAAATGCCTAAACCAACATATAACTGCAAATCCCCATAACTCAAGTGATCTCTTACTACACGATACTGTCATTAGACCTTTCCCCAAACAGAGGATAAACACACTTCATATAGAAACAAGTTAGAACTAGCACATTTATAGCGCCAGTGCCCCGATGGCAGTTGGAGGTATTGTCTGACATAGCAACACCCTTTGATATGGCAACTGCTGTTTACTAGCAGACACTAACACAGAAGCTCCAAAAGCCCATTGATTAGGATCCATTACCCCCTAGTCTTAGCTCTCTTCATGCCTAGGCTGTTGTGGAAGGGAGACACTGAACCAGACATGGGAGAACCATCCTCACGAAGTGTACCATTCAGCATTGCTAGCTCTCTTAGTTGTTGTTTCTTATAAAAATCCTGGGATTCATCCTAAACAAATAGAAACGTATTAAAGTAAGAATTCCACCCAAAACAGAAAGCAACAGTACAAGATTGGGGAAAATAGCAAAAGTGTAACAAAAGGATAAAATGAATAAAGTTTCTCACCACAGGCTTGAGCAAATCTTCCAGTATCTCACGTGCTTGCATAAGGCGGGCATCGACAATCTCGACTGGTAGTTCTGCCTCAACCAGGATATGGAGAGGTTCATTTAGATGCTCATACCCAGGTTTTCCTCTCATCAATTCTTCCTTTAAAATATCAAAAGGAGATAACAAATATAAGAGAATGAAGAACATAATAACTTTTCAATAACTTGTTTTTGCATTGCCCAAACACATAACATTTTTACTTAAACATTGCATGCTACATTCTTTCACAAGCTTAAATTAAGATCAATTCAGTTTCGTAAGAACTGGACCAGGTATAACTCATTCAACTATCTGCAACAGAAATTTAGAGAGGCAGAATGATACCGATTAAAAGAAGGGTAGAATCAGAAGGATGGAAGCTGGAACAAGAGTGTTGAACAACACTATGCATCACTAAATATGTCGACTTCAAAATCTCAGTCGTTGAATAAAATGAGAGATTTTAAATCTCAATTGTTGACTAAATAAGATAAATGGTTGAAAAGTTATGTCAAGTTTTTGAGTCAAAAAGATCTCATCCCTCTATATGTGTGTGTGTGCGCGCGCGCGTGTGTAGAGAGAGAGAGAGAGAGAGAGAGAGAGAGAGAGAGAGAGAGAGAGATAATAATAAAACACACTAAAAAGAGAAGAAGAAAAGATGAAGAAATCACCATTACCCTTCCTGGATCCTTGATACTTCCACGCCCTCTTATCAGAACACGGCATTCTGTACTGGCTTCCACTCGCTTAAGAGAGTTACCTCGAGGACCAAGGAGGCGTCCCACAAAGTTGTACTACAAATAATTCAATTATTATAAGACACTAGCTGATAAAAAATGTAAAAACGCGAAGAAGGAAGAAGTTAATTCATACACTAGGATATTTGTCGACAGGAATATCCACTCTTATCGTCCTCTTAACTATAAGGCCTGATGAGCTACCTTGAGAGCTAAGCCAGTTTTGTGCTGATGAGGTCTGCATTAAACCGGAAATCTGCACATTGCCATCCCAAATATCAGCAAATCCCACAGTAATAGATTAAAGCTGTCTTGCATTGTATTGCATGCATAAGAAAAATAAAGACTGACTCAACGGATGACCTCCAGTATTTCCATGGGCTTTTTGCAGTATCATCTTGTCTCACCTCAATACAATAAAGACAAAATATACACAAGTAATTAAGTGCACCTTAACAGCTACAACTACTAGAAAGGAGACCATGAGGTTTAAAAAATATACAAACTACCACAAACTAAGCAACCAGGTTGAAGGTCATTTCACCAGCCAGCAGCTCCAGCAGTACTGTTTAAGCATTTTCATGAACCAGACACTTTTGAACTGAATCAAGAAAAGCCTCCTATTTTGAGGCATACCGAAGATTAAAAAAAAATGTAATATTTTAAGAGTCAGCACTTCATATAAGAAAAATAAAACTCCTGAGACTCAGCATCTGTGGTTATCATCCTAGCAAGATATAAATTTTCAATAAGACGTTCTTGAAAGTGTCGACTACAGGGCATCATTTTCAATGACAACCAAAAGGTAAACGAGAACCACTAATTAGAGGTCAGATCCCAAAACAGGCTGCTAAGCTTAAATTATTTTCAGTGCTGCTTGGTGTTAGCCTCAAGACTACCTGTCATAGCAAAAGTGGCATTTGCACTACAAGCACTCAAACAAAAGTTATGTTAGCATGAAATGTAAAAATTGTGTCAGCAAAGCTTCTAAAAGACAGTAAAATTAGATGGAAAATATAGTTATGTTAATGGTTAGTATCCGTACTTCTGATTGAAACCGTGATGCCAATCCGTTCATATCGGCTCCTCCATTTGAAAATATTCCTCCAGAGGCCAGGGGGCTAGCATGTTCAAGCCCACTTTGACCTAAAACTGACGCATTCCCCAACAGTGTGGTTACACGCATAATTTCTGCTCCAAAAATGTCAATTTTCAAGAACAAGATGTACCAGTTAGCATTTGTTAACAAATCCGTTAGCAGTCACCAGAAAATGGAGAGACAGCACCGAATGTCAACTGAGTTAGTTAAAAATCAAATCTTCCCCCCATAATAAAAATCTAATGTTCCAGAATATACCCCAAGATAAAAGGAAAAAGGAACACACAGTTTAGATCTAACCTATTACATGTTAAGAGACTGATATAGAGACACAGTTAAACACTCTATGAAATAGGTTTTGAATCATCAGTACAAGAAAACAGTAAGTAAACCAAAGCATTTGTTAGATTCAAAAAAGAAAATGTAAGTGAGAAAACAGAAGAGACTGCAAATCCACTGGTATCACAGCTTAAGTACAAACAAACAGTATACTAAGTACCTCATCACCAAAAGTTGGTACTTACACATGAAATTCTTATCAAAATAAAGCAAATAAGAAGAAAAAGCACTCATTCAATGAAGAGTTCAATGACCTAACAACAACTTCTTTTCTGTAAGGTCACACCCCTTTAGACTAGAAATTTTCTACCTAGACACAAATTTTGGACCCTAGGGAAGCTGAACGCCAACAATTTCACACTCTACCGAGCAAACGCTTAGTCCAACCACTATAGGTAAGCTGAGAAAAAGGTTATGGTAGTAAAAGTTTAATATAAGTACAGTTGTTATTTTCAGTACTTTATTATCTAAATTATATGTTATTTGATAGTTTTGAAACATCTTGTCCTTAATATTCACCATGATGTAAAATCCAATAGCCAGAATGTGACTTCATCCACCGCCTTTACACCTTCATTTCCACCCCTCGCCCCTCCAACATTCAAGATGCTTAAAAAGCTATATATCTTCTTTCTCTATTGTTTAATATTCAACTTTCCTCTCTATCATCTTAAGATTCAGAGATTTAATAAGGCTGCATCAAGTGCACTTCCTATAGCTGTCAATTAAAAAGTAGATTCAAGTGCTCCATGACTTATTCTAGCAAAGGGTAGACCAACTAAAATTGTTAAGAAGAAGGTGTAAGAAGGAAGAGAACATTAGGATTTTAACAAATCCCCCACTACGAATTCTATCACATTTCCACCATAGTTTCAGATGAATTATAGAGTACCCCTAGAGTTCGCATAAATCAAAATGCACCACTGCGGTTTTCATAAATCCACTTGGTGAAAATGGTTGGTTAGATAATCATTTTGTTACTAGCTAGGTCCAATTCTTGTAAATATAGCGGTGCAGACTAATTTTGGCAAGCTCCAGCAGTTCAGCATAATTTACCTTTAAGTTTTTCTATGATTCGGGTGAAAGCACTGAACTAATTCATACTTATCACAATTTGAGGGCAAGTTAGATGATTAGGCAGGTTATTATAGGAGACTCAGGTTACTGAGTTTTGGTAATTTTTAGTTTATAAGTCGGATTTCCTCTTTCTTAATGTAGATCAACAAAAAAAAGGTTGAATTATCTTGATAGCTAAGCAATCATTTACATGGCATGTCAATATAACCTGATTATTTTTCCTTCCATCACTTCTGCCGCAAACATAAAACGATAATAACTTATAAACAATGAATGACATATATGCTTTTAACCTTATGCCTGCAATGAACCCTTTTTAAATGAATAAGTTAGAGGATTTGAAACTGACCCTGGCTCAACAACCGATAAGTATTTGGGAGCACTGGCATAAATGGGCCAAGCTTGTGACGCTCAGCTAATAACTCCGACAGATATCTGTAAAAATGCAAAATTAAAGCAAGTCAGTTACTAATAACAAGAGTAAAGACGAATACCCACCTGTACTCAAACAAATATATCCTTGACAACTGCCGATCTTCATATAATAAAAGCTAGATCACTTCATTGCTTTCCTCTAATCAAAAACTTTTTCACTACCAGATCTTGGGAAGATGATAAAACTACAATAATTGTGGTCAATTCCTAAAAATTCAGTCTCAATAATGCTACATACACAACCAACTTATATAACTTAACTCGTACAACTAGACATCACATAAGACAACTAGGTAGGAGATTGGCATATCATTTACTACAATTTAATTCAACTCTTCTTGAATGTTACTCATCTGATGATCTTGTGACATGTGGATTAGGTAGTATGAGTCGGTTGTATATGTAGTATCAGTCAGTTTAGTTTAGATCAAAATTACTATCTAAAGAACTACTCAAAACACAATGGAACCGTTCTAAAAATTCCTTTAAAAGAATTGCAACTTGAACATAAATATCAACAGCACAAACACATCAGATCTCATAATTAAAAATGATAAATCATACCAAAAAATCACCAAACACAGTATTCGAACTAGCTAAGAAATCATACTACAACAGTTCAATCAAGATCAGTAGCAAGAAGAAGAAGAAGAACAACAACAACAACAACAAACATCAAGATCCAAACAGAAATAAATCGAAAAGATTATAAAAAGTGATAAGAGATGAAAAATATATTTATATATACTTTTCTTGATCAAGAAGAGCAGAGGAAGCGGCTGCGGAGCGAAGCGAGGGAAGATGAGGAGAGTGAGGAGCAGAAGGTGAAGGCGAGTAAGCCATAAACCTGCTGCCACCTGATGATGTCATGTCGTTTTGATTTGATCAGATCACAGCTATAGTAGAATAAATATTAGTGGTTGTAGTTGTAGATGTAGAGACGAAGAAGAGGAAGATGATGGTGTTTGGTGGGACGATCCCGACCAGACACTCTCTCTCGCTCCTTCGCGCTGTATGTATCTAACCTCGCTATGTAAGCGTCGGTGCTAAATTTATTTTATTTTTTTCTTTTATAATTATTTTAACTACTTTTTTATTTTTATTTTCTATTTCTTTTTTACTTACTCGTCAAGATGAATTATTAACCAAGTCGGTGTGCTAGTTTTCCTTTTATTAGGTCTTTTTTGTTATTTATTATTCAACCATTTTCAACCCTTTTTAGTGTTAAATTAATTGATTAACTATTACGCTAATTAATTTAATTAACCCAACCTTTCACCCCAGCCCAGGTTTGGTGAAATTTCTACTATTCTTTAAAGTTTGCGAAACCTTTAAGACCTTCCCTAAATGCTTCTAATTTACCAACAAGTTAAATAATTGTATGGGCTAATCTAGTTTGAAAATAATAATAATAATAATAACAATAATAATAATAACACAAAATTTGAACTATTGTACACGTCATGAGTTGTCATGTTGATTCTATTGTTAGCGATCACAACTTCATCATGATTGAGGCTGACACTTTTTATTTCATATTACAATCAGACTAGATCATCGAATAAATCATGTCTTATTTGAATGAATGTTACATGAACTTCAATTGATGGTAAGTTGACATCAATTGATTAACATCGAATTTTTATAATCTTTATACGTTAGCAATTTAATAGCACTACCTTCTATTTGTTATCTAATCAACAATAGGAGTACATGATGTCTAAGTTTGAACAAATGTATTCAACCAAACAATTATTTATCTCTCAACGGATCAATTTGTACAGTATTTGTTTTAGTGGTGCTAACAATTTTCTCCACTCTTGTCAGTGGTGGGAATATGTGAGGGAATATGTTAATGAGTGAAGACAGGTTTTCATTTTCTTTGAATAATTTTGAGGTTAAATGACTCAATTGCCCATAGCTATTACACGCGTTATAGGTAGGGGTGTGCATGGTACACCATCACCCGCCCGAACCCGACATACCCGCCATGGTATGGTGGAGGTATGGTAGGGTATAAAAAAATATAGGGTGTGGTATGGTATAGATTTTCAAAATCTGTCATGGTATGGTATGGTTAGGGGGTATTTTTGAATATACCATACCATACCATACCTTTTTTAAAAAAATAAAAAATATGCCACGTGTCAGTATCTAATTGGTTACATAAAATATTTTTGTATGAGTGTTATAATTTCTTTTTTCTTTGCCTTTTTATTTTCTCAAATTTGTATTAGATTGGAAGTTGAAAAGATTGAAACTTTGTAGAATTTAAAGGTTGGACTTGAAGGTTGGAAATTGGAACTTTGTGGAAGGATTCGGATATGTAGTTTACTTGTTATTTGTGCTGTTATGGACATGTAATTGTTTGAGTATTCGTGTTGTTATGGAATATGTAGTTACGTGATATTTTTGTATTGTTATAAATATGATGTTACTTGATTATTTGTGTTGTTATAAAATATGTAGTTACTTGATTATTTGTATTGTTAAGGATGTGTAATTGCTTGATTTTTGTATTTAGTATAAACTTCATGAATCATAATATTAAACAATGTCAAAATAAGAACTTAAAGTGTCAAAATCTGGTCAATTTGGTCAACTACCTGAATAATACCATACCATACCCGCCCTTACCCTACCATGCAGAAATATGGTATGGTATTATATTAAAAAATGGTATGGTATGGTATGGTATAAAAATAAAAAATACGACATATGTAGGGTATGGGGATGGTATGGCGATACCACACCATACCCTACCATTTGCACACCCCTAGTTCTAGGGAGGTCATCAAATAACCTACCTTTTTATAAAGTATAGTTTTCATATTGGACTAATCACAGAGACCCCTATTGGTTTTGGCTTAATTTCCCATATATTTACTGTTTATCATTTTTTATCGTCGACTACCCCTCACTTTTGAAAAATGCATCATGAACACCCCTCCATCAAATTTTCTGTTAAATACTTGTAATTATGTTAAATATTAAATGATATAATAATCATTTGACAGTCAATAATATATAATGTGAGCTAAATTTTGCTTATACTTATGAAAAGACCATAATATCCTTTTCTTTAAGTGTTTGACCAGTCAAGAAACAAAATTAATAAAAAAATTATTAGAAATAAAAAATTATTCCTCTTCCTCTCTCGGTTCTTCCTCCATCCATCCTCTTCTTCGTGCCCAAAAACATGACCATCATCATTAATTGAGTGAGGCAGCAATTGGTGAAGTTTGAGTGAGATAGCAGCCACAGAGAGGGAGAGGAGAGGTGGTGGTGGCCTCGAAGAGGGGGAGGAGAGATGGTGGTGGTCGCGAAGAGGGGGAGGAGAGGTGGTGGTGGTGGTCGCAGTCTCTTTGTTCTCGCTCTCTCTCTATCCTCGCATGGCGACGCCTTCGCCTTCGCATAGTGGTAGTAGCGACCAAGTATCGACAAAGCATCGGAGCGTGGTGGTGGCGCGGGATAAGCTACAGGCAAAGCTGCGGAGCGTGATGGTGGTGCGCGACTGGATATGGGCACAACAGTGGAGATATTAGACGGAGAAGAAGAAGGGGAAGAAAAATAAGGAGAAAAACAAGTTGAATTTTTTCCAATTTTAAATTTTTGGTGTTTATGAATTTTTGGATTTTGTATTTTTGGGTTTGGAACTTCTGATTTTTGTGAATTCTTGGTGTTGGCGAATTTTTGGGTGGACATCTGAATTTCTGGTGTTTGGGAAGGTGGTGGTGATGGTTGTGGAGCACGATCTAGTTGTTATTCAGTTTTCATTTAAACAAATTGTTGAGGCGAGAAGTCGGCGATGGAGATGAGGGAGAAGACAGAAAGGAGAGAGAAGATTTTTGCGTTAAATATTATTATAATAAATTAATATTATAATAAATGATGAATTATGTCTACACTAAACAGCTTAAAAGAGTAGGTACGGTGGTTAGAATGTTATACAATTTTCTAGGAGGAATGGGTTCAAATCGCATCAGTTACACTAGCTTAATTTTTAGAAATTTGTTCAAAGGGTATTTTAGTAATTGTAACGATTTTGGATGGAATAGTGATGTCATCTAACGACAAAACGGAAAGATGGTCTATGTGATTAGCCCTTTTCATATTAGCTCAAATGTTAATTTATGAATTCTGTTACATTTGTTGTGTTTTATAAATTAATTCTACGTTTATTAAATTTTATCAAGTGATATATCTTCCTTGTGTAATATCTAAATAGAATAAAAATGCAACAATTATCCTAATTTCAAGTTCTTGTGATCATAAAAAGTAATTCAAATTAATATTATCAATAATCATTCAAATTTAAGGTTTTTTTCTTAAAATACAATTAAACTTTAAATTTTTTGAACAATAATATATTAACTAAAAAATAAATCGTCGTAAAATTCACACATCATCACTCTTTATTAAATAAATTGATATTATATATCTATTGCTTTAATCATTTTTTATATATCTATTGCTTTAATCACTTAAAGATATATCAGTTTGTATATAAAAATTTGTATATAAATTTTATAAGAGTAGCATTACTCTAAATATAAATTTTTTTTTTTCACAAAGATTCTTTCAAATTAAAAAAAAATTACTCGTAAGATAAGATTTATTCAAACGAAATCTTATCACTCAATTTTTTTACAAAAACTTTTTCGAATTTTCATTAATAAAAAATATTTTATTTTTTAAATTAGGAAAATCCATAAAATTTAGGAACACTTGTCATTAATATCAAAAAGTTAAAAAAAGTCTTAGATCCAGTGCAGGCGAGCGCATTATACTCCGGTTGGCACCGTAACAACATACCGTTGATCATCACTCACACTTCGTCATCTACCACAGCGTAGCTCTTTTTGTTTTTCTCTTTTGGGTCGCCGCGAAATCGATCACAGAATCGCAGAGATGGCGGAAACAATACCCTTCAAAAACCTCCACAGCAGGGAGTACACAGGTCACAAGAAGAAGGTGCACTCGGTAGCTTGGAACTGCACGGGTACGAAGCTCGCGTCGGGTTCAGTTGATCAAACGGCTCGAGTTTGGCACATTGAGCCTCACGGTCACGTAAAAAGCTTTCCTTGTTGATAAATATAGCTGCCTTTTTTTTCTTTTTTATTTGGATAATGTTTGAACAATACTCGATGTGGGAACTTTATTTAAAGTTGGAAATACAAGTGGGTATGTTGGAATTTTTTCTATTTTTCTGGGAAGTTCTTGTTGGATAGATATAATGGTTAAAACTTGTCTCTTTGAGAATAGTTCTGATGTGAGTACGAGAAATTTTGAGAGTTGTAAGATGTAACTGTCTCACAGGTAAAAATGGGCTCTTGAACTTAATAAATTTACTTGAAATGCTTTAATTTTTTGTGGGCAAAAAAGATCGTTTCAGCATTGGTTGTAACTTTTTGGAGATAATTGTTGCAGGGAAAGGTCAAAGATATTGAACTGAAGGGGCATGCGGATAGTGTGGATCAGCTATGTTGGGACCCCAAACATGCTGATCTGATTGCCACTGCTTCTGGTGACAAGACTGTTCGTTTGTGGGATGTTCGAAGTAAGTGAATACTTTCCTGTATTGATGTCTAAAATTAGAAAGATAGAAGAGTCGTAAATCTGAAGTTTAAGGTGTTAGTCAAGTAAAAAATTCAGTGCATACATATGTATGCTTGTTTTAGAAAGTTTTCAGGTCTTGCCTATGAGTTAATGAGAGGTTTTTAACAGACGAGACCGATCTCAGAATTAGGAAGAATATTTCTGATGTTTGAATTATCTACAGTTTGGAAATTTCACCTGTGGAAGTAAAATGGTGATTTTATAGTAGAAGAACTGATCATGTTACTCGATTCTTGACAAGAGCACTGTGAAAAAAAAAAAAGGCTAATTGATTGAAATTAAAAGAGTTAAGTAGTATGTTACCATCTCATAATAAAATGGATATCTAAGTATGTTTTCTCTGGGTTGTGCAGGCGGAAAATGCTCACAGCAGGCTGAACTTAGTGGTGAGAACATTAACATCACTTACAAACCTGATGGGACACACGTAGCCGTTGGTAATAGGGTATGTCCTACAGTCCCCTGTCTCATAGAAGCTCCACATGTTGGAGACTATCTTCCTAAGATGTTTATATTCAGAGTCCCAGAATTTTAATTAACTAAGTCATCAGTATCCATTTAATAGGTCAGTCAAAGGGACTGGAAGTTCCTTTCAACATGGTTATAATGTATGTAGCAATTTTATTTTTATTTCATTTTTTATTTTTCCATTTGTATGCAGGATGATGAACTAACAATATTGGATGTTCGGAAATTCAAGCCAATTCACAGGCGCAAATTTGGTTATGAGGTAATCTCAAGTTCAGATAAACGTCAGTAGATTTCTTCTGGCCAATCATATTGTGAGGCATTTTTCAAAGTGAGGCTGAGTAAGCAAGCTGATGGTCACCTTGAAACCTCTGTAAACCTATTTTTAAGAGGGAACACGCCTAATATTTAATAAAGAACCCGAGATGGTTTATTGATACAGTGCTTGTTAAAAAATAAGTTATTTTATTTATTTTACATTATCTTTTTCCCCATTTTTTTTTCAGGTAAATGAGATTGCCTGGAACATGACAGGAGAAATGTTCTTTTTGACAACAGGAAATGGTCAGAACAAATTTCTTGGCTGGAAATTGCTTTTGTTTAAATGTTATGAAACATGCGTATTATTTTATTTCATAATTTGAGTACTGAGGTGCTCTCACTAAATTACTTCTCTTTTTTAATTGTATTTATTCCACTCAGGTACTGTTGAAGTGCTAGCATACCCTTCTCTTCGACCACTTGATACCCTCATGGCTCATACAGCTGGTTGCTACTGCATTGCAATTGATCCCATGGGAAGGTGTGCTTTGACTTCACTTCTTACATGCTATTCACATGGGGAAATCATGAATCAACTTATTAAAATCTGATTCTGCATACTCATTGCTTCTTTGGTTTTACTATAAATTATTATTTATCATTCTTTTTGCTTTTTGTGTGGGGGTCAGCCTGTATTACAGATAAGGTAAAGATCTCATGCTTATAATAACTTTTTGTGTTGCGACAGATATTTTGCTGTGGGAAGCGCCGATTCTTTAGTCAGCCTCTGGGATATCTCAGAGATGCTATGCGTCCGGACATTTACGAAACTTGAGTAAGTTTTGACTCGGTGTTTCTGATTATTTATTGCCTTGTTGATACTTGTGATGATGAAATGACCTAATCTAATCTGTTCCTCTTGTAAGTGGTTTAAAATTCTGTAAACTTGCACTCTACCTCTGAAATGTTTGTTTTGTTCTCTCAGATGGCCTGTCAGGACAATAAGCTTCAATCACACAGGAGATTATATTGCTTCAGCCAGTGAAGACTTATTCATAGATATAGTATGTATACGATCAAATTTACATTGATATTTCTTTTCTTAGGAAATATTTTCCTGCTTCTGAGAAAAAATATAATTAATTCTTTGGTCTGGACAGAATGGTTAGTGGTGGGATTCTGTTCCGACCCTAGACTAATTAATTAAACATTTAATTGATTAATAACTAGCTGTCCTATGAAATTCACTTTCTGAACCGTCCTTTCTCCAAAATCATTTTATTCACTCATGTAAATTCTACCACTTATTCACTCGTGTGATTTCTTTTTGACCACTTTCCTCTGTACTTTCGTTTTTACTGCCTAATAGTAATAAATTGCATCTGTGTAAATCAGTCAAATGTACAAACTGGTCGAACGGTGCATCAAATTCCATGCCGGGCTGCCATGAATAGTGTGGAATGGAATCCCAAATACAATCTACTTGCATATGCCGGGGATGACAAGAACAAATATCAGGCCGATGAAGGTCAATCACATGATGGATGATCTTTAATTGTTAATCAGTTTTCTTTTATTCAAATTGTTTCTTATCTGTTTCTTATTTCAGGTGTTTTCCGAATATTTGGCTTTGAGAACGCATAGGATCACAGAACAGTAGCTGATCCTGAAAGGAACATATGACATTCCGATAAATGGGATGTTTTGAGAATGCATAAAATTACGGAATGTTTAATTACAAGAATCTCGGAGCTTAATTGTTGTTTTATCTCAGCATGCCGTTTGTATCTTGGCTGTAGAATGTATACTCTGGACATGTGAAAGAGTTGATATGACATTTCTTTCTATTACAAAATCTTTCGAAATGCGGGTTATAATTTGTTTGTGCCTCTTGACATGAAAGATTGTATTTAAAACTGATTTTTATGATATTCACTGTAGCGCACACATAGGTGGAGGACAACGATCATATTTGTATATTTTTGCCTTTCATGTTACAATCCAACTCGTTGTTAAAACCAGTGCTAATTAAAAAAATGAAGAAGATCTGATTAACCAATAAAAGCCAAGAATTAACACATGATAAATGAATATATATAATGGAATTGAGCACCAAATTTATTAATCAAATAGAGTAAATGACCTATAAAGGCTGCGAATATGAATATAAATGGTTTTCAACAACCAAACTTTGGTAAGGAGCCTCACTGTATAGTTTTGTTTCTAGACTGCCTGTTTAGTACAATTTCAAAAACCATGGATATCTTTTGACCCGTATTAAAACTTCTGATGTTTGCCGGTTAGATTCAGGACGTAGGAAAGGTTTCTGGGCTCGTGAGTGAGACAGGGATGAGTGAGACAGGGAAGTGTCACAAAACCAAGAAAGATCTGTTATTTTTTTGGTAAACTTCATAATTGTATTTATTTCTTTTTGGATGAATACAAGTTACATTCTTTCTTGAAGAATCAGTTCATCTGCTACAGATACTCTCTTACATTGCAAAGTCACCCTTCTTTTTACATTCTTTCTCAAGAAGCTTAAATAATTTCCTTTCAGTTTCATGGCAAGTAGCAAAACCCAAGCACACGAGAAGTGTGTTGCTTCTTCAAAAATGATTTACGTAATTGCACGACAGGTGCAGCAAAACTGTGTCGATGGGGAAGAATACTGGCACCAAAAATGAACTTTAGCTCAATGAAGCCATCACAATCTTCCTCGCACATCTTATTACCTAACTTCAGCAGCAGGATGTGGACTATTGATTTCGAAAACTTCTGTATAATCGGACCGATATGCTTCATCCCCTTAATTAAATAAAGAGATCAAATCAAAGAACTGATTTCAGTCAGAGATAGGCTGCTCCTAGGAAGTAAAAAATAAATTAAATGATATCAGTATCAGAATCTTTAGATCCTACATTTACTGAAAAAACAAACAAAACCCTTTAAAATTTATACAATTTGTAAGAGAGAAAAATATAGTACTTCTATGCTAGTAGTACTTAATACCTTGAAACTTTCAGATTTAGATTAAATCTGCTAACTCTTATGCAATGCTGAGACATGAATGTGTGGATGCATAGACAGATCTATGTCATGCAATCACTCACTCACACTCAGCAAAGAATGAACTTGCTAGCAGGAAAGACCAAACCTGTGAAACCAACAAGACAGATAGTGACCAAATTCTGAGAACACCAAGTAAGTGGTTTCCATTTGATCTCAACGCTAGAACTTTTCATTCTTTTCCCACTCTGTGGCTCCTTGGACAAATCAAAGCTTGCCCCTTTCATTCTCAGTTCTTGAATACACCTAGTAAGGGCTCTATTGTCATTCCTCTCTCTTTGCAATTGCCTCCATACTTTCCAGTACCTGTAAAGCTTAACCTGAACCAGAAACACAAACACAAGTGAAGTTGACAAAGACAAAACTGAAGGTATCCACCATTTCTTGCAAGTGTTGTGCTCTTCTTGCACATTAAGTGAAGAGGTGAACAACATGGTCAAGAAGAAGCCATGAAAGACTAAAAAGAAACAACATAGTTGAAAGATTTCTCTTCTGATTGAATCCATTCTTGACTCTTTGAGAGCAATCCGGCGACCAAAAAGGTCTTCATCTCTTTGCCACAGCTTGAGCAGCAACAGATGGCCTGGACTCTGAGAGATTTCCATTAGTGGATGGTGTTGAATTGCCGTTATTACGTTTGTGTTGGTCATGCAACACAACGCTTTCTGTTGATGCTCTTCATCTACTGGGATTTCAACTACATGGGCATCTTTCATTTCAGCCATTAACTTCAAAATTGTGAAACAAAACGAACAAAGAAGAGAAAGAAAAAAAGAATGAACAAAAAATAAATAAAATATATTTTATGCAAATAAATGATGAACGAATGTGATTATGAGAGCTTGAATAGTATTGCAGAATGGAGATTGATTTGAGAGAGTTCGAGATTTTGATGGGCCAAGATAGAGGGGGACTTGGATATTTAAATTGTTGTTAATTCCCAACGGTTACATTTCTCCACCAACGGTCAGATTTTCCGTTTATTTTACTTTTATTTTTTATTTTCAACGGCTACATTTATTTCTGTCTAGCCTGAGAACCTGGGGCTACTGGCCGCAGCCCACATCTAAGAGTCCAGTCTGGCCCCATGGGCCTAATCTATCTTCCAATGTTGACGAACAAATCTCAAAATTATTTAAAAAGAGAATTACTTTTTTTTCTTAAGTTAAGAAATTAAATTTCATAATCGAATATATACCAATCATTTTACGAATCTATAAAAGGATAAAAACATTTTCAGAATCCATAATCGATACACCTTTCCCTTTTAAGAAAAAAATTAGCACATGAAGTATAACGGTTAATCAAAATCGTTGACAAATTAAAAAAGTAGGTGAATCGAATCCAAATTAGGGAAGTGGGAATTGAAAATTTGAAAGCATATTATTAGAGAAATTTGAATGATTCCATTAAATAAACATTTTTATAAGTAGTAAAATGAGAATATTACGTAAGAGCACTAATAAGTCACTTTTCTAATATAAGCACAAAGAGCTACGTTTAGAAATTCCAGAAGACGTTTTTACTTTGGAATTTTTGTGTTCATTAAAGTGGCATATACAGAATATGTCCAAACACTAAAAATATCTTTGCATGGTGTGTACTAAGTTACATCTTCGTTCATGGATTTGATTCTCGACAACAATCATTATCAAATTTTGCATCCATTTTATTAAGCATAAAGTAACAGTAATTGGGTATCATATTGTCCTAAACAATTTAACTTTCAATGTTAACCAGTCACTTAATTATAATATTTTATTATATTATTAGCGATTTAGTACTGTATTTTTAGGGGCTAAAAAAAAGTATAGCGACTTCAAAAAGTGTTTACATGACTTTTATCCCCCGTGAATCAATCATATATGAGAATAAGACATATACTCTTATATCATATTAAGAAATGGATTCGTGATTCATAATAGGAACGAATTATATGATTTAACTACATATAAATTTAACTAATTTATAAGTATAATAAATATCCTATCACTTAAAAATTATATCTAGACAGTGATGCACACCAAAAAATAAATAAACCAATGGATTTTAATAACGGATATTTTGTTGCCACAGATGAGATATGGTACACTAATGTATAAATCTAGGGGTTTTTAAACTTAACATTTTAATTAGGGATTAAAAATTAGTTTCATAAACTATTAGATATAGGGGTTAGTCCAGACCTAAGGGGTGGTTTAGCTGTGTGAAATTCCTTTTTAATCATTGAAAATTAAATATTTTTCAAGAATTAAATATAATAATAAACAATTAATTAAAAAATTAATTAGTTGAAAGAATTGCACTGAATAGAATCCAACTACAAGAGAACCATTAAGAACGGTGCATGATTAACAGGGATGAATAATGAACATAGACAAAAATTCGGAGTATTAGTTCTAATTTCCACTCAGCGTCTGAGTTCACACCTCAAAGTTCTGTGGACCCCAATTTAAGCGGCCCAATAAGCAGCTAGGGGAATGAAATATGAATCTCTTGCACTTTTTTCCACTTTAGTTAATCGAATACGGGTGAGTAGGGGTGAGAATTTTCGGCGTGACTTTAGCGGATTTAGTCTTAATTATATTTAGATCGTGTTTGGATTAAAAATTTCAATTCGTTTAATAATCGGATCGTGTTGTATTCGTTAATGACACGAACCTATTTATGACACGATTAACACTAATAAAACACGACAATATGAATAACACGGATTGACACAATTATTTTTAAAATGACACAGTTATAAATACAAATTAATTTTAAAATTTATTATAAGTTTAGTAGATGTTTTATTTCAAGATTGTATTTTTATTAATAATAAAATTATTATTGATATGATCTTGAGCTATTCTTAATTTTTTTATATTTTTTTTGTAGATTGCTTAAAAGTTAAAGAGATGGAATATATTTTTTTCTGAAGCTAAATTGTATTTGAAGTTTATATGAGACTTAATATTTAGTAGACTTTTTATTGTATTGTGAATGAGTTTTGAATATTTTCTTATTACTACTTTTTAATTTAAAAATACTAAAATAGATTGAAAATTGTAATATTTACTCATCTTATAATCATGTTAATCATTTAAACATATAGCAATCGTGATAATAAAATATATCATAAACGTGTCAAATATTTAAATATATCGTATTCAAATCTAATACGATAATAAACCATTTATTATCTGTTTAATAATCGAATTATATGTGAGTTAGGTCTTCTTGATATAAATAGTAAGCGGGTAGCACTTAAATTGAATAAATCTTTATCACGGATCCAAATTCCCACCCCCCTACGGGTGAGGGTCACCGTCACTTTTCACATCCAAAAGGTGCTAACTCTATGTATCAACGATACGACCCTTCTCCACTTGGCCGCCTTGGGTAAGTCGTGACGTCAACCTCTAAAATATGTCTTACAGATTCAGTGGCCGAAGTGCTTGCCACGTGTTCCATTTTAACTTTTGATCTGTCCAACAAGTTCTCCATTTCCTTTCCAATTAATTTATCGTATTAGTATGAAGAGGAAAATGTTTGCCCTCTTTTTATCATCACCCTTCGTTCTTTTGTTTTTTTTTTTATATCAATTTTTTTAATTATAATAATTGTAAGTGAATCATCAAACCAACTATTAACAATTAAAACAAAAGAAATAGGTAATATTAGACATCACACGAAATTAGAATGCGAAAAAGTCAGTATTTAATAAGAGTAGTGCTAATTATAAAAACTATATATACAAACTTATGTGATATCACTTATCTATTTATATATTATTATTCTTCATTAAATGAGTTGATTTTATATATTAACTGCTCCAATCATCTTATGATATATGAGTTTGTATGCAGAGTTTGCATTTGAAGTTTGTAAGGTCTTATTTGTTTTGGTTTCTCTAAATAGAGCTTATTGACTTAGAGTTTATTGGAGCAGAGTATATAAAAATAGAGTTTTTATAAAAAAGTTGATTGTTGTTTGATTAGATAAATACACAAGTACTTATTAATATTAAATTCCCCAATTATTTTTTAAAAAAACGAAGGATAAAATAAATTTTTTAAATTATGGTAAGGATATATTTGATATTTTACAACTTTAAAAAAGTTAAAAAAGAACTTTTCTCAAAACTCTTATATTTGGACTTCTTCTAAAAGATATAAAATAATTTTTTTAATCACTTATAAGCACTTTTTAGATGGTAACCAAATAACCTAAAAAAATAATTTAAAAGAGCTTTTGACATCAAAAAACTCTTTTGGATAATAGAGAAGCCGAAATAAACGCGTTTCAAGAGTAACATTATTCATTTAAGAATTAATATGTGTCCATAAAAGAAATTAAAAGATGAAAAATAAGTGTTGCTAACATTTTTCATGTGATACAATTAAGAGGCACATTTTTTTAAATATCATTTTACCTTTTTTTTAATATGACAGAATTTTATTGACTACATTTACCCTATTTGTTATTTTTAACTCAAATTTATAGTTATTCATCTCGTACCAATTATTGAAATTTTAAAACCGAGTTAGATTTAATATTATAAATTTATCAATTATTTCTATCATTCCATTAAAAGTGACGATGACTTGTGTTAAAATATAGGTTTATACCATTATTATGACTTAATTTTTAAAATTAATCTATGAACTTTCATCCGCTCGAATCTAAAAAAAAAAATGATTGAAAACTAACTTTGAACAGTTATATTGAATATGTAACATTCCACATCGCTTAAGAATGATATGTAAAAAGAGTTTAATTATAATTTAAGTTCCTTAAACTATTTGAGGTATTTTGAGTTACAAAGCTCAAAAGCGAAACGTGAAAAAGCGAACTGACAATATTTGACAATAGGTTAGAGTGTTAGGTCTTGTGTACGCATGCCCAAAAAATATTTTAAGAATATTTAAAAGGAGTTAAATGTGAACATTACAAAAGATAAGACTTTCCGTGATGTTGCGCAACATGTATCTAAGAATCAAGGTCAATATTTTGAGAATATTTAAAAAGAGTTAAATGTGAAAATTCCAAAAGATAGACTTTCCGTATTTTGAGAATATTTAAAAAGAGTTAAATATGAAAATTCCAAAAAGATAGGCTTTCTCATTAATTAAACTAAAATTCCAATTTAACTCAAACATAAATGATATGCTGTTTTTTTTTTAAAAAAAAGAACAAATCATTAACACTGATGGGATTAATATATAATGTTTCCTTTTAGTGATTCTGTCTTTACACCTCATTAGGGAAAAAAAAGTTCTTAATTGATTATTTGTTAATAGAATCAAATATATTATCAGCATATCATTTATGAACTGTTGACTTCTCTTCCAATCCAGTAAATTCATACATACATACATACGTATATATACATATACATACATACATACATACATATATATATATATCACGAAATTACATAAATAATCATTAATGACACAAATCAATATATACCTAGTTTCTCGTGAGTAGAATCATAAAGTACAGATTGCACTACAATGTTTTATGTGCTCGCTGAATCAATCTATACATTAATAAAAAAATTAAAATGAAAATGATCTAAATCTTTTGATTTCTTTTTTTTTTTAACATAGAATCTATAATAAATTGTCTAATTTTACTTTGAAATTATAATTCAACCCATGACCATCATGTTTGGTTTTGGCGTAGAGGAAAGTTTCATGAAAAGCATATGTTAGGAGCAACAACACATGTTATACAATAACATACCATTCGTATGATCATATATGGATATGAGACTATTTTTAAGGCCTCAAAATATATTTTTAAATAACCAAATGTATTTTACAATTTTAATTGATATAAATAAAATTATTTTTAGTATATTAAAAATATAAAAAAATATTTCTGTTTTATCTAAAGTTCCCAAATAGAATATGTTTGAAAGAATTTGATCAAACTAAAAATAATTTCTTCTTAAGAAAAAAAATTTATAATTCATATACTTTTTTTTTAATGTAAAAACGTTTTAGACAATACTTTAAGTAAATAAATAGATGATCTCGAACTTTGGCAGCACTTTCTTTCTTATTATCTTTTTTTTTGGTCGGAAAATTTTATTAAATTACAATGATAACAAATAAATTATTTATTGAATTAATGAATGATTAATTTTATTAATTTAGTTATTTTTTTAGAAATATGTGAAAATTGAAGAGAATCTTGTTAGATTCCTGTTGTAATGTTATGGTTGATCAATGAATTATTGTGGAGGAAGGAAACATAAAAATTTTGATTGGTTGGACACATTTCAGACTTGTACTGACTGATAATGATGAGTACAAAACAAACACAGGGCAGGCAAGGGAACGGAAGGAAGAGGAAGCGAGTGATTAGTCAATTATGATGGCTTCTCTTTTTCATTTTCACTTTCAGTAGCAGAATGATAACCTCCACTGCCGGTAACCAGTCAACCCCTACCTACGTCTACGTGTGAATTCAACACCTTTTCCTCCTTCCTCAAAAAACCAACAAACAAACAATAAAAATTAAATAAAAATTAGAAAAATAAAAATCGTAATTTCTTGTCAAAAAAGAAAACAAAGACGACGCATTTACGCATCTATAAATACAGGCCAAACTCTCATTTCGCTCATTTCATTTCATTTCAATTCAATTGTTTATCAAATCCGTTTCAGCTCAGCGTGGCTGGTTCGAAAAATGCATCTTTACAA
Organism: Boswellia sacra; assembly: GCA_013180625.2. Classification (NCBI taxonomy): domain Eukaryota; kingdom Viridiplantae; phylum Streptophyta; class Magnoliopsida; order Sapindales; family Burseraceae; genus Boswellia; species Boswellia sacra. The sequence goes on along the minus strand of SNVD02008080.1, from coordinate 38,294 downwards.
TGCGTGGTTGCCGCCCCCTGTGGCGGAGGAGACCAAGCGAGAGAAGGAATCGTTTGCTTCCGTCGTTAGCTCCGTCAAGGCCTTGTACAAACCCGACGATCCCGACTCTGTCTATGCTACTCTCAAATGGATCTCTGTCATCGACTTGTGAGCTCACTTCTTCACTTAATTTGTGTCCTTAACTTTCAACTCTTCTTATCTCTTCTGTTTCAGATTGTTGCTTGTTCTCTCTTAATTTCAATTCGATTATTTGTGAAATAAATTTGAATTTTCGTTCTTTTTTTTTTTTTGGATATTTAGTGTCAAGTATTGACTTTAATAGAATGAATTTCGAGTGTGGGACCATAAGCAAGGGGAATATCCTCATTATCAGTTCATAGGTTGTCGCCACGTGGCTCTCAAACGAATGGCTCGATAACAAAGGTGGCAGCACTTGACATCCTTTTGATGTTAAGATCATGTTGGTTTCATGACTTTTTTAATTTGCCTTGTATCCAAGGAGATAAATTTGGACTTAATATGTTGAGAGAAACCTTTACCTCAGCTCAGAGATGAACTATTATCTTTTGGGTTTATGCGTGTTGGAAGACGTTAGTGCAGCGGGAGGAGCTGAGACTGGAGAATGTGCTTATTACTGCTGGTCCTACTCCATAGTTTGAGACTGCATGATGACTAATTTGATGGTATTACACTGTGGCATGCATAGCTGACTTGTTGAGATCCATTTGGGTGATGCCTAAATGCTCACTTGTAGATTTGGATGACTAATTTATTGTTTTTCGGTAGTTTGATGATGTGGGAAAATAGGAAAGTTTGCTTATATAAGCATTTTTGACATTGAAGGGTAAAAACATGTTAAAAAAAAAAAAGAGTGAGGGGGTGGGGGAGGAATAAAGGGTAGGTGATATCGCAGAATTGAATTTTCTTATGAATGAGACAAGAACAATGTGAATGTGATGATTCTGCAAGCGAGATTGCTTGCTTTCTTGTAGCTCCACTCCACATGCTTGGCCAGGGCTCTGAAGTATTGTGCAAATTTATGGTCACACTGTTGTATAAGTCTCACTTGTGATACTTCATTAATCTTGTTAGCAATCCTGAGTTCTCATGGAAGAAGAACTTCAGTTTAACCTTTACTTGTAAATGTTTCAATTTTGAGACATTTCTTCTACTAAAATATTTGGGCGCTAAAATACCATCAATTCAATTCTAGGGTGATGGGGGCTTTTATCCTCCACGTCTCAGTCAATGTCTCAACCTTTGTCAGATCTCTTTCACTCATAGCCTAATGCATATATTGTTCTATATCATGCTATATGATTCTACTGCTTTACTTTGTCTAATTTATTTATTTATTTTTGTTTTAGGCATGACTTATCCTCTTTTCAGACAGGTGTTCGGTAGTCTTTTTATGTAAAAATTGACTTTCATATGATTCTTGATTACAAATTACTTAAATACATGTGTAATAAAGCATGCATGTAGAAATTGTGTTTGCCTACTTTCAGGTTTGGTCATTACTGTGTAGTTACTGAAAAACTGCATGCATGTTACATTCAGGATTATTCAATTCTATCCTTAACGATGCATTTGGTTCCTTTATAGCACGTAGTTGAGTCTAGTTCCGTTTTTATTTCACTGGTCTGCCATAACATGTTCTTACTGATTTTTAGAATTTGACTGAAGTGGATGCTGTTGGATCATTCATGCTCTGCCTCTGCTGTTGGAGATTAGTAAAGAAAATGAGTCAGGCTTAATATTTACCGTTGTGCAGGTTCATAAAGGCAAAAAGTGAATTATCTTTGCAAGATGTGGGTGCCCTTGTGGAAATTGGGTTAGAACTGTTCAATGTATCACAAAACAAACTGTATGCCCAGGTGTTACATTGTAAAACCTTATTTTTATTTTTTCATTTTTGCTATCATTTTTTGTCTTTTTCCTAAAGGTTGTTCTGTTTCTCTGGATTAGGTTAGATGGGGAAATCTGTTAGTCAGAGTGCTTAATAAATATCGAAAGAAGTTGTCCTTGAAAGTTCCATGGCGGCCTTTGTATGACACTCTCATTAATACTCATTTCACAAGGTTGGTTATTTTATGAGCTTTTAGCATGTTTTGTATGCATATATAAACTAATTGAATTATTAAATACGTGAAAGTTCGTTAATGCTTTTATTAAAAATTAAAGCTGTATATTTAATGCCAATGTTTAATGTAAAAATAGCCGGATAACAGTAAACTTTTTCTTCTTTGTGATATGTGGTGTTTTACTGAATACTTTTTGATAAGCTCTTACACAACTATTATTGACTTTCTCCTCTTAGTTTAGAGAACTTCCTGAAACAATGACCTTTGGTTTTTTAATTCTTGCAGGAACACAGGTCCAGAGGGCTGGAGATTAAGACAGCGACATTTTGAGACGGTTACCTCCCTTGTTCGATCCTGCAGAAGGTTATTTCCACCAGGTTCTGCCTTTGAGATATGGTCTGAGTTCAGGTATAGTTTCTAATTCCTCTTGAGTTGGCCTTTAATGTATAAGGAAGCTTCACAATGGTGAATAGGTATAAGGAACTCAGACTGAGGGATTTCTAGATTATCAGAAAATAGGGAAAAACAAAAAAACTGGATATATGGTTGGTTCTTGTTTGGATTGAACACATGCACACATTTCTTACAGGATTTACTGTACTTAATAAGAGTCCTTTTGATATTGTTGTACAAAAATTGTTTCGACAAAATGAATTCAGAAAATTAAAATAAAAAATTGATTTCTGTATTTTGAGGGTTTGGGAAATGATATGTAGGTGGAAAATTAAATGGAAAAAAGGGAATGTTTTTAATTTATATCTAGTAGAATACCTATCAATATTCTTAATAATTTTAAAAGTTTATATTAAAATTACTTACAAAAATTTGATGAAAAATCCAAACAACTTGGAGTGCTTTCTAGTTATAGGAAATGAATCTTGAAAATGGTGATTTAATTAAAAATCCTTTTCTGGTTTCCTTTAAAGTAGTTAGAAAATGATTTATGTAGTTTCCCAGAGTGTTCTAGAAATGGTGATTATAACAGTGCATCCCCTTCGCTAGCTAACTTCCTTGCTTGGCATGCCTGGCATACATAAAATGCATGCAGCTTGCCAAATTTCTCCATTTTCTAGACTCAAAAACAAGATAATATGGCTAAATCTTTAGGAAGTTTTTGAATGTCATATTTGATTGAAATTTCAAAGGATAAAAGTAATTGATTTTAGGATGTCAAATTCTAACTAAATTGGAAAGAATTGATTTAATCATTTCAAGCCTGACATTTAACAATAATAACCTGGCATCTACTGAACTCACAATCATAAAGTACATGTGAGAAATAAGGAAGAAGGTTGATTTGGTTTTTAAGGCATGATAATTATTCAATCTCCTTATCCTCAATGCTCCATATATTTCACTTGAATGATGGGGTGTGGCCCCATAGATACCTTGACTAAATTGAATTATTAGTAAGATGATAACAGAGGACTTTATTTATTTATTTCTTTTTTTGTTGTCGCTTTTTAAAAATTGTTATACTATACTTGCAGATCTCTTATGGAAAATCCATGGCATAATTCATCATTTGAAGGATCTGGATTTGTGAGACTTTTTCTTCCTACAAACTTGGATAACCAAAACTTCTTTTCAGAGTAAGAAGCACATTTTGGGAATTTGCTATTTGTCATGGTTTCTTTGTTGACTTACTGGAGCATTTCCTATTGTTTGCATGTTAGAGGTTGGATTAAAGAGTGTCTAGAATTGTGGGACTCAATTCCAAATTGCCAATTCTGGAACAGTCAATGGACAGCTGTTATAGCTCGTGTTATAAAGAACTATGGCTTTATTGACTGGGAATGTTTCGTACCCATGCTTTTCACAAGATACTTGAACATGTTTGAGGTGAGTTTATGATTACTTAAGTGAAGCAATACAAAAATGATGATTACAATAATAAATTGAAGATGATGTCAATGTGGACTTATATGCATCTTTCTTATGCTTGGTATTTTATCATGTACTTGGGCTCTTCTGTCCCTTTTCTAGGTCTTTTTTCGAATTTCTAATATTTATTCTTTTATTTGGCTGTTTATTTGCTATTTGGATTTTCATTTTGTTAAATTTTACATTTAATCGATGATCTCAGGTTCCTGTGGCCAACGGAAGTGGGTCATATCCATTTTCTGTGGATGTTCCCAGATATACTAGGTTCTTGTTCTCCAATAAAACAGCCACCCCAGCAAAGGCCATTGCAAAATCAATTGTAAGATGATACAGTGGTCTATATTTCTCTTTATTCTTGATACCAATGTAGGTAGCTCCTGAGATTTAGTTATGTAATACTTATAATGGTAATCACAGGTGTATCTATTAAAACCTGGTAGTTCAGCACAAGAGTACTTCGAGAAATTGGTCAACCTCTTAGAACAGTTTGTTTACCGACATCTTAATTCTCTTATTTTTTCTCTGACTGTTGTGACTTGTTAATAGTTTCTTATTACATTTTATTTTCTGAAATTTATTGTTGTAGATATTACCATCCCTCTAATGGTGGTCGCTGGACTTATTCATTGGAGAGGTTTTTGCTGCATTTGGTTGTCACATTCCAGAAACGCTTACAGCATGAGCAGCAGTGAGAATTTACCATCCTAATATGTATCTTCTGCATATGGTAAATATATATATTGTGCTCATTCTAGCCAAAATACTGTCATCACAGAAACAAAGATAACAACAGACATGCATATCTAGGAAAATCAGAGAGGACCTCTTTTGTGAATGTGGTGTTGAAGTTAATTGATCGTGGTCAATATAGCAAGAATGAACATCTTTCTGAGACAGTTGCTGCTGCAACTTCTATTTTGTCTTTTGTGGATCCCTCTTCAGTTCTTCCATTTCTGGCAACTCGATTCCATATGGCCTTGGAGACGGTTAGTATTGTTGCATGTTGTACTAAATTATCAAAATTTTATTTCATTTGTACTGAAAGTCCTAATTTGCTGTAGGTTGGAATTCCTGCATCACATTAATCTCTGTTTTACTGACTTTTGTGTCTAGTCAGATGACTGCCACCCACCAGTTGAAAACTGCTGTGATGTCAGTAGCATTTGCTGGGAGATCTTTGTTCCTTACATCCCTTTCAACTTCGTCAGTAAATTCAGCTGATCTTGGCGGTGGTGATGATGTGTTCATTGAGCTACTTATGATATCATTATCGAATGCATTAGCTGGTATGGATGCAAATGACCCTCCTAAAACCCTGGCAACCATGCAGCTAATTGGATCCATATTTTCCAATGTAAGTTTTAAGCCTGAGATATTCATAGCAAATATACGACATGCCTATATATTGTCAAGTCATCGTTTCTTTTGTTCTTCTTATGAATTCAGATAGCTACTCTGGATGACAACAGTGATGATTTATCGTTCATGCCAATGATCCGCTTTTCTGAGTGGCTAGATGAATTCCTTTGTCGCTTATTTTCGTTACTTCAACATCTCGAACCCAGCAGTGTCCTGTAAGTGCTATTGTTCACTCTTTTAGGAAAGAGACTTACATTTTCTTTTTCCCCAAAAGATGATAAGTTACTGGTGCTGCAGGAATGAAGGCCTAAATTCATCAGCAACATCGGGAACTTTTCTGGTTGATGAAGGTCCTTATTACTATTGCATGCTTGAAATCTTGCTTGGGAGACTTTCAAAATCACTATATAATCAGGTCAGTTGCTGGCATAGAATGATCAGTTCAGACTTTTTTGTTTTATGTTGGGGCTGAGTTGTTGAAACCTTATGCTTATATTATTGCCAGGCTCTGAAGAAAATTTCCAAGTTTGTCAGGACAAACATTCTTCCGGGAGCAATTGCTGAGGTGGGACTGCTTTGTTGTGCGTGTGTTCATTCAAATCCAGAAGAGGCAGTTTTTCAACTTGTTGAACCAGTTTTGTTGTCTGCTATATCCTCTTTGAAAGGAACACCTGTTACTGGATTTGGAGGAAGAGGAATTACTGATGCTTCGGTTTCAACCAAGGTCTTTCACTTTTGACTGGTGGTCCTGTTAGCATTTATGTTGCTCCTAGATTCTCGTGGTGAAAGTTGATTTTTTCTTTCTTCTCCATTCTTAGGCAAAACCTACCCTTTCTCCTGCACTTGAAACAGCAATTGATTATCAATTGAAAATATTATCAGTTGCAATCAGTTATGGAGGTCCCGCACTTCTTCGTTACAAGGATCAATTCAAAGAAGCTATTGTTTCTGCCTTTGACTCTCGATCTTGGAAGGTCTTGTTTATGCCTTTGATTAATTAATCATTAAATCTTCCCTGCATAATTGAAAACTCACTTTACTAAGTTGCACTGTCTTTAAGTGGATGGTTGGTCTGGAATTATTGATTTTTGTTTTTTTGTCTGTTTTCATTATTTGTTATTTATCTATCTATTATAAAAATCATATGCAGGTTAATGTAGCTGGTGATCATCTTCTCCGCTCCCTCCTTGGAAGCCTGATACTTTATTATCCAATGGACCAATACAGGTATAAGCTCTTTTGACATAATTTTCATCAAATTCATTTAATTGTTCTGTCTTTTGTCTGAAAATAGAAATGTACATTCTGGTTTCCTAGGTGCATTTTGCGTCACCCTGCTGCTGCGGCATTAGAGGAATGGATTAGCACAAAAGATTATTCTGATGATGGATCAGTAACAGGCCCCAAGTGGCATGTTCCTAGCGACGAAGAAGATCAGTTTGCAAATGAACTTTTGAACCTTCATTTTCAGTCAGCTTTAGATGATCTGTTGAGAATATGCCAAACTAAAATCCATTCTGATCCAGGTATTATACATATTTATTCCTCAAAGGAAATTTTCTTAACTTGAACATGTTGTTCTGTGGTATTTTCCTTTGAAGAGCTTCAACTTTTACAGTTATGCCAATTTTTGTTGTTTTGTTTTATTTGGTGCACCAGAATTCAGAACATTTAAGAAAATATTATCCTTTCTACAATTTTCATTTCCCTTCTATATACATGTCATATTATTATTATTATTTTCAAAATAAACATCTGATTCCTTTTTGTAACATTTAACACTTGACATTATATATGATATGTAATGCAGGGGATGAGAAAGAGCACTTGAAGGTGACTCTTTTGCGTATAGAGTCCTCATTGCAAGGCGTTTTATCTTGCTTGCCTGATTTCAACCCAGCCTCTTTGAGTGGGATGACTGAAGATCCTGCTCGTGCTTCTTTTCTAATAGCTGGAGCAACAGGATCAAGTGTTGGCAGTACTAAATTGCGGGAAAAAGCTGCTGAGATTGTGCATGTTGCCTGCAAGTAATGTTTAACTTTTATTGTTCATATGGATGTTATTCTACAATTTTGCTGTTATCATATCTGAACATCAATGGTATTTGTAATTTGGGCAGATATTTATTAGAGGAAAAATCAGATGACAGCATCCTCTTGATACTCGTTATTCGTATTATGGATGCTTTAGGAAATTATGGTAATGAATTTTGCATCCCGATGAATTGAATTTCTTGTCTTTGGGAGTTCCTTGCTTTAGTTACTCCTTAAGATCAATCTTTTCTTGATCCATTTATGTTTGTCCTGCCCCACGTTAATTTAATTTCTTATCTTTGTAATACAGGATGTTTGGAATTTGATGAGTGGTCAAATCATAGGCAAGCTTGGAAGTTGGAATCTGCTGCCATTATAGAACCTCCTATAAATTTTATTGTGTCTTCTCACTCTAAAGGAAAGAGAAGGTAAAGCATCTTATCATGGGATTTTTCTTGATTATTTCTTGATCAATGCATCAATAAGTATTCTAGCATTTAAACTCTCAATAAATTCTTTTATTGCAGGCCAAGGTGGGCACTTATTGACAAGGCATACATGCATGGTACATGGAGATCATCGCAATCAACATATCATTTGTTTCGTACAATTGGGGATTTCTCTCCTTCAGACCATTTGGTTCTTTTGATGGATGATCTCCTAAACCTCTCTTTGCATAGTTATGAAACCGTTCGTTTGTAAGTACCTTACTGATATGAGTGAGTTATATGATCAAGCAGTTTAGTTGTTTTTTTTTTAATTTTAATTATCTTGATTTCTTTTGGAAAATAAATAAGATTCATGTTATTTTCTTAATGAACAAGCAACAGTTATATACGCTGGAGGTGTAGACTTGAATGTAGCCCAAAAGTTACTAGAAACTCTTTTGAATTAATACTATTTTTGCTATTTATCCACAGAAGCGTGTGGGGCTCCTTTCAATTTCATCAAAAACATGTTTTAGGATAATGATCTGGATGTGTAGTGGATATCATGTTTTATTCTTCTTCATATATATGATTTAGATTATCTGGTCTCACAAGAGAACCATTTTATCGTGTCTGAGATGCATGTGATGTTGGTTTGGTTTTCAGGCTCGCTGGAAAATCTTTATTGAAGATTATTAAGAGATGGCCATCTTTGATTTCAAAGTGTGTACTCTTTCTTACTGAGAATTTAAGGAGTCCAAATGCGCCAGAATATGCTGTCCTAGGATCTTGTGCTGTCCTTTCTACACAGACAGTTCTCAAGCATTTGACAACGGTAAGTCTTTTAGCTCAAACATCTCTAAACATATTTTTAAAATTTGATTCTTCTTTTATATCTTCTTTTGTTTCTAGGATCAAAAGGCATTCTCTTCATTTCTTATTGGGATTCTTTCAAGGTGTGCTTACTTTCATACATATGGCAATTTTGCATAAGTTAAAAGTGTGATTCTTGTTTGCTGAGAAATTTAGTTGAACTTGATCTTATGTTTCTTTATTTCTTTGTATAGCTCTCATCATGAATCACTGAAGGCACAGAAAGCAATCAATGAGGTAAAATCTCTTGCTGTATCTTCTAGACCCATAGATAGCAATTTCTTGCAATTGAATTTTTTCTTTGATCTGGCAGCTCTTTGTTAAATACAACATACACTTTGCGGGAGTGTCTAGAAACATTTTGAAGACCATGGACAATCATAAAGATGGATCAGATTTTGCAGATTTGGTTGCTCATATTGGTTCATTAAGTTTTGATTCTACTCGTTTGCACTGGCGGTAAACATCTTGCTGTCTAGCAACTTGATTTCAGTTGCAGATGCTGAACTTGTTTGTTTTAGTTTGCATGTTTGGTGTAGGTGTATTAGTCAATGACTAGGAATAATTTTGTTGATGTTTCCCTTTGATGCAAAATACAAAAATCTTACTTTTTGCAGGAAATATTATATTTAATCATTGCTGACATGGACTCACTTTTTCCCTTGTCCTCTTATTTTTTACCAGGTATAATCTGATGGCTAATAGAGTTCTTCTTTTGTTAGCTATGTCGTCTAGAAATGATCCAAACCTCTCTGCAAAAATCCTGAGTGAAACTGCTGGTCTGTTCTTTTCATCTGTTAATTAAGTGCATTCTTCTCGTCTGTTAGTGACACTGGTTTAGTCATATATGTAAGTATTGTTATGTTGGTGCCATTTTAGGTCACTTCTTGAAGAATTTGAAAAGTCAACTTCCTCAAACTAGAATACTTGCAATCTCAGCCCTAAATACGCTACTGAAAGAATCACCATATAAAATGTCAAAGGAGGATCGATCTGTATCATCTGCGAATGCAGAAGGAAATACCAAATCTTCGCTGGAAGGAGCATTAAGTGAAATTTTTCAGGAAGAGGGATTTTTTAATGAAACTCTCAATAGTCTTTCACATGTCCATATAATCACAGATACCGACAGCTCATCTTCCAGAGGAAATCATGGAAACTCTTCCTTCCAAAGCTTAGCAGACAAATCTATCACCCGTTTTTATTTTGATTTTTCGTCTTCATGGCCACGAACTCCTAGTTGGATCTCTTTATTAGGAAGTGATACTTTTTACTCAAACTTTGCCCGGATTTTCAAGCGGCTAATACAAGAATGTGGAATGCCCGTTATACTGGCACTTAAAAGTACATTGGAGGAGTTTGCAAATGCTAAGGAGCGGTCCAAGCAATGTGTTGCCGCTGAAGCATTCGCTGGGGTGTTGCACTCTGATGTTGATGGTCTTGTAGGGGTGTGGGACAGCTGGATGATGATCCAGTTGCAGAATATCATTCTTGCTCCAACATTGGAATCCATACCTGAGTGGGCAGCTTGTATTCGTTATGCTGTTACAGGAAAAGGCAAGTATGGAACAAGAGTTCCTCTTCTGAGACAACAAGTTTTGAACTGTTTGGTAACACCTCTACCTCCAACTCTAACGACGACTGTGGTTGCAAAGCGATATGCTTTCCTTTCAGCTGCACTCATAGAAATATCTCCACAAAAGATGCCAGTGGCAGAGATACAACTACATATCAGACTTCTGGATGAGTTGCTGCGTGATATGTGCCATTCATCAGCACAAGTAAGCATGTCACTTAACATAGTTTTTTCGATTTTTCCGACGAATTTTGCTTTTGGGATTGAAAAAAATGATGCACGAGAACCAAGCCTTTTGATGGATTCACTGTATCATATTTACTTGTGTTGATATGGCATTTGGTGGTTGGGTTTTTGCATATGTTTATGTAAAGTCATTTTTGACAGGTAAGAGAGGCTATAGGTGTTACCCTTTCTGTGTTGTGCTCGAACATTCGGCTCTATATGTCATTTTCTCATGATCAGTCACATGAAGGGAAGAACATTGATAGTGATAATCATCTTAAAGAGGAAAAATGGGTTCAGTTTCTAACAGAAAGAGCATCTGAAGCGGTTATAAACATTCAGAATAATAGTCTTTCTGACAGTATGGACATGTCGGCGGATACTAGTACTCAAAATGGGTTGTTAAATGGAAATTCACAAGATGATGTCAAATGGATGGAAACGGTACTAATTCTTATAATTGTTTTCAACTGAATCTGTGCTGGTTTTTATGTTACTTAACTAATCAGTTCATTTTCTCCTGATACATGTAGTTATTTCATTTTATCATCTCAACTTTAAAGTCTGGAAGATCACCGTTATTGCTGGATGTAGTTGTGGGACTTCTTTATCCTGTAATATCCTTGCAGGTATGAGAAGTACGACATTGAATTCGGTCCTTTAACTTAATTGGTTTTTCTGAGGTTTCATCTTGGTTCTGAAATTCAGTCGTTCATTCTGTTGCTTTTGAATCATCAGTTTTGGTTTACTCACTTAGTCATTAATTGGGGTTGTTGAATAAAATGATAGAGATTCCGTTTCAGGAGTAATCAAATGGGTAGTGAGAGAAGAATATTATTCATGATTTTAGTTTATTCCTCTTGTTCTTAAATGGAATTTACTCTTCAAAGGCTGCAGTGTTTCCTTTTTCCAATGAGTTTGTAATGGGAGAAATTCCCTGACCATGTATTCTGTTGCTGATCTTTTGATTGTGTCAATCTTTCTTACTAATTATTATTATTATTATTTTTTATATTTTTAAAGGAAACATCAAATAAAGATTTATCAACACTGGCCAAGGCAGCTTTTGAATTGTTAAAATGGAGGATTTTCTGGGAGCCTCATCTTCAGAAAGCTGTTTCTATTATTCTATCCTCTGCAAATGATTCTAACTGGAGGACAAGATCCGCTACTCTAACGTATCTGCGAACTTTTATGTACAGGTAAGGTATTTAATCATGGGGTGGTCTTACGCATCAGGAATTTTTGAATTTTAGATTTTGATTACATTCCTTGAACAATTTTGCTTAAGTTTAATTGTAGAGCGTCCATATCTGTAGTTCATAAATTGTCATTTGTAGAAAAAAAAAAAAAACTTTCATGGTCCTCGGTTTTGCTTTCGTGTCTTCAAGCTCCCCGTTTTATGAATCCTCCTTTTCACTTTTACATTATAGTATTTCAAAAAGATAGATATTGAGGTCAATGCAAGCATGTAGTTTGAGAAAATATTTATCACTTGGAGACTAAAAAAAATTTTGTACAACAGGCACACTTTCATTCTCTCACAGATGGAGAAACAAAATATCTGGAAAACTGTGGAGAAGCTTCTTATGGACAATCAAGTTGAGGCAAGTTCTTGATTGGATCTAGTAATGAGTGGAATAGTTCTTTCACAAAGATTGTGCATTACAATAGCAGATAAAAGTGATCTTTCTGACTTAAATTCAGGATCAGAAACTGTCCAAGTAAAAAAGGCTTAAAGCCTGAAATTTTATTGTTATTAGGGATGGCATTTAGCAATAATGTCAAAATCTATCTGGAGTTGCTAATTTTTGCTGTGATGATTATAATCATCTGGCAATCACTGGATAAGATTTTGATGCCTTTTAACTGAAAAAGCCACATCTTGTCCAGGTAAGGGAGCATGCTGCAGCTGTTCTAGCAGGCCTAATGAAGGGTGGTGATGACGATTTAGCTACACATTTCCGCAATAGAGCTTATGAGAAGGCAAATATTATTCAAAGGAAGCATAAGCAGAGGTGACTCTTTGTTTCTAATGTACTTGAAATGTTTTTCACTTTATTTACCTTTCAGTAGGGGGAAAATTATCCTTATGTTTATACGTATATAAGTGCAAAACTTACAGGGGTTTGTCTTAGGGTCTACCTTTCTTGCATGCTTACAGTGCGCACTTGAATACCCATCTACTTGTTCTTTACGGATAAGTTTTCCTTGTATGCATTTGTTTAATTTGTGCATTCCTCATGCTTGTGTTTGGTATTTAAATTTCCTCTGCTTTTATTTTATTTTATTTATTATTCTTTTAATGAATCTGAGATTTGTAATTTATGAATGTAGGAATCTGAGTTATGGCCAGTCAATAGCTTCTAGACATGGTGCTGTACTTGCTTTGGCTGCTTCTGTATTATCCGTCCCTTATGATATGCCCAGGTTTGTTGACCTTATATATAAATATAAGAAAATGTTCTTATTATCTTTATGTTTTGATTGTATTAAAAAAAAATTGAAAATGAAAATTCAGAGAAGTCCTATCTTTCCCAGGAGTTGTTGGAGCTGTATTCTTGTATTATTAATTTGGACTTTTGTGGAATTTACAATTGTAAAACATTTTTTGTTTAATTCAACCAATAATTTTGAGAGCTGAAATGTGTTGACTCAAATTCTTGGTGCCCATATGTCATCATACAAGATTTGAGTTTCACTCTCTTGAGGTTTCCCATTCTAGCTTTTCCCAGCACGACAATCCGTAAAAGGTTTTGTTGTTATTAGCCAATTCAACTGTCTGGCTCTCTTGAGGTTATAGAAGTTGTCTTGGGTTGAATCCTGCTCACAGGAAGGATAGGAGGTTTTATTTCATCTCATATTTTTATTGTTACTATTAGAACTTTGATTTCAAACACCTAGATGGTAATTGGACTGAGATTGCTTTGTATCTTCATCCATGAGTATGCAAATCAGTTATGCAGGGGAATGAATTTTTAAGTCTGTAATTGCTTTTAAGATTATGTGGAAATTGTTTAGGGAAGATATTTTGGAAAGATGGTCCCAATAAAGTTTCTATTATCAAGAAACTTGCCTTTTTTATTTTTATTTTTATTTTTTATGCATATGCGTTTTTGTGTTGTACCATATGCCTGTTTGCATACTTATGATTTGTTAGTAGAAATGTTGAGACTTGGCAAATTAATATGTCATGAATCTAATATTGGAGTGAGCTTCTCTCATTTCTTTTCTTGCCAAGGCATAATATTCTTTTGATAGAACAATTAACATCTTCATTTTTTTATTTTGAGTACCGAAGATCCCTGACATTTCCTATGTGATCTAAATTTAGGGTTACATTTAAGCCCCACAAACGTGGTTGTTAGGAAACTTGTAAGATATAATATCACATTAGGCGGCTCTAGGGAGAATTGAACTGTGGACCTCTTGGCTGAAATCAAATGTTTTTACTAATCTGCCCAACCCTTGGGATTCTTTTTGATGTTAACATTTTTTTACCCATTCTAAAGAAAGCCTCTGCCTGTTAGCCAGGCAATTTGTATAACTTATATAGATGCTAAAAGCCATTGTGAATGTAATTCTGCTATGTGGCCTCTTATAAGTTTCTTCTCCATGTCATGCTAATATTGATCATTTCCCCCTATTCAGTTGGTTGCCCGAGCATGTTACATTACTGGCTCGTTTTGGAGGGGAGCCATCGCCAATTAAATCTACAGTGACTAAAGCAGTTGCAGAGTTCCGTCGTACTCATGCTGACACATGGAATCTTCAGAAAGATTCATTTACCGAGGAGCAACTTGAGGTATCTTCATAAAAATAGTCTTCTTCTGCAGACTTTTAGCTTTTAATTATGGAGAATATGATCAATATTCATTCTTTTTTCTAATCTTATGCTTGCAGGTTTTGGCTGATACATCCTCGTCATCATCATATTTTGCTTGATCTACTTGTAATAGAAAGTTGTAATAGAAACATAATGATTGAGAGCAATAGTGAGAAAATATGCTTTTTCATGGTAAATTTCATTCTTAAATGAATTTTATTTACATTTATCTTCTACCATTGCCTAAGGAGTTCATTATTGTGCATATGTAATCTCATCTTCTCACCTTCTTGTCTCTGCTTTGTGCGCATCCCTACACTATGGGATTCATTAGATCATCGGATGGTAAATCCCATAGGACACAATCTGTATTGAATATGGTGGATCCATTCCTAATTCCCTTTCCAACTTCAGACTCCTCTCTATTATCATCTTCTACTTTTTCATGCAATCGGGCTTGTTGTTCCCCTGCTGTGCATGTGCTTCCTGTACACATACTCTGGCTCCATGGTGATGCAGCTCCATCATTACCAAATGATGCTGGACCATAGTGAAATCCGGTAACAGATGTAGGGAAAGAACTGCAGCCTCCTGCAAAATTTGTTGCTGTTGCTCCTGTGGGTTCCCATAGCTTGTTTGACGGTTGCATTTCAGGTTCTTGTATAGCTCTTGATAAATTGAGCTTGATCTTTTCAATAGTGTCATCTTTTTCATCATTTTTATTGGTAACGTAAGTAGTGTTCCCTGGTGCTGATTGAAGCTGGAAATCTATGCGTTTCTTAGTGAGGAGGTGGAGCATCTCATCTTTAAAGCAGCCAAGAGCTGCTTCTGCCAGGTGAGCCACCTGAGGTGGAGCCAGTGTGGTGGCGATTTCTGCCATGAGATGGGAGAAGGGTTTGTGGGTGACTGGATCGATGCCCATGCCAGAAAGCTTCTTTTTCAGCTTGGTATTCCAGTGATTTTTAACATCGTTGTCGGTGCGACCGGGTAGCTGAGCTGCGATCAGTGACCAACTGCAATGTCCATTTTGTTATCAAATATCACTTCTAAATTTTTTGGTTGTTTATTTATCTTTTAGTTAGATAATGTAATATAAAGGAGGAAAATGAATTGAGGTACCGGTTGCCAACAACAGAGTGCAGCTTAACAATAGTTTGTTCTTCGGCATCTGAGAACTGGCCGTGCTTAAGATCAGGACGAAGATAATTAGTCCACCGCAGCCTACAGCTCTTCCCACATCTCTGGAGGCCTAATACATGAACATTAAACAGAAATTAAGCCAGTTTCTTAGTTGTGTTTTGAACTTTAATCATTATTGATTAGAGGGAACTAACCAGCATTCTTGGGGATAAGGCGCCAGTTTCTGGTGCCGTGTTGGGCAATGTAGGAGGAGAGCTTGTTATCTTCTTCAGGTGTCCATTGTCCTCTTTTCACGTTGTCCTTCTCACAACATGGAATGCGTCCCATCACTGCTTTTTCTTTTTTAGTAGTCCTGCCTAAAAAATGCTAATCTTAAGTTTGGAAACTTAAAAAGTTGAAATACAATAAGGATAAGTTGATAGTTTCAAACGGAAAAAGAAAAAAAAGGAAGAAAAGAAGCAAATATAGGGGAAAATCTAGATTTGCTTATAGTAAAGAAAAGAGGTGAAACATTTCTTTGATGCTGAGTGAGAAAAGAAATGGTGAGTGGTTTATTCTTATATATATGTGACGGGTTGCTTATTGCATGGGTGTTCGTATGGGAAAGAGATGAAATAACATCAAAGGTGCATGATTTTATTAAAGAATTCAACGCTGTTGAGCGTGTGAGAGATGAGCCGGTAGCTCACCCACAAGACGCCCGGTCAACTCTCTCTCTCTCTCTCTCTCTCTCCAGCCTCCCTCTCTCTTGTTGACTCTTTTGAGTTAATGCATGCACAGATGTTGGGTGGCATTCTGCTTTGGTCATACAAAGCCGCCTCATGGAAAGCAGGTCCTCCTCCATTGACAGAAGTTAAGGTTGTTTGTTGCACGAGCGGGTCTTAGGCAAAAATCTTAAGCTTTGAACCTTAGGCTCTCTGTTGAGGTGCATGCGTGCGAATCTGTACAGTTTAACTGTTTCGTACACAACATTCGAGCACGTTTTGAACTCTAATCATATAAAATAAGAATTAACCCATAAAAGACTATTGCAAGAAATTTTAAAAAGTTGCCATTGGGTGGTTTGTCTAGTCTATTCTTTCTGACTTAACAGCTTCTATCTATTGAACCCACTTCACAACTTTTTCATCAAATCATATTGCATGGCTGTGTGGTCTCTGCTTCTGGATGTGCTGCAGCACATATTTAATATTTCGGCTGACCTGGATTGCCTGAATTTAAGATTTGAGCGGAGTCATCTTATGAAATTAGGATCTTATTTTATTTTTTTATTTCTGTCTATATAATACGTTTCACTTCAGTTTTTTTTTTAAGATTTATGATATGTATAAATAAATTTAAATATTCATTTGTAGTTATGATTTATTTTATTTTTTCAGATTTTTAATTTTTTTGTAACTGCTACTTAAATCTTCGTATTGTTTTGCTTATAGGTAAAGTTGATACAGCAGAAGAAGATGGTCTCATCTTATAATGTTTGAATTTGGAATTAAATGTATATCCCTAATCAATCTTTCAGTAACCGACAGTCCCTCATCATTAACCTATAGATGACAAAAATAAATAGTAATACGATTAGTCGTTGAGGAAGTGAACGACAAGTCATGCATCTATTGCTTGCTAATTTGAGCAAGGGAATTATCTCCTCCAAATTCGAATGGTTTCTTTTTGGAAAATTGGAAAAAAAAAAAAAGAAAAAAAAGAAGAATAAGAAGACGAAGCAAACATTAGATGAAACTTTTCAAGGATAATTTTGTTTTTTATGTTTCTAATCTTCTTCTTTTATCTTTTATATGAACACTAACTAGCGTGGCACTTGGAATACTTAAGCTGAATGCTACAGTGAGGCATTGCATGTGAAATGGTTTAGCAAGATAGTATCGAGTGCGAAAGTGACTATGATGCTGGACGGAGTCCTCTAACATTGTTTATTGTTTCGTAGCTAGCTGGTATGAGTTAAAGTTGAAGCCTCCATCAATATCATTCGTTCTTCTTTCTAGCTTGCTCTCTTTTCAGTGGTAATCTCTTTCGATAGACAAATTAAACAAAACCATGGTTCTGTCAGAGCTGTTTATCTCCGCATTTCTCCAGGTTTTATTCGACAGGCTAGCATCCCGTGAGTTGCGGCGCTTTGCAAGTCATGAGGGATTGCTTCCAAAGCTTAAAAAATGGGAAAAGAAACTGTTGATGATTCAGGCCGTGCTCAACGACGCAGAGGAGAAGCAACTGACCAACAGGGCCGTGAAAATCTGGTTGGACGATCTTCGAGACTTGGCTTACGATGTAGAGGACATCCTGGATGAATTTGCAACTGACCAACATATTGCTGCTAACAAGGTTCAGAATCTCATTTCTTGTTTCTCTAATTTCATTCCAAGTGCTGTCAAGTTCAACGTGAATATGGGGTCAAAGATAAAGGGTATCCATAAACGGTTGAAAGAAATCTGTAAACAGAGAGATGAACTTGGATTAATGCAAATGAGTAGTTCTGGAGGGACACAGAGATTGGCTAATAGTTTTCTATGGCAAAGATCACACAGTACATGTTTGCCAACCGAACCTGCTGTTTATGGAAGATACGAAGACAAAGCCAATCCTTGAAATGGTGTTAAGGGATGAAGCAAGTGACATTGATTCCAAGTTTAATGTAATTTCCATTGTAGGCATGGGAGGAATTGGAAAAACAACGCTTGCTCGTGAGGTGTATAATGACAACGCAGCTGTGGAAGGTTTTAACCTTATAATATGGGTTTGTGTCTCTGACAACTTTGATATTTTGAGGATCTCGAAGGCCATTCTGGATTCCATCACTTCATCGTCTCGTGATTTAACTGACTTCAATCAAGTGCAAGTTAAACTGAAAGAGGCCATGGCAGGAAGAAAATTTTTGCTTGTGTTGGATGATGTTTGGAGTACGAATTATGGGCTATGGGAAACAATGAAGTCTCCATGTATGGCTGGAGCATTGGGAAGCAAAATAATTGTTACAAAACGCCACGTAGATGTTGCATTACTAATGGGAGATGGTGAACATTATAAATTGAAGCTGCTGTCGGATGATGATTGTTGGAATGTGTTTGTAAAGCATGCATTTGCGAATAGAAATATTGGAACACATCAAAATCTCGAAATGATTCGTATGAAAGTTATTGAGAAGTGCAAAGGTTTGCCTTTGGCAGCAAAGACTCTTGGATGCCTTCTACGCACTAAGCAAAGAGATGATGCGTGGGAAAAGATATTGAATAGTCGAATACGGGACTACTCAGGAGAAAATGACATTCCTAGTGTGTTGAGATTAAGTTACCACCATCTTCCTTCACATTTAAAGAGATGTTTTGCTTATTGTGCTATTTTTTCAAAAGATTACGGATTTGAGGAGAAGGAACTTATTTCTCTATGGATGGCTGAAGGACATATCCAACAATCCGAGGAAAATATAAGTCATTGGAAGAATTGGGTAGTGAGTATTTCCATGATCTATTATCAAGGTCGATTTTTCAACTATCAGGCAATAGTTGTACGAAATATATAATGCATGACCTTATATATCAATGATTTAGCTCAGTGGGTTGCGGGGGAAACAAGTTTGAGGTTGGAGGATGACTTGGGAATCAATAAGCAGATACAAAGATTTGAGAAGATTCGTCATTCTTCCTACACTTGCAATGTTTACGATGGCAAAAGTAAATTTGGAGTCTTCAACCATATTGATCACCTAAGAACGTTCTTGCCACTACTCAATGATGGTAAGTATATGCGTACAAGGTTCATTACTAATATGGTTATTTCTGATTTATTGCCAAAGTTTAAGAAGTTGAGGGTTGTATCTTTAAGGAGATATTATGTCACTGAGCTACCAGATTCAATCGGAGCTTTGAGACATCTTAGATACCTTGACCTCTGTGGCACTAAGATTAGAAGTTTGCCAGAGTCTACAGCTCATTACTGAATTTGCAAAATTTGATTCTTAGAGATTGTTGTTGTTTGATGAATTTGCCTTCTGCGTTAGACAATTTGATCAATCTACGTCATCTTGATATTCAAGGTGCAAATCTAATTAATTAGAGAGCTGCCATTGGGAATAGAAAAATTAAAATGTCTCTGAACATTATCTAATTTTGTTGTAGGTTGTTAAATCTCTATATAGGAATTTAGAATTGTGTTTCTATTAGATACATATTTGATTCTCTCTTTCCTATTTTATTTTCCCTTATTGTACTATATATATGTACACCTATTTACAATGGAATACACACAAAATATTTCTCCTAAATTCGTTTCTACCTCTCTCTCTCAACATGGTATCAGAGCCTAATATCGTTCCCACTACTGTTTATCGCCGGAGTTACTGTTTATCACCGGCCACCGGCACATCACCCATCACCGAATACATCAACTTATACATCGGGCCGTCTCCATCATTCTTCCCTTCATCATCGTCACCAGAATCTCACTAGAAACCCTTCAAATCGCCCAAAAACCGTTCGTCACTTTTTAGTTCATCGCCTCTAACCGTTCAAATCAGCCACCTCCGGTCAGCGGTGACAATCACCGCCTGCACGTCTGAGATCACCGGTCGTCGGCGACCAAAAGCCCTTTGCCTCCGCCGGAAAAATTTTTCGATCACCAAAAAATCTGCTGTTTGGTTCAAATATGACCGAAAATCACTCTATTAAAGTCACCGGTCAATAGTGAAGAAAACCTCTCTGTTTGTGTTTTAAAAAAAAAAAGTCAGCCGAAAAAATTTTTCGATCATCGAAAAACTGTAGTCTCACTTGAATCTGATTGAAAAATTGTGTTTGAGGTTTCCATGGCTTCTCAACCGTCCTCTAATCCTCTTGGAGTTGGTGATTCTATCACAGCCGTAAAATTGAATGACTCCAATTACAAGTTATGGGCAAAAGCAGTAACCAAATATTTGATTAGCCAAGGGAAACATAATTATCTTACACAAGATCTTCCATCGTCTGATTCAAAGGAGTATGTTAAATGGATTCAGGAAGACAATTTGATTACTACATAGTTGTGAAACAGTATGGAGCCATCACTTGCGGCAACTGTGATGTGGGTTGATACTACCAAAGAGTTATGGAATTCACTTCAAGGCAGGTTTGACGGCTCTCAAAATGTCTTTAACATTTTTGATGTTTACTCTACTTTATTTTCTTGTCAGCAAGGTGCTAGAACATTAAGTGAATATTTAGGAGAAATCGAAGGATTAATGGGTGAGCTTAATTCTTATCATCATGTTACCACTGATGTTGAGACATTACGTAAACAATGAGAAGAATTATTTGTTGTTAAGTTCCTGTCTAGCTTAAATCCTATTTATGAAAGTGCTAAGAATAGTATCTTGACTGAGAAAGATCTCCCAAGTCTTAAAACTGCATATGCTTGACTCCAACGGTTACCCACCTCTCAACATAATTAGGAAGCCTCTGCCTTAGTTGTGTCTGGTAGTCGAGGCAGAGGATCCTTTTCTGGACGGAGTAGAGGGCGTGTTAGAGGTCGATGTGGAAGAGTTCCTTGTTCCCATTGTGGTAGACTTAATCATCCTTTAGAAAAGTGTTGGGATAAGTTTGGAAAACCTGAATGGGCAAATCAAAGCTCTGAGGAGCGTCTTTCCGTTGGTAATTCATCTAACTCTCATGCTCCACCTTCTGTGCAGTCTGCTCAGAAATCTGAAAGTCAACCAGCCGGTGAGCCTTCTGCTTCCTTAGTCCAAACAAGTAGGTCCACTGCCTTATTTTCTTCTTTGAACCCACATCATTGGATTATAGACTCTGGAGCTTCTTCTCACATGACTGGTAATGATTCTCTTTTTAGTTCATTTATCCCTTTTAATAAACAGTCATCAGTCGTTCTTGCTGATGGTTCTAAAACCCAAGTACAAGGGTCTGGAACCATTCGTACATCTATTTTTCATTTATCTTCGGTATTACATGTTCCTAGATTTTCTGTTAATCTTTTATCCGTTAGTCAGTTAACTAAGAATTTAAATTGCTCAGTCACTTTTTTTCTATCATATTGTATTTTTCAGGATATTGGTACGAGGAAGATGATTGGTGGCGGGCATGAAAAGAATGGCGTTTATCACTTGTTTGAAGCACTTTCGTCCTCTCATACAGCTCTTGCTTCTTCTGTCTCTCCGGAACAATGGCATTGTCGTTTAGGTCACCCTTCAAATAAATTGCTTCAGCATATGGGTTTTTCTAGTCCAACTCAAATTAAATGTGAGTCTTGTCAGTTAGGTAAACATTCTCATTTTTCGTTTCGTAGTCGAGTCAATAAAATTAGTGACCAACCGTTTGATTTGGTTCACTCAGATATATGGGGTCCTTGTCGAGTTACCAACAGTCATGGGTTTAAATATTTTGTATCCTTTGTGAATGATTATTCTAGAGTTACTTGGTTGTATTTGTTAAAAGATCGATCTAAGGTCCTTAGTATGTTTCAAATGTTTTACAATGAAATAAAGACTCAATTTGGAATTTCTATTAAAGTTTTACGCTCTGATAATGCTTTAGAATATACTTCTTCCTCGTTATCTACTTTTTGTAGCACTAATGGGATCTTACATCAAACATCATGTGCTTACACCCCTCAGCAGAATGGAGTTGCTGAGCGAAAAAATAGACATTTGTTAGATGTGGCTCGAACTCTGTTATTTCATATAAAAGTCCTATCAAAATATTAGGGAGAAGCTTTACTTACCGCCTGTTACCTCATTAATCGGGTTCCTTCTTCTGTCCTTAATTTTCAGTCTCCGTACTCTATCTTATTCCCTAATCAACCTGCTTTTCCTCTTCCTCCTCGTATTTTTGGTTGTGTTTGTTTTGTTCATCTTCATAGGGTTTCTGATAAACTGTTTTCTCGGTCCACCAAATGTATTTTTCTTGGGTATTCTAGAACTCAGAAAGGTTACAAATGTCTTGATCCTTGCTCGGGAAAAACTTTTGTCAGTGCAGATGTCACCTTTTTTGAGTCCACACCATATTTTTCATCGAGTGGTTCTACACTTGATACTGGTCTAGTTGATCCTCCAATACTGGTGTCAGATCTACCGTGTCTCTCAACTCCACCACTCCTAGTTTAGTCTAGACGAAAACTACATCAATCGCGTGCTACACAAGATGATTTACCGCTCACTGATCTGCTCGTCACTCAAGCTTCTGCTTTTACTCCAGATCCGACTCCTCCTACAAATGAGTATTCCGATCTTGATCTCCCTATTGCTCTTCGCAAAGGTACTAGAAATTCTCAGAGGTATCCTATCTCTCAATTTGTCTCCTTTAATGCCTTATCATTGTCTGATCGCTCCTTTGCTTTGTGTTTGTCTGTGGTTTCTATTCCTAAAAATTACCAGGAAGCTTTGGCTCATCCTGGCTGGAGGAAAGCTATGGAAGATGAGATGTCAGCTCTCTGTAATCGTGGTACATGGGAGTTACAAAAATTATCAGATGGTAAAGAAGTGGTTGGTTGTCGTTGGGTCTTTGTTATCAAATATCATCCTGATGGTACTATTGAAAGCTTAAAAGCCCGTCTTGTTGCTAAAGGGTACACTCAAACTTTTAGTGTTGACTGTGGTGAGACTTTTTCTCCTGTGCCTAGACTCAATTCAGTTCGCATTCTCATTTCCCTCGCTGTGTTTTTTTGGCTGGTCCCTCTTCCAGCTAGATGTAAAAAATGCCTTCTTGTATGGTGATTTATACGAGGAGGTTTATATGGAGCAACCACCTGGATTTGTTGCTCAGGGGGAGTTAACCAACTCTGTTTGTAAGTTACAAAAGGCTATTTATGGTCTGAAGCAGTCACCTAGGGCCTGGTTTGAAAAATTGAGTGGCGTTTTGGCTTCGATCAACTTCTCCCGTTGTCAATCTGATCACTCAGTATTTTTTAAATATACAAGATCAGGTATTGTTATACTTGTGGTGTATGTAGATGATATCATTGTGACTGGGAGTGATTCTAATGGCATAGAAGAAGTGAAAAGACATCTAAAGACACATTTTCAAACAAAAGACTTAGAGCAACTCAGATACTTTCTTGGTATTGAAGTTTTAAGGAGTAAAGAATGTATCATTTTGTCTCAGAGAAAGTATGTGCAAGACTTACTTGATGAGACGGGTATGTTAGGATCTAAGCTAATAGAGACCCCTATGGATCCTAATGTAATATTGGATAGTGACAGCAGTCCGGATTTTGAAGATAAGAAAAGATATAGAAGTCTTGTGGGAAAGTTGATTTATCTTACTGTCACTAGACCTGATATTACTTTTGCAGTGGGAGCAGTTAGTCAGTATATGCAAAATCCGAAGAAGATCCCTTGGGAGGCGGTATGTAGAATTCTACGATATCTAAAACAGTCCGTTGGTAAAAGAATTCTTTACAAGAAAGGTAAAGAGTTGGACATTGTTGGGTATTCTGATGCTGATTGGGCTGGATCCAAAACTGATAGGAAGTCTACAAGTGGATATTGTACCTTTTTGGGAGGCAATCTAGTGACTTGGAGAAGCAAGAAACAAAATGTAGTTACGAGATCTAGTTCAGAGGCAGAGTATCTTGCTATGGCTCATACAACATGTGAGATTATGTGGGTCAAGAATTTCTTAACTGAGATTGGAATTGATTTAAAAAGCCATAAAAAATGTTTTGTGATAATATGGCTGCAACATATATTGCTAGCAATCCAGTTTTTCATGAAAGAATAAACACATCGAAGTAGATTGTCACTTTGTTCGTGAGGCTATAATGAGTAGAGAGATTATCACTTCTTATGTTAAGTCTGAAGACCAAATTGGAGATCTTTTTATCAAGGCATTTCATAAAGGAGTTTGTCTTCATCTATATTTTAAGTTGGGCATCGAGAATATCTATACTCTAACTTGAGGGGGAGTGTTAAATCTCTATATAAGAAATTAGTATTGTGTTCCTATTAGATATATATTTGATTCGCTCTTTCCTATTTTATTTTTCCTTATTGTACTATATATATGTACACCTATTTACAATAGAATACACATAAAATATTTCTCCTAAATTCGTTTATATCTCTCTCTCTCAACATAGGTAAAGGTATAAAAGCTGCTAGTTTGAAAGCTTTGAAGAATTTAAAATTTCTTTGTGATGAACTTTGTATTTCAAGATTAGATAATGTGATGAACTTGCGAGAAACAAGAGATACTATATTAATTGATAAAAAAGATCTAAAAAGGTTGACAATAGAATGGGGGTCTCAAAATGAGGATGATTCATGGGTTGAGGAGGTACTTGATATGCTACGACCTCATAGAAATTTGAAAGAGCTTACAATCAAATATTATGGTGGTACAAAATTTCCATCTTGGATAGGAGATTCATCATTCTCTTGTATGGCAATCCTAAGATTGGAGAATTGTGAGACATGCACATCTCTATCTTCACTCGGATTATTGGACTCACTCAAACACCTCAACATCAAAGGGATGATGAAATTAAAGAAAATAGGCCCGGAATTTTATGGAGAGGATTGCTCAAAATCTTTTCAATCATTGGAGACGCTTTCTATTGAGGATTTGCAGGAATGGGAACTTTGGGATCATATCAATGGAAATGAGAATGTTGGAAGCTTTCCTCGCCTCCGAGAACTTTCCATTGTTGAATGCCCAAAACTCTCTGGAAAGTTACCTAACTGTCTTCCTTCATTAGAGAAACTAGTGGCTTGTGATTGTGAGGAGTTGGTGGTTTCATTCTCAAGCCTCCCCATGCTCCGCGAATTAAAAGTAGATGGGTGCAAAGGGATGTTCTGCTCCGGTCCAACTGGCCCCAACTCACCAAATTCCATGATTCTTTCAAATATTACAGAGTCTGGGAATTGGCCGAAACTTCAAAGGTTTCAGAAAGTAGAACATCTAGAGATAGTTAATTGTGAAAAGCTCATGTATATGTTGGAGAATGAGATTTGTCTAAAACCACCACAAGGGCTGCATTGCCTCACCTCTCTCAGAAAGCTTTGCATTGAAGATTGCCCAACTCTTGTTTCGTTTCCAGAGGTCAGTTTTCTTTCCATTCTGAGTGATCTTCGGATTAAAAGTTGCAGTGCTTTGGCAACCTTACCAGGGGGAATAAAACACAACAATTCTCGTCTCGAACATTTGGAGATTTTCGATTGTGATTCTCTAACGATTATTGCAAGAAGCCAGCTGCCTTCATCTCTAAAATGGCTTATGATAAGTTACTGTGAGAAATTACAGTGTTTGTTTGCGGATAGAGATGATATCGGTCCTTCTTCTTCCGTGATGCACAGGGAGAATATCAACGATATCAGCACATCTCTTGGCCTCAAATACTTGTTTATCTCCCACTGTCCGTCTCTCACTTGCTTATCATCAAGCGGCCAGCTACCTGCAACACTTGAACGCCTTAACATCAAGAGTTGCACGGAGCTCATCACTCTTTCATCAACCAGTCAGTTACCTGAGAGAATTAAATACCTTAATGTTAGAGATTGTCCGAAGCTTGATTTCTCATCCGAAGGCTTAAACAATCTCAGCAGTCTGCATAATCTCTATATTGAGATTGCCCAAGTGTTCTTTCTTTCCTTGAAGGAGGCCTTCCCAGCACCAATCTAAGAGATTTGAAAATAAAAAACTGTCAGAAACTTGAAGCCATGCCCAACGGCATGCAAAGCCTCAGCTCTCTTCTACGATTAAAATACAGAAATGTCCAATTATCAAGTCCTTTCCAAGAGAAGGTTTTCCCACCAACTTAATAGCAGTTGAAATCACAGATGTGCATATCTCTGAGCCATTGATTGATTGGGGATTGCACAAGCTCACCTATCTTAGACACCTTAAGATTGGTGGAAGCAGAGAAGGAGATGATGCTGTGCCTTTTTCGCTGGAGGAGATGGAAATGATGTTGCCAACCTCTCTAACCAAGCTGATCATCAAAAGCTTTCCAAGACTTAAGTGTCTATCTTCCAAGGGTTTCAAAAACCTCACCACTCTTAAAACTTTGTGGATTTCTGATTGTCCGAAGCTTGCAGCCTTTCCAAAGATGGGCTTGCCATCCTCACTCTTGTATTTGCTTATTAAGGATTGTCCTTTGCTGGAAAAACAATGCAAAAGAAATAAAGGAAAAGAGTGGTTCAAGATAGCGCACATCCCTTGAGTTGAGATAAACAAAAGATTCATCTATGATCCAGACGCACCAGGTTTTTCCAGTTCTGCAATTTTTACTTTTCTATATATTAGTCTCTGTAATTGGTTCTTTTGCCTTAAACTAAAACCGTCACTGATTTTTTTTTTTTGTTTTGTTTGTTGTGGTTTGTTTTAACTTGGACAGGTTGTTGATAATGTATAATTTGATCTTCTCATCAATGCGGATTAATTGAACTATTAAGAAGATCCGAGAATCAGGTAACAAGTACACATGTGGTGTTCCATTTTAGTTTGATTAGATCAAGTTTAAGACCTTACATCTGAAATTTATTATTTTCTAAAGGTGTTGGATACACACAGTAGAATCCTGTCAAATCTGTCTTTTCTAATCTCTTTCCAAAATGCTTTCTTTTTAACAGCAAATTGTACCTAACCTGTTTCTGAATGTTGATGCTTTATACTTTGTGGTTACTCCGATTGTGATTGTTTAATGGTATTAATTTTTGAAAACATGCAGTTCATTCCTCCTCTGAGACGAGTTTGGTGTACATTCAAGATTTTGGCCACGTGCTGTATGATATCCATGACTGAAATTTGCCAGTAGGTTCTTTGGAACTAAAGATTTCTGTTCTATGTTTACTCCATTAAACAATTTTTCACAGTATTTTGGCTAAAAAAAAAAAGAGAGCCTAATAACATTCTATTCCACCTCTGATTGAACACTTCAAGACTTGGGGATACTAACAGTACATTGTTAGCATACTTAAAATGGAAGCTGTCATTTCTGCTCTCCAAATTACTGTTTGTATATGTCGTAACAGCTCAAGTCCATCAACCTAAATGGACATAATAAAGGTGTCCATCCTCACAGATCTGTTGTCAGATTCTCTTAGCTAAATAGATACATTTTGGTTAAAGGATAATTGTATGAAGTTCAAAAATAAATCTTTTGAGGGTGAAGAATGTTAATAGGTTATGGGAGAGAATTCATGTGATTGCTTCTTTGTCAGTTTCAGTTGCAAAAGAGTTCAAAAGGAATTCTTTTCTCTTTACACAAAAGGATTCGGAAGCTGTTGTTCTTCGATTTTCCTTGTCGATTCTGTTTGCTTCTTTTGTTTTGCGGTGGACCTCTTGTCCACGTGGTTAGTTGTATATTTCATCATCACTAAATTCTTTTGTTGTTTCTGATAAAAAATGTTTGCGAACCCAGACTGCCACATGTATCACTTCTGTATTTGTCAATTTGGGTTTCTCTTCAGATATTCTGTTTATTTCATTGATGAGTGGCTAGAAAATATCTCAAGGCTGCCAATGCAAAGGAATCATCAATCATATATAATGAAAGGATGACAAAGCATGTAATACATAACTTTGATATCATATTAATGCTAGCTTCTTCATTAAAATTTAGAGATGCCTATATCATGTATACAAGAATGTGCTTCCAAAATTATAACTAGCGAACTTTTCTGCTTCTGAATTCTGATCATCGTCATGGAAGCTTCAGCTGTACTATCTCTCGAATCATTATCAATGGTTAATGTGCATGCCTTAGCTCAATTTTGCAGTTATAAGTCCTTCTATTGATCCGATCAAGGCGAAAAATGTGACACAGAAGCAAAAAACGCTAAAAATTCTAAGCATCATCCACGTTCCTGACCAAGCTTCAATATTCCTCTGCTTCAAGTACATCTCCACAGGAAAATATATAGATAAGGGCCAAAAATTGAGGGCTCCTAACAATCCTATAACCTGGTTGAAGTAAGGGAAGATCATTGCAATTGCTGTTGTAGACGCAACATAAACAGTTCGGAAACACAGCCTGAGAAGGTTCAATCTAAAAGCTGGCATCAATGGCAATTTCAAGGTGAAATTGTTGTTTATGAATCCACTGTTTGGAAACTTATCAGATAGCCATCTCTCAACATTTGCAAATAGTGGCTGACTGAAAATCTGCCAACACAAAGAGAGCGGAAAGAAAGTCAAGAAACTCGGTTTCTACTTGCATAATTATTTACAATTTGGGTATTATCGTTCTTGTTAGTGGCAATGTAAAGCTCCATTGCTTTTAATCAGAAACATTGACGGAATTTGAGAGACTAAACATACAAGAATCAATTGATTGTATGTAGTACCTGATAGCCTCCTGCTAGATGAAGCACAATGCAGGCATTAGCAAAGTCAATAAGCCAGTATGGTTCATAGAATCCAAAGCCTGTTAGAAGGTTCCCTGGGGTGTCCTCCCCAAATGCAGCGTATCCAAAGCCTCCACAACACAGATAGAAAACAGTTGTCACACTAATTGCTATTGTTGAGGCCTTCTTCATAGTCTGGTTTTCGGGTGGAGGTGACTTCAAAGTGTCCTTTATGTTTCACAAGTTGATAACTCATGTCAGCTTCCTGAATTCCTAGTTTACTTTATTTAATATGTATACATCAAAATATTGCCTAACTAGCAACCATCATGATAAAGACTGCACCTGAATCTCAATAAGTATTAGTGAATATGGATAGGCAAATGCAATGTCTCCAAGTCCTTGAGATACCAACCACATTTTGTCAATTGCAGAAGAAGTTGATACTCCTCCAATGGTACCCTTAGCATATCCATTTTCTGTAACAAGTAATGAAAAAGCAAATTAACTCAACCTACTTTTTGCCCTTTAACTTAGGAGAGTGTTAGTTTTAGCATTTTCACTGCAATACCTATTACTTTAGCGAGACCGAGACCAAATCCAATAGAAGAATAGGTAAAGGACATGATGGCGGCAACAATTGATATCCATTGCATGTTATGGAAATCTGGTGTTTGAGATAGTATGATTTGAAGAAATCCAAAGATTAACATATAATAAGTATCTGAATATTCACATGCAGCCTCATGCCCTTCTCTATGGAAACAATTTGATCTCTGAATTGCTCTGCATCCATAAAAAAAAATCAAATAAATAACAGGATTAACATTAACTACAGAAAATGGAAAAAAGAAGTATACAATTAAAACATGACAATTCAGAAACATACCTCATGCTGATTGCAGATGTCACGGTATAGGCAATTCCTGTGCCATACAAACTTACTTGTACAAAAAGGCCACATACCCAGCCCCTCTTCTCTCCTGAAAATCCATTGTGCTAAAATCATCAAGCATATGGTAATCAACATGAACATGGTAATCAACATGAACTTTGTGTCAAGCATTTTTATTCTAAACTCTAAAACTTCCTAGGATGGTGTCCGGGAAGTGGGCATTTTTTTTTCCTATTATTATTACTACTACTACTACTGTTATTATTATTATGTTTTGGGAAAATAAAACTGATATATTATTCATTCTATGATGAATGTTGAAAATTAATCTTTGACCTTTTGGGTGACCATTGAAAGTACAAAATTGAATATTAGTTGGATATCTTTTTAGATGGCATTGTAGAAGCCGTGACACAATCAAATTTGTGGTAGACTAGTCCCCTCTGTCTCACAATTGGGTTGTTTTATTATGTTTCCTCAGTTTGATAAATACATGTTTGACTCGGAATCTTGCATTATTTTTCTCCTATTAAATTATATATTTATGAACATCCTTACACGTCTAAACTCTGAATGAAATCAATACCCTCTGCCTCTTTGAGTACCAATTAATTACCAAATTTCTTTTGTAGGGATTTTGTTTTATGATAGGTAGGCAGGCAGACAAGCAGAGTGAGGGCTTTTGGATTTTGTTATACCTAACCTTCCTATCCACCATTCTCATTCAGCTAAATTCAACCACGACCTATTATATGAACTCGTTGTACAATATTGGCAACATGCATCTATATTTCTTTATGTTAGCAATGATTTTTCTAAGGTGGGTCAAATTACAGCTCATCATCTGAATCTGAAAAGAATCGTCAAGGATTGGACAGCTCCTTTCTCTATCTTTTGCATGATGTAATGTAACTTTCTTATGTTAATGGAGAAAGAAACCAAACTTTGTTCTGCATTTAGGATTATGCAAGACTGTGGACACTAAGTTAAATTTCTAACCTGGAAATAGGAGAATTGATGATAGTAATTAATTAATTACAAGTATGTATGCTGTATGTTACCTAAGCTCTTGCGAACAGCTTCAAGGTAGGAGGTGTTCCTGCCGGGTCCATATTCAGGATCAGGTGTTCTGTAGCTATCACAGAGAAGAAATGTGGAAAGGAGTGTGATTCCTGCAAAGAAAAGCATAGCCAAAGGGCCAGCAATCCAACCAAGCTGAGCCATGCTCCATGCTAGAGACAACACTCCTGAGCCTATCACCCCTGTTATTATATGTGCCACCGCAGTCCATACATTTCCTTCACAATTCAATCACTTCAATGTCAGAACATGTATCTATCATGTTTAATCCTAATTCCTTAGAGCCTCTCTGATCACATCATCATCAACAAAATTAAGGAAAGAAAAAACAAACCAGTTCTCTTGAGAGGAGACTGCTCTGCAGATGGTGCAAGTAACAATGGGGCCTCATCAACACTACCAGATGCCATTCCCATAGCTAATTAAGCTAAGTCTAGCCTAGCCTTCAAGAAGGGTCTTGGTTTGTGAAGAAGAAGAAGAAGAAGAAGAACCTTTTCGGTTGAAATAAGCTTACATTTTTATAGGTGGAACTGAAGTTCAAACAATTTAATCTTAACACAGATTTGTTTGAAAAGTCAACTTTTGTGTTGTGTTGTGTTGTGTTGTGTTGCTTCCAGAATTAACTTGCTTTGCCTTTGACGTGGAAATCTAAGGGAGCCGTGCATGTATGTGACATCCTTGTCGAGGTATTCAGTTACTAATTTAATGGATCACAGTAACACATTCTAATGATAAATAAAAAACGATATTTTATTGTAAGGTTGAACACGTATAATATAAAAAAAGTATATTAATGAAAGGTTATACTAGGGTGTAATCTAATGGCGTAAATTATATAAGTAATAAAGATCAATATATTATGTAAAACAGTCTAAATCAATAGTTATCAGTCAAATATATATATATATATATATATATATATATATATATATATATATATGTGTGTGTGTGTGTGTGTGTGTATACGCGCACGCGCGTGTTAATTATTAAAAATTTGTATCAAAAGATTCATTTCTTTTATTTAATATCTTAAATAAACAAAGCTCTCGATAACGAAGAAGTTAATTTCCTTAAATTTCAGTTCTTATCCTCCCTCCTTGTCCGTTGTAATAAAACACAATAGCTACTCATAAAAATTAACAATTGAAATAAACTTAAAACATATAATAGTTCTTAAAAAAATACGTAGATTGTTAATCTGAAATAGTAAAAATATTAAAAAAGAAACCTTATATCTCAACAAAAGATAAAAAGAAATATTAGAAAAAATATAATAGTAACACAGATGGAGGTCCATTCAAATTTGCAAAATACAAGCAAATTTTGAATAGTTTGTGTGTAAAAGAGACTAACAAATGAAAGAAACAATGAAATACAATTATAATAAATTCATATGTTCATACGAAGAGTATTGAGTACAGTTGAGATTTCAAAGATAATCATTAGAAACAATTTCACAGCTCAAAGGTGAATTAGGTTTCCTTTTTCAATATATAGCATTGTTACAACCTATAAAATCACAGCAGCTGTATAACTAATCTGTCTGCTTCTAGAATGAAAAAGAAAAAAAAATAGAAAGAATCTTAATTATAATGAATTATAAGACAATATAGTTTAAGAGCTGGTTGTGATAATATGGACAAGAAAACAACAATATGATAGTGACATGGTAGCCTATGGCTTTATATTCAGCGTATTGTTGTAACACCCCGAATGTGACACATGATATACATATACCAAAATCAGAATGCAACTAACTCTATTACTTAAATTATCAAACTACAAATTATTCAAATAAGTTCTTAATATTTAGGGATAAAATGATCCCATTATTACAAACCAAGAACTAATAGAATAATTCGAGTTCTAAAAAAATACAATGTAGCAACATTCTTATTCAAGCTATAAGCAAAAATCTCCAAAAGCTGCTCTAACCATTCAATCCAACAAGTCTTATATCTAAGAGACATAATTTGCAAAAAATATTAGGGATGAGGGGTAAGTCGTCAACTCAATAAGTAACACGTACATTAGTATGCAAATAGAACCATAGAAATAATTAACAATTGTTTTCATAACATCATAGTGATTTCATAAAACTTAATTATAACATAATTTAACTCATCATAGCCTATTAATGTCACAACCCATACTCGACATACAAAATATAGCATTTATACAGTCATTTAAATATGAACTCTAATATTTCTTTGAAGGATTAATATAAGTATAACTCCAAATAGAGTTCCTAATGACAACCACCTCATTCTACTGCATTTATGTACATTCAAAAATCAAAAGAAGTTCTACAGTATGGCTATGCAAATATAGAGCAGTGGTCTATGGTTGCCAAGGAAACTCTGTCAGCAATGCCAAAAGTCCTCCATCTCTAGCTCAATCTATTGATCACCTGAGGCACACAACAACTTTCATGAGTAAAAACTCAGTAAGTAAGCTAAGTGAATATACAGCAATAAACAATAACAATAGAATTCGATACACAGTATGAAACTATCCATTTGTAACTACACAAGCATTATCTAAATTGTTAAAGAAGAAATCCTTCGAGTTCACTTCGGTTACACTTGCGCTCCCATGCAAATTTTCTTTCTAAACCTCTATAGGTCGATTCAACCTTACATAAGTGAGTTCACATTTCTCTACTCATTGCTTTTTCGTGCATAATCACAATCACATATTGAGGAAGCTTCCACAGTATCAGTTACAGTCACCTAGGGGAAAAGACTCTCTAATCAAGGTAGGACTTTTTCATTTCACAGTCAGTTCCCATATAATAGCTCAAGGCTAGTCTGACAATCCGGGTGATACCGGGCCCATGCTATCGAATCTCATCTAGAGAAACACATGGTCCAGACCTCCCCTCTAGCCATGGGAGTACGGAAGGCTCAAGGCTAGTCTGACAATCCGGGTGATACCGGGCCCATGCTACCGAGTCTCATTTAGAGAAACACATGGTCCAGACCTCCCCTCAAGCCATGGAACAGTACAGAACAGTACAAATACATTTATATGCCTACACTTGAAATAGCTCGAGGCTAGTCTGACAATCCGGGTGATACCGGGCCCATGCTACCAAATCTCGTTTAGAGAAACACATGGTCCAGACCTCTCCTCAAGCTATGAGAGCTAAACTTCCTAGGTCTTGGCATGCCAATCACGTTTCATCATTCACAATCAGTCACATAAAGGAAGCTCTTTATCAGGCTTCTAAAACAGTCACAATATTTCACATTCAAGCATCAAATTGCTAGCATTTAATAGTATTATAATCCACAAAATTTCATACATACAGTACACAATTTATTGTGACCTGAGATTAGTTAGCTTACTTACCTTGTATGGCTACTTTTCAATGCTTTTGATTGACCTAAAAATAAAACAAAAATCTCTTTTTAGGTCACCATACAATTGTAAAACATTTCCCCTTTTTGGCTCTATTTCTATACTTACTTTGACAAACAATTTACAACAACACTTGTCTACTTTCAAAATTCACACAATTTGGTAGACATCTTTTAGACACATACCTCATGTCTCATTAAAATTTTTAGAGCAAATTGGGGTCATTAGGTCACTCAAAATAATCAAATTCATTATCTTAACCATCCTGTCACTGCATTGACTTCACTGAGCACTATCAACTTAAAAATTTGTTGGAATTTCAGTCCTATTCAAATGGCTACAAAAATTTACAGGCTGGTATATAACATATATATATACCTCCATACCAAAAATCAGGGCTTTTCAAGATGTTTAACCCATTCAAATCCATTTATTTCTAACTGCCCTGTTTTGGAAACTAAAAATTCCAGTTTTAACAAGACAAATTTAAAAATCTATAAAAATTCACACAGACACTCAATCTCAGTGAAAATTTACAGTCTCATATATGACACATAAAAGGACTAGCATACCAAAAATCAGATAATTCTATGAAGATTTGGACCTTCAATTAAAATCGTCTTCCCTTACTCTGTTCTAAGACAGGGGAATGTGCAATACCATACCAGAAATTCAAAAATTCACTACAAATCACCTACTTCGAATTTTTGAGTAAATCCAATTGCTATACACTCCTGGACATGTCTGTTTTCATCCATAAAAATTTTAGAACAAGAAAATGTCCCACTGATTTTTGGTAATTTTCGGAACATGCACTGCTCAGTGTAACAAAATGTCCAGGATTTAAACTAAACTCTCAATTCTAGCTTATATCTTCATCCTCTTGCTTAGATGCACTCAAAACTCATTCAAATTCATGTTTCCACACAAATTTCCAGCAGCACAAACAACAATTCACATACTCACGTCACAACCCAAAAGAATTCTTGCAAATACATACACAATAGCACAAGAATTCTAAAGGAGAGAAGAGTTCTTACCACTTGCTTGCTTGAATTCTTGTTGAAGTTATATGTGTGTGTGTGTGGAGTTTAGAGAGAGTGAAGGGCTGGAACGTGTGTTTAGAGAGCAAGGATGGAAGAAATTCTAGAATTCTTCCTATTTATTAAAATCATAAAGCACAATTTCCATTTAGTGCTTCCTTACTTTCCTCCTTTCCACTAAGCCCATCATCTCTCATCTATCACATTACAAATCCAACACATAACACATTAATACATATATTACACATGTAACTATAACACATGTTATAATATACATTACAAAAAAAATAGGATATTACAATTAAAGTGATCCTTCAAAACAAATATATATATAACAATTTCATAGAAGCTCATGTCACGCAGCTATATCATATCAGAGGATCGAATCACGATCATACATATCATATCATATTCGTGCACAATAAAACATATATCTAACTGGAATCATATCATATCATAACATAGCATAACATATTGGGTGTCATGGACAATGAGCTAGAAATTCATAATTTATAACATCAAGCTCGTTCCAAAATTCTCATAAATCATAATACATTCAAGTATAACATAAGTCCTAAAATAATGGTAATTGTGGATGTAAAATTCATATTATAAGTAAATCAAATCAAAAACATTAAAATTTAAGATAAATAAATTATAAGAAATCTTTGAAAAAGATTTGAGTAAAACATTTCGTATTTAGAGATAATTAGAGATAAAATGGTTTGTAAATTTGTCAACAGTTTTAATTATAAAAGCAATTCTTAATAAATATTTATTTTATTAAAAATTTAATGTAAAGAAATTTGAAAATGTAATTTGATGTCTGAACATATAATTATGTAACATAGTTTTCAATTTCTAAAAGAATAAGTAAAATCTTTCATTTCCGAATCATAATTATTTCTATACTTGTCGAAATAAAGCACACTAATATAAGTATTACTTATCTCCAATCTAGATCAAAGAACTCCACTTCTATGTGTTTAGATGATCAAAAAATCCTAGAAAATTATCAAACCAATAATATCGTTAAATTCAACTTTAAATCTGTTATAACGATTGATGCCTGGTCAAATCTAAACAGTAATGACTTTATAAATTTTATCTCTAAATTCCTTATACCAATGACTCTAAAAATTTACAAATATATACTAGACATGGATAAGACGTCCCAAGAATTTTTTTGTAGTCTTTTGTTGGAAAAATATATTTTAATTAAATTAATTTTTCAGATACTAGAAAACTGTTAAACTGTACAAATTAGTGAGTCAATTCATTTCAAAATTTTTTATAGAATTAAATCCTAGGTATAAAATTACAAAACTTTGTAGAATCATTGTAAACAAGTAAATGAACCAGCATAAAAAATTTCACAATTTTTGAGATCAATTGGCAAGAAACAAAATTCATGAATTTGAGTATGGCTTTTAGACAATTCAGTGTTTCAGCATGTAAAACCAGTTTAAAAAATCTTTCTGAAATAGTTTTATAGACGATTTTAACATAAAAAAATTTATAATATTTAGTTTTGTGTCTTAAAATCTTAATAAAAATATTAAATTTAAATATGTAAAATTATCGTAGATTAAAATTCGTGGAATCAGCATCTATATAGATTCTTCTAATTAAATCCCTATTTACAGTATATTAGTCAATATCGCAGTGTAAATAACAATTAATCACTCCAACGTAATGTGTTTCAACGTATATAGAACCTACTTTCTAACGTAAAACAAACTCTAAACTCATGGCTAATATCTCAAAATATAAATAAACAGAGTTATAGCGAAACTCTTACCTTTTATCAAAGTGAACCAAGGGGAGTTGTATCACCTATTCTTCACTTTAACGTAAAAAATCCTTGAATACACAATAAAAATAAAATCTAACTTAGAAATATTTTCTCTAATCATTAATTCAATCTAACGAAATCTAACGAAATCATTACCGTAGCTTGAGTATGCTACACAAATCGAACTACGTACCTTCACAACCGCCTACACTTGGAACACTAAAGCTGTAATGTTTAAAACCCTAGTCGAACGCAACACAAATGATATTACGCGTACAGAAATATTGACTAAAACTTATTTATATACAATAGCCTGACTTCTACCCTAGGCCTGATTGGAAATAGATACAAGTGTAACATGAAATAGGTACACATGTAATCCTAATATAAAATAAGTAAATTTACATATATAGACATATATACGTCCTTGCTATAACTTAAATAACGTAAATAATGTAACCCTTTCATTTAATAAAGTTAGAATATTACAATTGTCTTTACATCCCCCTGAAACTCGAGTGTGGTAGTACTACCCCCAGTTTGTCCCTGAAATATTGAAATTGTGTAAAGGGAAGAGCCTTAGTCAGGCAATCAACAATTTGGTCATAGGAAGGTGTTGGGGAAATAAATGTGGGGATATTTTATTAAATAGAACAATAAGTTTACAACAATATAATTCGTGTAGAGGAAATAAAACATATATAACTTCCAAGAATTTCTCTAGCATCTTATCTCAGATGAAATAAAGGTCAATTTCGATGTGCTTCTTCCTTGCATGGTCTGGATTTGCAGCAAGTGCATTTGCACTAATATTGTCGCACCAAGCTATTGGACAATATGATAAGTGAACTTGAAGTTCTTGAAGCACTGGATCTAGATTAATTATTTCTATTGCCACTTGAGCTAGAGCCTTATATTTAGAATCTGTACTTGACCTTGCAACAACATGTTGCTTTTTAGATTGCCATGACACTAAGGAATCTCCTAAGAATACACAATAGCCCCCAATAGACTTCCTGTCCTCAGGATTGCATGCCTAATCTGTATCTAAAAAAATGTTTATGCTTAGTGAATTATCATTTGGTTTAATATGATATCCATAGTGCATTATACCTTTTAGGTATCTGAACACTCTTTTTACTGCCTGCCAAGGAATCAATATTGGAGATTGTATATATTGGCTAAGTTTTGACAATATAAGTTATATCAGGCCTCATAAGAGCTAGAATTATATTGTTCCTATTACACTTCTATAGAATGATGCATTGAAGAATATCTCTGAACTGACATTTGAAACAAACTTTCCTGTATTAGTTGATGTTATACATGGTTTGACAGCTTCTAAGTTGAACTTGTTCAATTGATAAGCGAGATACTTAGTCTGAGTAAGGCATAAGCCAGAGGAGTCTCTTGT
>SNVD02008079.1:0-31635 GCA_013180625.2 Boswellia sacra | reverse complement strand
CAGCCAAACCCACCAATATGGGCCTCCTTCCTCCTCCCATCCCCTCTAAACCCTTTTTCTGCTATTTCTCTTCTCTTGTGTTTCTTTTTTTTTTTTTTCACCAGAGATTTTAATCACTTTCTCTCTCCACTGTTGCCATCGAAGCCAACACAACACCGCAAGTTGGTGGTTGGACTCAGAGGCGGACATGTGAACCGCTCGCTACTACTTGACTCTTCATTTGCCTTTTTTTTTTTTTTTTCACACCTCTTGACGGTCCTTGATCTCATCGCCCCTTTTACCTGCCGGTGTGATTAAATTTTGACCTTCCACTTTGGGGCTGCGTTTGGTTGACACATATTGTTAGGTACAGTTCGACATATATTATCCTAACGAGAGTATTTTTCACAGGGACCGAGTGATGATGGGTAAAAATTTTTAATCATCTCATTGGGATGCGGTGGGAAAAGGTACATTACTCCTCAAGCCCCGCACCTTTTACTGTAATTTCTTTCAATGCGTTAATTTTATTTTTCCTCCTCTTCATTCTCAAAGAACAAAATTAGGATTTTGAAATGAACAAAAAGATAATTGTATAGTGATATAGAACATAGTTTCAAAGTGTCATTTTTATATTTTTGTTTTAATTATGATTTTTTTATTTATTCATTCCTTTTAACTATTACTTGATTGAATATATACATTAGTCTTGAATTTTTATATTGTTACAATAAAGTCGTTGATGAATTTTCCTTCGAATATTATTATTTATTACTATATGTTTCACTAATTTTATTTGAAAGTTTGCTCTAATACGACGATGGTCATTTTATTTAGGGTGGTATAATATTTTGTTATAGGGAAAAGAGATGGGGTTGGGAGAAATATTCCCACATGAAGAGTCTCCATCCCCACCATGTCATAAATACTAATAATAATAATAATAAATAGAGACTAAATTGAAGCGTAGGATAAGGCATGACGATAGCCTCTCTATCCCTCATCCCACCCCATTGCCATCCCTATCAAGGAATTGTTTATCTAGTTTTCATCAGAATGGCACTATATCAAGCCTTATATACTCCTTAGACAGCCCAATACCTAAAAAAATTCTTATCCAAAGTTTTAAAATGTAAATTAACTTCTTTGAATTATATATACAACTATTTTATATAATGTCATTCATACAATTTGAGATGACAAAATATCATTTAATGAATAAAAATAAATAAATAAGATTTTAACATAACTACTCCTTCGATAAAATTGTGATACATCAAATAGTAAATGATGTCAATGAAATGATTGTATATATAATTCTATCGTTTCAAATATAACACCTATATTTAATAGAGGTTAGGTTCAGGGGAGGCGGTGTCCTTTTTGTTAGAGTATAAAGGTCGCAGTTATGTTTTGGACGCCTATAAATTCAAGTTAATTGGTCCAAACCTAAGGATGTCAGCACAAATATCTCAAAACACGAGGTTTTGGACCAGTTCTACCATGTAGTGGGCTAACAACATGGTCCATTGCCATCAAAACAAATTGAGGTGATGGTAAGCCATGCCATGTCATGCCAATACCATAAAATTATTGCGGCACCCCCCAGCCTGGTTTGGCAAACAATTGTCTTGTACAATATTCATTATATCACACAGATAGGTTAGTCACCAAAATCTTCTTCATTTATTTTTCATTTTTGTAAATAATTTCACATCACATCAGACTACATATATTAAATTATATAAAAATATAACCATTCCAAACTATTACACAACCTTCATCTCTGCATATTTGACCGGATGGGACACTTATACAAAATTTGATAGTGCCTGTGCAAGGCTAGAGAATAGAGATAAGAAGAAGAAGAAGAAGAAGAAGAAGAATGGATTGAGCATCCAGTTATTTATTTTTATTTTTTTGTATTTGAAGGCATAATTCGGTGGCTAAAAACTTTCCAAATTTGAGTGGTGTTGCTTTATATTTTTATTTTCTGCATAACACGGTACTTGTTCCTCGCATGTTTTCTATTCCATCATTTTATGCGTGGCACAAGCACACAAAAGGATGAAGGAATATTAATATTTGAAAAACGAATTTAGATAATAAAAATAGAAAATTATATATTTTTTTGCTTTCAGAATTTGAAAATGCGTTTGATGGTTATTCTAAAAATGAAAATCATCCAGCAAAATATTTAAAATAAACAACACAGTGAGATTATTCTAGAAAATTTGAACCACCAATTAAACTGGTAGTTTCAAAGTTTTATTCACAAACCCTCTAAAATGAGTTTAATATTTTTCAAAAACTTTTTCACATAACAATAATCAAACAGAATTTCCACATGTTCACTGTTGAAAAACAGAAAATAATACTTATAAATAAAAGAATAGAAAAAGGAAAAACCTATTCTTCTAGAAGTGGAATCAGCTTTTTTATGGAGCACTGTGATGTAAGGGCACGTTTGATTATATTACATTGTATAGTACTAAAAATAATATTATATCAAATTACATAATGTTTGATATATTCATTTATTGTATTAATTTGTACAAAAAAAGTAAGAATTTTTTTAAAAAAAATATTCAATCTATAAATATATTTTTAGTTTATTTATAAAATTATTTTTTTAATAATTTATTGAACAATTGCTAATTGTTGAAAAAATTACTTGGGTCCAATACCCCATTGGACCTATTAGACAATTCAAGTTTATGGCGGTATGCTAGGTGTCAATTGATCCAACGGAGGAAGTGGATCCTTGGTGTCACCCAGTGGGTGCGGTGACTCCTTTCATCCCATCTTTATTTTTAGAAAATAAATTTGATTTTATAATTTATCTATTAAATACATCTTCATTTATTTTAAAATTTTTAAAAATTAGAAGATATTGTTGGATATATAAAATTTTATAGGGATAATTTTGATATTTTTTATTAGTGCTATACAATGTAATGCTAATATCATAGATTAGCTCTACATAATTTAATATAATATTGATGCATCTAAGAATTATACTTTGTATTAATTAATACTATACTAAATTAACATCAAACACATATATTATATTATTTAATATAATATAATAAAATAATACTGGATACCAAACATGTTCTAAGAGGTAGAAGCTCCTATATCAGGTTCAATTTGCTTTTTCTTGATAACACCTTGACGATAACCCAACTCATAAAAACAAGCGTAAAGCCAGTTTGGCGGCCCTACATCAACTCTCTTTACTACGCAATCTAAGAAGATAAGGGAAAAGCACTTGTAACCAACAAACAAACTAATCAAACAGGGGATGAAATCAAGCAGCGCCCAACGTTTGTTCATTTTATTGTAGCGGAAAAAGTTAATATTGTTTACGATGTGTTTGGCTGGATCATCCATCATTAATAAAATTAGTTTAAGTTTATAAATGGCTAGTTCTTGAAAGGTGGGTCAACCGAGATTAAAGACAATGATGATTTTAACTCTTGCTTTAACTATTTATTGGAAATCTTTGCCAATACAGTCAAAGTAGGTAAGACGATCAATAGATTAGCTGACTTGTTACGATTTTTCTTTTTTTTTTTAAATAAAAAATTTTTTACGTAGAAACAACGTGTTACGTCATTTATACTTTCATTTTCTTTTTATCAACTTCATAATCATTATTGTCGATGATTTTGCAAAGTGAATAGATATATATTTAAGATTTCCGAAGTCGAGTATCTCGTTAACAACATATAATGTAGATATATAACCAAACTTTCCCTTCTGGTAGATTGAAGTTTCGAATTGGTTTTGGAAAATTATTTTCACATGAAACATGTTTTTTATGGCAAAAAGAAAACGATTACGTATCTTGCCCCGTTCTTCTCACATTGCTTATGGCAATCTCTTACTTAAGATCAAAAACTAACGAACTAACTTCGCATACATGAAGCTCAAGCATGTTTTTAATTGATAATTCATTTAATTAGACTACACATTTTTAAATATTATAAATATTAATTAAGTCAATTCTTTCCAGTTGTATTAACTTGTGTCTTAACGAAGAATCCACATAAGATAAAAGATTTATGTTATATATATTGTAAATATGGTATATAAATTAATTACAAGATGGAGAATCTTTTTAATATAAAATTAAGGCTTAAAACATACATTAAGAATAAAAACTTTTTGTATCTTTTGCAGATTATATGAAGCTAGCTGAGATGACCCTGAAGTCCGACATGAAGTCGAGTTGAATTCGATGAAACAATGAACATGTCCAAAATCAATTAAATATAGCAAGCAATGGTTTAAATAATTAATTAATGAAACTTGAAGATTAGGTTGAGTAATTAATTAATGTACATAGTTAATTACTGTTATCAATCACATTATGCTTGGCAACATGGATGGATGAATCAGCCTATAGAACTGCACATTTTTATTACTTCTGTAACCAAAAATAAATAAAAGAAAGAAAGAGAAAAAGGGCTAAATTTGTTATTCTAGAAGAGAAAATATAAAAGAAGTTTCAAGATTGAATTATGCTTAAAGGGTACTTGTTTGTTCTAGCTAGCTTGTCTGTAGCTTTCTCAACAACCACCGACGCAGTGACTCCACTTCACCTGCCTTTCTCTACAATTCAACTTACCCTAATTACCCAGTTAATAATATTGAAAATAATTAATTAGCCCAGAAAATTAATGATGAGAAATTAGATCATGAAGAGGAAGAAAATTGATGAATTAATGTGTGTCCATCCCATGAACCAACATGAAATTCCTCATAGTTAAGTTTATATTCAACTGTTAATCCCTCTGATTATATTACTGAAAACGTCATAAACCAGAGGATTAAGCTTAGATAGACAATCAAACTCTAATAGATCCATAATTAATTAGATGATCGACTCATGAGAGGAGTCATTCATGATCTAACGTACGTTTTTCTAAGTATCAAAATTTTTCAAAATGATTCTATCAATTATATATATAATAATTAATCTCTACTATTATTAATCCTCAAAACCAACTTTCTTCCAGATTGCATTTCTGACGCGACGCAAGTCTCTTCCTTTGAGAGTTCTTCCTACGCCTTCGTGGACAGAAAAAGATGCGCCTCTCCTCATGGCTAAGTACTCATGAGGGGGAACCAAGCCGTAGTATTCATCCTCCTCGTGGTCGCGGTGATGGTGGTGGTTGTGGTTGTGGTTGTTGTTGTTGTTGTTGTCATCGCCTTCTTCATCGCTCTCTCTCTTGTTGTGCTCTCTGTATTCGTCTTTCAAAATCTTTGACCAGTCCGGTATGTTCACCGGCAATGATGCAGACGCCATAGGCATACGGCGATTATGATGATGATGATCACCCACCAAGTCCATCTTCTTCGCAAGCTTCTTCGATGAACGTGAACTGGGTATAGCCTTTCTTACCTCCATATTGGAGACAGTAGTAGCCTGATGATGAAGATGATCAGTGGAAGATATCCACAAGTCAGCTTCGTCAAATTCGAAAATACAACTCTCGGAAGCGATTGCAGTATCGATACCAGCTGGGGTTGGATAGATGTAGCTAGGCTTTGCATGGAAGATCTGCCTGGACGCCATTGAAAGATGAGAGAAATCTCAGAAATGGGAAGATTTGGTTAAATGGTTAATTATGAGTTTTGTTGTTATAACTTTCTTCTACTCTCTTTCTTCTTATGGTGGATTGTTTAGCATTTTTATAGTGTAATGGATAAGCTCATTCTTTGAACAAAGCAAATAATAAAGTATGCTACCATATTAAAAGCTGATAATAATGTTTTAAAGCGGGCGTCCTCTTCCGTTTAGCGTGGGCTCACCTT
Source organism: Boswellia sacra (assembly GCA_013180625.2). Taxonomy (NCBI): domain Eukaryota; kingdom Viridiplantae; phylum Streptophyta; class Magnoliopsida; order Sapindales; family Burseraceae; genus Boswellia; species Boswellia sacra. Next base: position 25,833 of record SNVD02008079.1, on the reverse strand, counting down.
TCTTGTTTTTCCATCCACTCCTTGATCTTCACCTCACATTATCAAAAGATGTCAAGTGCGATTTTTAGGTTTTTAATTATTTTGTTATAAAAAAAATAATTTTACTAAAAAGAGGACTTTTTAACTCTTCATTGAAATAAAAAATTAAATTTTAATTTTTTGAAAACTTTTCTATTATGTTTCATCAAATCGGTTGACCTCCCATCCACTTTTGTTTATAGTTGACTGACGAGCAAATGAAAACACGGAGAGAGCATAGTAAGACCATGGAGGCGCCAACAGGGAAGACTTGCTCGGACCTAAAAACTCCTGAATTTCCATAGAATGACACGTCGGATGATATTTAGTCAAACAATTGTCAATAATGCATAATGGACAATATAACGAACGACACGTGGAATAATATTTTATTTAATTAATTTTTCTGAGCGCACAAACTGGCTACTAGATAACATCGAATTTATCCCGTTCGAACTAACTGACACGTGCACCAATCGTTGCTCTAATTCAAAGACTCTAACTCATTGGCGTGATCAGCTTTATTGACGCGCTCGCCAACTGCCCGTCCGAGCAGCGGGGCCCACTTCCTATTACCGTCCAATAAAAATCTACAAGTCGTTATCCTGACACGTCATGTGAGAAAATTTTCGATTTGATGTTTTAGTTTCTTGTCGCGACGCGAAATTGACGTGGCATAGAAAGCGACTCTTTTATGGCGTACTCGACTGACGCGTGTCATGAGCGTGGCACTAATGTCAGATTCAAGAAGTATTCTGGATGTTGCCGATGAAACTATCAAATATGCCATCAGGTAAATTCATGGGAAAATTGAAAAAATGGACAAATTTAGGGGGCTGGTTTGAAAAATGGACATGTTCTGAAATATTTTCATCCCATAGACACTTTTGTGTCTAAAAGACAAAAACACCCCTGTCCTAAAATAAATTCCCAAAACCTTGTTATTTCATATCCTTCGGACAAATTTTTTTAAGAAAGACAGTAAAGCAAGACACAGAACAACGGAAACCAGTAACAGCTCGAATCACTTAACTTCACTGTCCCGAAACAACCTCAATATCTGAAGCAGTAAGCAAAACGCGTAAGAGCAACTTTTCCTTAATCTCTCTGTAAATGGCATGAAAATTTAATGTATGTGTAGTGTTTTCGTCATTGCTCGCATTGGTAACTGACAACCGCATTATATAGCTTAAAAATGGTTTATGTATGTGAACTAAGGGTAGAGATAGTGCCGTCTGTGTGAAAAAATGCTGGAAATTGGCTGTCGGTGTGCAAAAATGGGTTTTCGCAGTCGAAGGTCGAAGAAGACGACTGTCTTCGAGTGTCTTCGAGTGTAGTCGAGTGTAGTCGAGTGTCGTCGAGTGTCGTCGAGAAGTTCTGTCGGGACCGAATCACGACAATTCGGATGGTGGTTTCGAGTGTCTAGCCATTGCCTCGATTCTAGGTTCGAGTGTTGCGTGTTCGAGTTCCGTCGAGGGTCTTGTGGATTGTCAAAAGTTCGTGTGTCGCGTGTCGAGAGTCGAGTGTAGGACGCGTGGAACCGACCTGTAGATGTCTCGAACCATTCATGTCGAGTGTTTCGAGAGTCGTGGACACCATTTTGTCGAGCTTTCGAGTAAGAGAGTCGAGTGTACAAGTTGACGAGTGTTGGACGACGAAGTTAGTCGAGTTCGAGTGTCGTGTCACATATGTCGAGTGTCGAGTGTTTTTGTCGAGTCTCGTCGAGCGTTTTGGCAGAACGCTCTTTTTTCCCACTTTTGCAAGCTATTTCATAATTATTTTTTGTCCACGGATCTTATATGATATGATATATCTCAATCATGCAGGAAATGGAAACTTTACGCGTACTCATTGCATATAATGGTTCATGGATTGTGCAAGAGAACGGTAGTTATTTGTATGCCGATGGGACGGGGAAGCCATTGATAATTCGTAGATGTGCTACTTATAACGAGTTGGTTGACTGTATTAGTACTAAAATGGGTTGGGATCTTCGTAAGAAAAGAATGAGTTTAGAGGTTCAATTTTCTTGTAAGGGTGTTCTTCCAATGCCGATTCGTATTGAGACTGACGACGATGTTTCTTTTTTCATACAACATTGTTTGGAGGACCAACAATCATATACACCGTTAGTTGTTAAAGTTGAAGATAGGGAGAAGCAAAGACAGAGGTCAGGGTCAGGATCCGATGCAATCCGTTGGCGAGAAGGATGTTCTCATCCCTCATTCTTTCGTTCAGCAAGTGGGAGCAACCAATTAAGTGAGTCTACTCCTGTTTGTGGACAACCAGAATTGAATGACGATGTTGGCGTTGAATTTGAGCAGTGTTTAGGGCATGCGGGGCATGAGTCATTTGGGGTAGGGGTGTTATTTCAAAATGAAGAAAGGAGTGCCTCCATCGATGCCATCGAGATTGGTACGTCATCTTGACAGCATTAGAGAGTTTGAGAGTGTAGGTAATATTGATGATGTTAATGATGACGATGGTGGGAATGAATATTGCGAAGATACTGACGATGGTGGTGATGATGTTCGTGTGCATGTTGACGATGACAATAATGATTACACGGTTCATATTGAGAATGATGTTGAGGGATTGGATGATTTTGTTGTTGATGGGCACAATGTAGCCGGTTCACATTTCGATAATGAGGGAGAACGGGAGATCTTGAATGATGTGAACCAGGATGAGCCGTTTACCGTGCCTTATCCAATTCACTCCACACCTACCGTGCCTCCTCCAATTCACTCCACACCTACTCGTCCAGTATATGGCCATCAGGAAGATCCGATGTCGAATAATGACAGCTCTCAGGCTAACACATTCAGGTGGATGCCGCCTATCGTCCATCCACCCTCCACAGATGCCGATGATGCCTCATCATTTGTAGTTGACGAGATTGAGGTTGGGGTTGGACAGATGTTTAACAGCAAAACGGAGCTTCGAATTGATTTTTCATTTGGATATTTGTAGCTCAAGATATGGCCAAAACACCATTCGGCGCTCATGTGAATTGATTTTTCTTCCATATGTCAGTCCACCGATTTGCATGTGTATTATGTCGGCCTTCCGTTTCAAATTTGAATTTCTTCAAAGAATATAAAATGTGATCCATTGAATCATCTTTCCAATGCCACAAGAATCAAGTCATTTGGATATCTCTAGCTCAAGATATGGATAACAAATCATTCGGTACTCATATGAGTTGATTTTTCTTCTCTGTGTCAGTCCACCAAATTGCATGTCAATTATGTCGGCCTTCCATTTGAAATTTGAATTTCTTCTAAACATATAAAATGTGCCCCATTAAGTCCTTTTTTCAATGCCACAATAATCAAGTCATTTTTATATTTCTATCTCAAGATATGTCCAAAAGAGTATTCGGTGCTCATGTCAGTTGCTTCCGTTTGTCTTTCAAATTGCATAATAATTTGGACAACCTTACACTTGAAATTTGAATTTCTTTAAAACGTATGAAATGTTATAAATTGAGTAAACTTTCCAAAGGGTCAAGAATCACTTCATTTGGACATCTGTAGAAAAATATATGACCAATTGATTGAACATTGCTCATGTGACGCATTCCTTGAATCAAATCTTGTTCTTCAACTTTTGTGCCTTTAACATGTAGTATTCTCCTTTGGCTTCAACACTACTTTTGTGCCTTAACATGTAGTATTCTCCTTTGGCTTCAACACTTCATTTTAATAAGCCCCATCTTGATTTTGCAATTATTTCAATAATCTTATTCTTGCGCATAAATATAATCTCAATGAATCAATGTGTATTGTTATCATCAAAATTATCATGTAGCCTTAGGGCTAACAATCTCCCCTTGCTTCAGAGGTTATGGAAGGCGCAATGGAGAGCGAACGAGGAAATCTGTTCGTGGATGCATTGTAAATCAAGATCTGTCTGTATTGAACTTGGTTATAGTTAAGAAGGATGAGAACGATCTACCTGGGTTGACAGACAGTGGAAACCCAACGATGAGCGGTCCAAAAAGGGTATCCCAAATTAGGAAGCTTTTTAGCCTCTCAAAGGAGGATGATGTTCGGAAGTATGTGAACACCTACCACACAACATTCACAACAATATCTGGCAAGAAAGTTAGGGGTACCGTATGATGTCACTTAACGGCAAAACTGACAGAAGGGGTGCCCATGATGAATTTCGAAAAAGTCAGGGCTACCGTATGATGAAATGTTACAAACAGTGTTTCCGAATGAAATTAAGTCAAAACCTTTGGTGGGGGGGGTGTTTCTCGTGTTTTCTGGTCGAACAACCATTGTATACAATAAGTATGTGTAAACTTTCCATTTCCTGCATGATTGAGACATATCATATCATATAAGTTCCGTGGACAAAAAATAATTACGAAATTGCTTGCAAAAGTCCAAAAAATAAGTGTTCTGCCAAACCGCTCGACGACACTCGACAAATTCACTCGACACTCGACGAACTTCCTCGAAAGCTCGAAGAAATAGTGTCACGGCTCACGAAACACTCGACATGCATGGTTCGAGACATCTACAGGTCTGTTCCCTTCGTCCGACACTCGACTCTCTACACTCGACACACAAACTCTCGACAATCCACAAGACCCTCGACGAAACTCGAACTCGCGACACTCGAACCTAGAATTGACGCAATTTCGAGACACTCGAAACAACCATCGGACTTGTCGAGATTTGGTCCCGACAGAACTTCTCGACACTCGACTACACTCGACGACACTCGAACACAGTCGTCTTCTTCGACCTCAGACTGCGAAAACCCATTTTTGCACACCGACAGCCAATTTCCAGCATTTTTTTACACAGACGGCACTATCTCTATCCTTAGTTCATATACATAAGCCATTTGTAAGGTATATAATTCGAGCTGTTACTTGTTTCCGTTGTTCTGTGTCTTGCTTTACTGTCTTTCTTAAAAAAATTTGTCCGAAGGATATGAAATAACCAGGTTTTGGGAATTTATTTTAGGACAGGGGTGTTTTTGTCTTTTAGACACAAAAGTGTCTATGGGATGAAAATATTTCAGAACATGTCCATTTTTCAAACCAGCCCCCTAAATTTGTCCATTTTTTCAATTTTCCCTAAATTCATCCATCTTGTAAAAAGATTAAAATAAAGAATAAATAAAAATTTTCAATTATTGAATATTTTGTTAAAAGAATCGTGTTACGTTTACACACTCATATAAGTTATTATATATTTATCATATTATCAACTTTTAATTAATTTTTTAATTTTTTTTAATTTCATTCACCCAATCATATTAAACATATTGATTTGTACAATAAGGTTAAAATGATAAAATTATTTTTAATTATATTTTATTTTAAAGAAAAAAATATGATTCTAAGACTCAAGATGTTTGGAAAACCTTTATACTTATATGTGATTATGAAAATCTTATAAACCTTTCATTATTATCACTAAAAATAGTTAAAAATCACTACAAAAGAGCTAATAATTAACTAATTAAATTAAAATTTAATGATATATATATTGTCAAGAAAATAATTTGTAGGATTTTCAATATTACACATCTGTGAGATTTCAAATATATGAGAGGGAAGGTATGTTAAATTTATCTTTTTAAAAATTATTACTGTTGGTTCTAGACGTGGCATGTGTATTGTATATGAGTGATTTATCATCATGTGATAAAAATATTAAATATGGATATTTTCCTAATCATATTTATTTTACATATATGTTTTGTATTAGGAAATTTTAATTAAACTAGGATAAGTTTGGATTTGGAATCCTAGTTGAATAGGAATAAGTTTGGATATGGTATCCTAGTTTGATTTGGTATCATAGTTGAAATAGGAAGTTTATATTTGTATTTATTATCTCTTTAGATTATGATATAGTATATTGTATCCTGATTAGAATAGGATAATATTTATTTGTCCTAATTACTTTAGGAGTTTAATTATATATCTTTCTATTTTATTTTTCCTAATCATAATATGATTTTGATTAGAATTTTTACAGAATTTCTAGTAAATTTCATCCAAACATACCATTACATATACAAAGTTATTTCTACATAACGGTGTATTGATAGGTGTCTATTTATGTATTACTTTTATATCAATTCGTCCATGTTTCTTTGCTATATTCCTTGGTATTTTTATGTTTTTGTGTGGTTTTGATGTTTGTAGGAGTTTTGGAGCAACTTGCACAAAAATGGAGTAAAACCCTTCATTTTCACCTCTGCTAGTCAGTGATCTTCTCGGATTTAATTGTATTGATATACAATGAACCCGATGACATGTTATATACCGTTGGAAAGCTCTCGAAGTCTATTTTCTGGAGAAATTTACGGTTTATAAATCCATTCAGTGTACCAAAAGTTGTAATCAAAACAGTGTGAGATGTATAGAAATATAATTCCACAAGCCACTGTAGCATGTATAATACGGGGCACTGTAGCAAGTCACTGTAGCAGAGTATTTAAACACATTTTAGGGTTTTATTTTCATAACTTGAAGAGGGGAAAACGTGGGAGGAGGCTGCATTTCTGGATTTCTCTCATCCCTTGGAGTTCTTGAAGGAGAAAGAAGATTTTGAAAGAGGAGGAACTACAATTCCAAGAAGATTCATCTACAAAGAAGATTTTCAAAGAATTTGCTAAGTTCTTTCTTTCCTTTTCAATTCTGGAATTTCTCTGTATTGTATTTGTTATTCTGATTGAATATGTGTAACTAAATCTGAATTGGTTGAGGGTGATTTCAAAGCCCTTGATATGGATTTTGTGAGTTGATTGTGTAAGAAATTGTTATCCAATTCTCCAATTGAAGTTGATTGTATTTTCCCATATCTAATGCTTATGATTGTTTACTGATTGTATTTGGAATGGCCAACTGAATGTAATCTGTTGTTTTCTATTGCTAGATTAGAAATCTTGATCCGTAATTGTCATGAATTTCCAATCATTAGTAGCAAAATTGTGATCAGAGATTGCAATTGGAAAATACAACCTAGGTTAAATAATCCGAACTTGTGTGATTATTGCTTAGATCAACCTATCTTTCTCATCGTAATGCTTCTATTGAATTAAACTTAGAGAGCTTGTTCTAGGTTGTTTAATGGATAGAGATTAAATAAAGAGCTTGTTTTATTTAACAACAAAGTAAGGAAAGATTGGGGTAACAGAGCTTGTTGTTATCTACGGTTGGTAACTTCAATGCTGTAATTGGATGACAATTCTATGTTAATTCACAAATTCATATCTTGTGGCAGAGAAAGAACCCTTAACCAGATTTCTCTCATTGATTTTTCATTCAAATTTTCTTTCTGTTTTGTTATTCGTTACTTGCATTCTTATTTTATTTAGTAAATCATTCAACAAAAATCCCCCCTGTTTAGTTTATTATTGCTGGAAATAACAAATTCAATTAGAATCAATCCTCGTGGGAACGATACTTACTTATCACTTTATTACTTGTGCGACTAGTATACTTGCTATTTTCGAACGCATCAAGTTTTTGGCGGCGTTGCCGGGGATTGATTTTCTAATCGATTTGTTATTTTGTTTTAATTGTTGATTCATATTTTCTTTGTTTTTCTTTTCTGATTGTTTGTGTTTAGACAACATGGCAGTAAACTTCTATCAATTCAGTAGCGGATTTGAGCCACAAGTACCATTGAGAGTAAATGAGGTAAGCACTCCGAACATTGAACAACAACTTTCTGAGCTAACCTCTCTTGTGGAAAACATGGCTGTAGGAGATATACAAAAATCTTATGAATGTGGGATATATTCTACGATGGAGCATCGAATCGATATGTATCCAACTTTACAAGAAGAATATATGGAACAAGCCAATGCCATGGGTGGATTTCCAGGACAAACGAGGCAATGGTATGATCCTTTCTCTAGCACTTACAATGCTGGATTGGAAGATCAACATAATTTCAGTTACTGGAATCATCAACCAATCACTCCAAATGTGATACCAAATCGGCCACAAAGTTTCAATCAACCTAGAGTGCAGCAACCATTTCAAATGCAACCACCACCAATGCCACATCCAGCACCGCAACCAGCTTCGCAAAACTCAGGTATGTCTCTCGAAGATATTGTTAATGCACTTGCCACTAACACAATGCAATTCCAGCAGGAAACTGGGGCAAGTATCCAAAACCTGCAAATCAAATGGGACAATTGGCTACTAGCATGAGCAAATTCGAGGGCCAAGGCTCAGAAAAATTATCTTCTCAAACGGTGATCAATCCAAGAGAGAATTCTTGTGCTATAACTTTGCAAAATGGAGAGCAATTAGATGTCCTACCAAAGAAATCACAAACTGATGAAGGAGATGACACCACTTCCACTATGAACAAAACACTGACTTCTCAGGTAAATCCTATAACCCCCATTCCTTCATATGTTTCTCCTCCACCTTTTCCTAGTATATTTGTAAAATCGAAGAAGGAGGAACAAGAACAGAAAATCCTGGAAACTTTTCGCAAAATCGAGGTGAGTATACCACTTTTTGATGCTATCGAACAAGTACCTCGTTATACAAAATGTTTCAAGGAGTTATGCACCAGCAAAAGAAAGTTAAAAAGAAATGAGAAAGTAAGTGTGGGGGAAGATGTTTCAGCTGTATTGCAAAAAAAAATTCCTCCAAAGTGCAAAGATCCAGGTACGTTCACCATGCCATGCACCATTGCTAAAACCATGTTTGAAAGAGTTATGTTAGATTTAGAAGCATCTATTAACATCATGCCATATTCTATGTATGCTTCTTTAAATCTGGGACCTTTTGTGAAAATTGGTATTACCATTCAAATTGCTGATCGTTTTAATGCATATACCAAAAGAGTTGTGGAAGATGTGCTTGTGAAGGTGAATCAATTGGTTTTCCCAGTAGACTTTTATGTTCTTGAAATAGAGGATGAGACATCTTCTAATCCAACATCGATTCTTATAGGGAGACCATTCTCGAAAACTGTTAGAACCAAGATTGATGTTCATGATGGCACTCTCATCATAGAGGTTGATGGCAAGGTGATATGTTTCAATATTTTTGAGGCAATGAGGTACTCTAGTGACTTACATTCTGTTCTTGCAGTTGACGTTGTTGATTCTCTGCCACAACAATGTTTGAGTTAACTCGCAAGAATGGATTGGATATAGCTATTAATGAGCACATAGGGACAGAAAATTCTAAGGAGTCAGAAATTTTGATACAAGTGTCTAAAGAAATGGAGAAAGTTGTGGCAAGCTTAGATGAGACCATAGCTATAACCATAAATAGGTATGATGTTTTGTGCATTCAATTTCCTTTATCTAATGAGAAAATTCTTCCTTCTGTGCTGAAACAGCCCCTGCCTTGGAGCTTAAGTCACTTCCCAGATCATTTGATCATGGATTCTTGGGTGGAGAATGAACTATTGCAGTTAAAATGGAAATGGGCTTGCACGAAATACAAGAAGAGAAACTCGTCCGAATACTTTAATACGGCCCAAATAATCTATTGGTTGGCCGAGGGCTAACATCCAAGGCCTAACCATATGCATGGCCCACCACCATCCTTGTTGAAGAGGATCCAAGCCCACTAGAGAAAGCCAGCAGAGAATTGACCCCTCCCATGATGAAACCATGTCGGGCTGTGGACTTAAACCAAGCGCTTATTGGGAGGCAACCAAATGTTTTTGAAAAATAAATAAAAGAAAAGAAAAGAAAAATAAAATAAGGTAATAATGATCGATTTTTGTGTCTCGAGGAGATTCCTTTCGTAGGCCATCAATTGATCAGGTTTTATCTCTCTTTGCCATCTGTCTTATTTGTTTTTATATTTTTTTTACTTGTTTTTTACTTTTGTTTGCTATCGTGTTGTTATCTCTTTATGTGTCTTTAGTTTCGTTTCTGCTCTTTTCTTTTCCTTTGTTTTGTTTAATTTGATTATTCCGTACTTCGAACTCATTTGTGCAGCAGCTTGTGGAAACATCTAAACGGAAGTTGAAGCCATTGCCCGAAGGTTTGAAACGTGCACATCTTGGAGAAGAACAGACTCAATCGCATTATCGTAATATCTCTCCTTTTCTTCTCTTCAATGGATGCTGATATCTTTCTATCGAACCTTCGTAAATATTTCCCTTCACTTCCTCAAAATGCTGTGTTTAAAATTTATAAAGTACGGATGACTAGACTTTGGGCATTGATACTCCTAAATGTGTCTGCTGATATCCGATGGCTTATCGAAGCCAAGGTGAGTTGTCCGGTGAGCCGGACATTAATCTCGCAAAATACATGCTGTCATATGAAAGGCTACTAACGCCAAGAGGCGAAGAGCGAAAAAGGTTACAAGTATGTTATAAATGTGCTAGATGGAATTGTAACCAGACTTGTCGTTCATTAGGTTTTGCGTCCAGGAATAGAGAAGATAAACTTTCTTTATTAAGAATGGTTTGAGTAATGAGTCGCTGGATAATGTTTTGTTAACTCTCGAGTCACATTCTTGTGGACTTGTCCAGCGTGAATTGCTTAATCTATGGACACAATTTCGTGATGATTTGCAGTGTTATAGTCTAGGGAATCTGACTAAAAACGACCCTGTTTGCCAGTTTATAAGAAAACTGGATGGGAAGCAAATCCCCGACTCATAGAATGCGTTTCAGCCGTTACTGGACGTAAAACCAGAGGAAGATGTGAGCCACAATCACAACTACTTGTATATTTGAATGTGTGTTGTTGTTTTAGAATTTTTTTTTCTTGTTTCGTTTGATCTGATTATCAATGTTGTTTTTGTGTTGTTGTTGTTTGTTTATTTTGTTTGTTTTATTTTCAAGTTTTCTTTTTGACAAACCATATGACTACCCTATGGCATAAGTACACGTGGGAGACAAGTGTGGAGGTTTTGTCAACCTCCACCGAAAGTGTATCTCTATTTTTATGCTTCACGTGGGAGACAAGTGTGGGGGTTTTGTCAACCCCCGCCGAAAGTGTATCTCCATTTTCCATGCTTCACGTGTGAGACAAGTGTGTAGGTTTTGTCAAACCTCGCCGAAAGCATATCTCATTTTTTCAAATCTTGGGGCGATAAATCTGCATCGAGCAACCCCCACCGAAAGTATGTCCCCATGTGTCAAAATTTGAGAGTTTTATGGGTGTATATTTACATTCTGCATATTTTCATATGTCATTCCATAACGTGTCTTGCAATTGAAAAGCATAATATCTAACGTGTCTTACACAAGATTAGAGCACTTGTAGAAATGGAGAAAACACCATTTCGGCGATTCCGTAATATATGCGTATTTTGCGGATCGCAATTTGGTAAAGATGGAGAGTTTACCACAGCAGCTCTTGATCTTGGTAGGACATAAGCTGCGAGGGGTATTAATTTGATTTATGGAGGGGGTAGTCTTGGGTTAATGGGGTGTGTGTCGACAGCTGCATCCCTAGGAGGGAGCAAGTTCTCGGCATTATCCCTAAACCATTAGCTGTACGAGATATCGTAGGCAATACAATCGGGGAAGAGTTACAGGTCTCTAGCATGCATGAGCGTATTGCACATATGGTTGTTTAGTCCGATGCATTTATAGCTTTGCCTGGTGGTTATGGTACATTAGAGGAGATATTTCAAATCACCTCTTGGGCACAGCTAAACATCCATCGAAACCCATTGGTTTTGGTTAATGTTAATAATTTTTTTGATGGTTTGGTTGTCCTTTCTTGATCGCTGTAGAAAAAAATTTCTCTCACCTCGCAAGGGCAAATGCTGTTACTCTTCAACTGGCAGGAGATTAATTGATAATACAATAATTCGTCTATTTTACCTGTCCACAATGGCCTCGATAAATTGGTTGGAGAGGCAACAAAGTACAAAAGGCGTCACTGGGTTACCCTCCATCTGTAATCTCTATTTGCTGGTTTGCTTCATTTTTGTTTGCTTTCTTTTTAGTGTGTTTATTTGAGATTTTTCATGTCGTTTCTTTTGAGCTTTTTCAGGTTATTTCTTTCGTCCCAGTAATATTTTCTAATCTTGGTTTTTAGAGTGGTGGCTTAAAAAGTTCAAGTTCTCTTGAAACGCATTCTGGATCTCTTCAATCCATAATGGATGAATAAGGAGGCTAACTTCTAAACTTTTTAGACCCATTCTAACTAACTTATTTTTGTTTGCTGACTTGTTGAACTTTGTTATTTTATGAGTGAGTTTAGTTTTGCGTAATTTAGAGTTGTTATGTGTTTTTATCTTTATCAGTTTTGTTTAAAAAAAAAAACAATTGTGGAAAAACCTGAGAATGGCAGAATATGGGGTTTCTTTAACCCTTGAAACGCATTCTCTCTAAATAATCCTGTAGTTTGTTTATTTCATGTTGTTTTGAGTGTTTCTTTCACAATAAAGGTATATAGGCTGGAACCTTAAGTCTGCGGGCTACTGGTCCTAAGGATTGTTGAAATATACAATCTTGACTCAGGTGTAACAACGCCACGTACCTCCTTTCTTGCATTTTGTGGGTCGATGATAAGATAATGATTGAATTAAGAATAACTCTTGGAAAATGATAAATGATGCATGGATCTTTGTGCGTGAAATGTTAATTAGTTTTTGCTTTACCTTTGATTCCTTGCACAAAATTGAGCACCGAGCCATTATCACTGAGTTATTTGTTTACTTAGAGAAAGTTTATGTATTTTAAGTGTTTCTCCAGATTTCAATGAATTCTAGAACTTGTTTGATGGTCACTCGAAGGCAAAATCCTAGACTGTGCAACATTAGGGAAATGATTTAGGCCATCTTTGGATCGTTTGAGCCTTAAGAGCCAACCTTGACTAAACTTGATCCCTAGTTACCCCTTTGAGCCTCTGTAAACCTTTTTCTTTGTTAACTCACTAAAAGATTTCTTAACCTTAATTGAATTGTTCCAAACAGTTTACCCCTTACCTATGAGCATGTAAATCATTCGCAATTACATTTTGAGCTATGTTCTGGTTTTGGGAAGTTAGAGGAAGTTGGATATGCCATGAGCAATGCAAGTGAGTTTTTATTATGTTTGTTAACAAAAAAAAAGAGAGAAACAAAAATCTGTCCTTATCTTTCCCGTACTTAACATTGATGACAGTATGTTTAAGCTTGGGGTAGTGGAATTGCATTAAAAAAAAAGAAAAAAAAGAAAAAAGAGTTCTATACCCTTGGGCTTTCTTAAAAAGAATGAACAACAAAGTGTGGGGGTGTAGTTTCTTTTGCTTTCTACAAAAAAAAAAGAAAAAAGAAAAAAAAGAGAAAAAAAAGAGAGTTTGAGTGTTCTGAATAAGTTTGGAGAGTCATTTGATGAATAAGAATGAATTTTTTATGTCATGGGCTTGAGCTCTACATAGTCTTGAATGATTTATGTGTTTGTGGGTGATTTGAGCCAAATTATTATCCTTTATCATACCTTCCCCAAGCCAAACGTTAGAAGCTTAATAAAGTCCTACTTGATTCTTGGTGTTGTGCATGTCTACATTAGTGGAGAGTGACTTGAAAAGCAGGCCTATGGAGTTCATTTATACACACATCTTCAATATTACATATGATTCATTTTTATGCATAAACTCATCCGGGTTACAAGTGATTAGGTGAGAATGGCTCTACACACACACACTTGAGGAATTTAAGTGAAGCGAAACTAATCCTTGAGATGAAATTCTTGATCAAGTGCATTATTTTGAAGTTTTCCTTGGGTTGTAATTAAGTACAATCTTTGAGGCCTATGTGCAAGTTGAAGCATTTGTGTGTTTTAATTTTTCTTTGATTCTGTTTCGGTTTAGCTTTGTTTCGTATCATTTTAGTTGCTCGAGGACTAGCAAAGTCTAATTGTGGGGGAATTTGATAGGTGTCTATTTATGTATTACTTTTATATCAATTCGTCCATGTTTCCTTGCTATATTCCTTGGTATTTTTATGTTTTTGTGTGGTTTTGATGTTTGTAGGAGTTTTAGAGCAACTTGCACAAAAATGGAGTAAAACCCTTCATTTTCACCTCTGCTAGTCAACTATCTTCTCGGATTTAATTGTATTGATATACAATGAACCCGATGACATATTATATACCGTTGGAAAGCTCTCAAAGTCTATTTCTGGAGAAATTTACGGTTTATAAATCCATTCAGTGTACCAAAGTTGTAATCAAAACAGTGTGAGATGTATAGAAATATAATTCCACAAGTCACTGTAGCATGTATAATACGGGGCACTGTAGCAAGTCACTGTAGCAGAGTATTTAAACACATTTTAGGTTTTTATTTTCATAACTTGAAGAGGGGAGAACGTGGTGGAGGCTGAAGCTCTGGAATTCTTTCATCTCTTGGAGTTTTTGAAGGAGAAAGGAAGCTTGGAAAGAGGAAGAACTACAATCCAAAGAGAATTACATCAAATTTGCTAAGTTTTTCCCTTCCCTTTCATTTTCTGGAATGTCTCCATGTTGTATTGTATTTACCACGTTCTTAAACATGTGTAACTGAATCTGAATTGGTTGAGGTGATTTCAAAGCCCCTGATATGGTTTTTGTAAGTTGATTGTGCAAGAAGTTGTTATCCAATTCTCTAATTGAAGTTGCTTGTATTTTCCCATGTCTAATGCTTATGATTTCTTGCTGGATTGTATTTGGGTGGCCAACTGAATATAATCTGGATATTGTCTATTGCTAGACTAGAATCTTGATCCGTAATTGTCTTGAATTTCTAATCCTTAGTAGCAAAATTGTGATCAGAGATTGCAATTGGAGAATACAACCTAAGTTAAATAATCCGAGCTTGTGTGTGTTTATTGCTTAGATCAACCTATCTTTCTTATCGTAATGCATCCATTGAATTAAATTTAGAGAGCTTGTTCTAGGTTTTTTAATGGATAGAGATTAAATAAAGAGCTTGTTTTATTTAACAACAAAGTAAGGAAAGATTGGGATAACAGAGCTTGTTGTTATCTACGTTTGATAACTTCAATGCTGTAATTGGATTACAATTCTATGTTAATTCACAAATTCATATCTTGTGGCAGAGAATGAACTCTTAACCAAGTGTCTCTCATTGATTTTTCATTCAAATTAACTTTCTGTTTTGTTATTCTTTGTTTGCATTATTATTTCACTTAGTTAATCAATCACAAAACCCCCCATTTGTTATGTTGTGGCTGTAGAATAACAAATTCAATTAGAATCAATCCTCGTGGGAACGATATCTTACTTATCACTTTATTACTTGTGCGACTAGTATACTTGCTAGTTTCGAACGCATCACCACTTCTCAAAGTGATTGCACTAGCATTCTCTCTTGGATTGATCACTGTCTGAGAAGGTAATTTTTCTAAGCTCTTGTTCTCGAATTTGCTCATGTTAGTAGCCAATTGTCCCATTTGATTTTCCAGGTTTTGGATACTTGCCCTAGTTTCCTGCTGAAATTGCATTGTGTTAGTAGCAAGTACTTTAACAATGTCCCCTGGAGATCCTACCTGAGTTTTTGTGGAGCTGTTGGTGGGCTGGATGTGGCATTGTGGTGGTTGCATTTGAAAAGGTTGCTGCACTCTAGGTTGATTGAAACCTTGTGGCCGATTTGGTATCACATTTGGAGTGATTGGTTGATGATTGCAGTAACTGAAATTATGTTGATCTTCCCATCCAGCATTGTAAGTGCTAGAGAAAGGATCATACCATTGCCTTGTTTGTCCTGGAAATCCACCCATGGCATTGGCTGTTCCATATATTCTTCTTGTAAAGTTGGATACATGTCGATTGGATGCTCCATCATAGAATATATCCCACATTCATAAGATTTTTGCATATCTCCTACAGCCATGTTTTCCACAAGAGAGGTTAGCTCAGAAAGTTGTTGTTCAATGTTCGGAATGCTTACCTCATTTTAAAAACTCTCCTTGGTATTGTGGCTCCAATTGGCCGCTGAATGTTGGAGTTTGTTGCATGTCGCTAATCAACGTCTTGCAACATTCGGTGTGTTTTATTAACTAGTGCTCCACCACTAGCAGCATCAATGATACTCCTTTCCATTGGTAAGAGACCCTCATAGAAATATTGACTTCGGAGTCCATCACTAATTTGGTGGTTTGGACAGCTAGCACATAACCTTTTAAATCTCTCCCAATATTCATGAAGTGATTCTCCATTGTTTTGTCGAATGCCACTCATATCTTTTCTAATATTTGTAACTTTTGAGGCTGGAAAGTATTTCTCCAAAAAGAGTTTACTCATCTCATTCCAGGTGGTAATGGTACCTGGTGGTAGATAGTATAGCCAATCTTTTGCCGAATCTACTAATGAGAATGGGAAAAGCTCTCAATTTAATTTGCTCTTCAGAAACGCCGGTTGGCTTCATACTTGAGCATACCACATGAAATTCTTTGAGGTGTTTGTTCGGATCCTCTCCTGCAAAACCATGAAATGTAGGCAAGAGATGAATCAGTCCAGATTTAAGTTCAAAATCTATCTCAGAATTGGTGCTTATGCATAGCGTTTGTTGATCAATAATTGGAGCCGCTAACTCCTTAAGAGTCTGATCGTTTTCCATCGACATTGCTTCTGATTCATATTTGATTGAACTACAAGAAGATGGGAGGAAGTAGTTTCGTGCAAGGTCCATTCTGGGAGGTGGGAGTGAAATTGACCGATTTAGTCCCCCACCCCTTAAATTCGAGGATTGAAGAACTCCTTAATCTCATTAAGTCGTTGATCCGCTTCTCCCTCAGACATAAAAGCCTAAACACAAACAATCGAAATACAACAAGACTCAGTATGTGCGTTCGAAACTAGCAGCTATACTAGTCCGCACAGTAATAAAGTGATGAGTAGATATCGTTCCCACGAGGATTGATTCTAATTAAATTTGTTATTCGAAAGTGAAAACAGAATAAATTGGGGGTTTTGTTGATTGATTAACTAGATGAAATATTAATGCAAATAAAGAATAACACAATGCTAACTTAATTGAAGTGAGAATTAATCACTGACGGAAATCTGGTTAAGAGATCATTCTCTGCCCCAAGATATGGATTTGCGAATTAATCATAGAATTGTCATCCAATTACGCCATTGAAATTATCAACCGTAGATAACAACAAACTCTGTTATCCCAATCTTTTCTTACTTTGTTGTTAAATAAAACAGGCTCTTTATTTAATCTCTATCCATTAAACACCTAGAACAAGCTCTCTAAATTTAATTCAATGGATGCATTACGATAAGAAAGATAGGTTGATCTAAGCAATAAACACACAGGCTCGGATTATTTAACTTAGGTTATATTCTCCAATTGTAATCTCTGATCACAATTTTGCTACTAATGATTAGAATTTCAAGACAATTACGGATCAAATTTCTAGTCTAGCAATAAATCACAACCAGATTATATTCAGTTGGCCACTCAAATACAATCAGCAAGCAATCATAAGCATTAAATATGGGAGAATACAAGCAACTTCAATTAGAGAATTGGATAACAATTCCTTACACAATCAACTTACAAAAACCATATCAGGGGCTTTGAAATCACCCTCAACCAATGCAGTTTCAGTTACACATGTTTAAGAACGTGGTAAATACAATACAACATGGAGACATTCCAGAAAATGAAAGGGAAGGGAAAAACTTAGCAAATTTGATGTAATTCTCTTTGATTGTAGTTCTTCCTCTTTCCAAGCTTCCTTTCTCCTTCAAGAACTCCAAGAGATGAAAGAATTCAGAGCTGCAGCCTCCACCACGTTCTCCCCTCTTCAAGTTATGAAATAAAACCCTAAAATGTGTTTAAATACTCTGCTACAGTAACGTGCTACAGTGTCCCGTATTATACATGCTACAGTGATGTGTTGAATTACATTTCTACACTTCTCACACTGTTTTGATTACAACTTTCGGTACTCTGAATGGATTCATAAACCGTAATTTTCTCCAAAAAGTAGACTTCGAGAGCTTTTCAACGGTATATGATATGTCATCGGGTTCATTGTATATAAATACAATTAAATCCGAGAAGATGGTTGACTAGCAGAGGTGAAAATGAAGGGTTTTACTCCATTTTTGTGCAAGTTGCTCCAAAACTCCTACAAATATCAAAACCACACAAAAACATAAAAATCCAAGGAATATAGCAAAGAAACATGGACGAATTGATATGAAAATGATATATAAATAGACACTTATCAAATTCCCCCACACTTAGACTTTTCTAGTCCTCGAGCAACTACGACAATATGAAATAAAACTAAACCGAAACAGAATCAACAAAAAAATTAAACCACACAAATGCTTTATCTTGCAAATAGGCCTCAAAGATTGTACTTAATTATAACCCAAGGAAAACTTCAAAATCATGCACTTGATCAAGAATTTCATCTCAAAGATTAGTTTCGCTTCACTTCAATTCCTCAAGTGTGTGTGTGTAGAGCCATTCTCACCTATTCACTTGTAACCCGGATGAGTTTATGCATAAAAATGAATCATATTTAATATTGAAGATGTGTGTATAAATAAACTCCATAGGCCTGCTTTTCAAGTCACTCTCCTCTAATGTAGACATGCACAACACCAAGGATCAAGTAGGACTTTATTAAGCTTGTAACGTTTGGCTTGGGTGAAAGTATGATAAAGGATAATAATTTGGGCTCAAATCACCCACAAACACATAAATCATTCAAGACTATGTAGAGCTCAACCCTATAACACAACTTCATTTCAATTCACCAGGTTACTCCCCCAAACTTATTTAGAACACTCAATCTTTTTTTTTTTTTTGCAGAAAACAAAAGAAAACTACACCCCACACTTTGTTGTTTCATTCTTTTTAAGAACACTTAAGGGTATAGATCTCTTATTCTTCTTCTTTTGTTCTTTTTTCTTTTTTTTTTCTTCTTTTTTTTTCTTTTTTTTCTTTTTTTTATTACACTTCCCCTCCCCCACACTTAAACAACACATTGTCCTCAATGTGTAAGTACGTGGACGATAGGTACAGATTGGCCTTTTTTTTCTGTTTTTCTTTTTTTTTTCCAAACACAATGGAACTCACTTGTATTGCTCATGATACATCCCAACCTCTTCTAACTTCCCAAAACCAGAACATAGCTCAGAAGTTAATTGTGAATGATCTACATGCTCATAGGTAAGGGATAAACTGTTTGGAACAAATTCATTTGAGGTTAGGAAATCTTTTAGTGAGTTAACAAAGAAAAAGGCTTACAAAGGCTCAAAGGGGTAACTAGGGATCAATTTCAGTCAAGGTTGGCTATTAAGGCTCAAACGGTCCAAAGATGGCTAAATCATTTCCCCAATGTTGCACAGTCTAGGATTTCGCCTCGAGTGACCATCAAACAAGTTCTAGAATTCATTGAAATCTGAAGAAACATTTAAATTACATAACTTTCTCTAAGTGAACAAATAACTCAGTGATAATAGCTCAGTGCTCAATGTTGCACAAGGAATCAAAAGCAAAGCGAAAACCAATAAACATTTCAAGCACACAGCTCCATGCATCATTTATCATTTTCCAAGAGTTATTCTTAATTCAATCATTATCTTATCATCGACCCACAAAATGCAAGAAAAAGGGTACGTGGCGTTGTTACACCTGAGTCAAGATTGTATATTTCAACAATCCTTAGGACCAGTAGCCCGCAGACTTAAGGTTTCCAGCCTATATACCTTTATTATGAAAGAACAAAACAAGAAACAAGACACTTCAAACAATATGAAATAAACAACTACAGATTTATTGAGAGAGAATGCGTTTCAAGAGTTAAGAAAACCCCATATTTTGCCATTCTCAGGTTTTTTCCACAATGTTTTTTTTTCGAATCGAAACTGATAAAGACAAAAACACACAACAACTCGAAATTACATAAAACTAAACTTACTCAGAAAATAATAAAGTCCAACAAATCAGTAAACACAAACAATTCAGTTAGAATGGGTCTAAAAAGTTTAGAAGTTAGCCTCCTTATTCAGCCATTATGGATTAAAGAAATCCAGAATGCGTTTCAAGAGAACTTGAACTTTTTAAGCCACCACTCTAAAAGCCAAGATTAGAAATATTACCTGGGGTGAAAGAAACAACCTGAAAAAAAACTCCCAAATACACACAATAAAACAAGCAAATGAAAACAAGTAAAAAACAGCAATAGAGATTACAGATGGAGGTGTTAATCCAGTTTACGCCTGCTTTTGCTTCATCACAAAAAAAAAAATCATCCGAGACTGTGTTGGATCGGCGACTAGACTAAATTCTTGTAGGTTGGTCAATTACTCCCCTGCCGTGAAGCTGTAACAGGAATTTGCCTCGCTGATGGTAGATAAAATTTTTTTCTACAGCTTGATCAAGAAAAGACAACAAACCATCAAAAAGTTATTGACATTTAACAAACCAATGGGTTTTATGGATGTTTAGCTGTACCCAAGAGGTGATTTGAAATATCTCCTCTAATGTGCCATAACCACCGGGTAAGCTATAAATGCATCAGACTTAACAACCATATGTGCAATACGCTCATGCATGCTAGAGACTTGTAACTCTTCCCCGATTGTGTTGCCTACGATATCTCGTACAGCTAATGGTTTAGGGATAATGCCGAGAACTTTTCTCCCTCCTAGGGATGCAGCTGTTGACACACACCCCATTAACCCAAGACTACCCCCTCCATAAATCAAATTAATACCCCTCGCAGCTAATGTCCTACCAAGATCAAGAGCTGCTGTGGTAAACTCTCCATCTTTACCAAATTGCGATCCTCAAAATACGCATATATTGCGGAATCGTCGAATTGGTGTTTTCTCCATTTCTACAAGTGCTCTAATCCTGTGTAAGACACGTTAGATATTATGCTTTTCAATTGCAAGACAGGTTATGGAATGACCTATGAAAATATGCAGAATGTATATATACACCCATAAAACTCTCAAATTTTGACACATGGGGACATACTTTCGGTGGGGGTTGCTCGATGCAGATTTATCGCCCCAAGATTTGAAAAAATGAGATATGCTTTCGGCGAGGTTTGACAAAATCTACACACTTGTCTCCCACGTGAAGCATGGAAAATGGAGATACACTTTCGGTGGAGGTTGACAAAACCTCTACACTTGACTCCCACGTGTACTTATGCCATAGGGTAGTCATATGGTTTGTCAAAAAGAAAACTTGAAATTAAAACAATCAAAATCAACAAACAACAACAACACCAAAACAACATTGATAATCAGATCAAACGAAACAAGAAAAAAAATTCTACAACAACAACACACATTCAAATATACAAGTAGTTGGGATTGTGGCTCACATCTTCCTCTGGTTTTACGTCCAGTAACGGCTGAAACGCCTTCTATGAGTCGGGATTTGCTTCCCATCCAGTTTTCTTATAAACTGGCAAACAGGGTCGTTTTTAGTCAGATTCCCTAGACTATAACACTGCAATTCATCACGAAATTGTGTCCATAGATTAAGCAATTCACGCTGAACAAGTCCACAAGAATGTGACTCAAGAGTTAATAAAACATTATCCAGCGACTCATTACTCAGACCATTCTTAATAAATGTCAGTTTATCTTCTCTATTTCTGGACACAAAACCTAATGAACGACAAGTCTGGTTACAATTCCATCTAGCACATTTATAACATACTTGTAACCTTTTCGCTCTTCGCCTCTTGGCGTAGTAGCTCTTTCCTAGACCAGGCATGTATTTTGCGAGATTAATGTCCGGCTCACCGGACAATCTCACCTTGGCTTCGATAAGCCATCGGATATCAGCAGGCACATTTAAGAGCATCAATACCCAAAGTCTAGTCATCCGTACTTTATAAATTTTAAACACAGCATTTTGAGGAAGTGAAGGGAAATATTTACGAAGGTTCGATAGAAAGATATCGTCATCCATTGAAGAGGAGAAAAGGAGAGATATTACCGATAATGCGATTGAGTTTGTTCTTCTCCCAGATATGCACGTTTCAAACCTTCGAGCATTGACTTCAGCTCCCGTTTGGATGTTTCCTCAATCTGTTGCACAAATGAATTCGAAGTACGGAATAATCAAATTAAACATAACAAAGGAAAAGAAAAGAGCAGAAATGAAACTAAAGGCACATAAAAGAGATAACAACACGATAGCAAACAAAAGTAAAAAAAAAAAAAAAAAAAAAAAAACAGAAATAAGACTCAGAGTGCAAAGAGAGATAAAACTGGTCATTTGATGGTACTTCCAAAAGAGAATCTCCTCGAGACACAAAAATTGATCATTATTCCTTATTTTATTTTTCTTTTCTTTGCTTTTTTTAATTTATTTTACAAAAACATTGGGTTGCCTCCCAATAAGCGCTTGGTTTAACGTCCTCAGCCCGACGTTGGTTCCATCATGGCAGGGTCCAATCTCCGCTGTGCTTCTCTAGTGGGCTTGGGTCCTTCTTCCAACAAGAATTGGTGCATGGATATGGCTGGGCCTTGGATGTTAGCAATCGTCCACCCAATATCTATTTTGTGATCTATAAGTATTTGGACGAGTTTCTCTTCTTGTATTCGTGCAAGGCCCATTTCCATTGTAATTGGCAAAGTATCAGTCTCACCCAAGAATCTATGATTCAAATGATCTGGCAGTGACTTAAGCTCCAAGGTATTGGCTTTCATAACAGAAGGAAGGAAAGAAGTTTCTCATTAGATAAAGTAAATTTGAATGTACCAAACATCATAACTTATTGGGTTATTGCTATGGTTCTCATCTAAGCTTTGTCAACAGCTTCCGTTATTTCTTTGGACACTGTATCAAAAATCCTGACTCATTGGAATTTTTCTGCCCCTATATGCTCACTAATAGCTCCATCCAATCCATTCTCTGCGAGTTAACTCAACATATTGTTGTGTGTCAAAGAGATCAAACACGTCAACTGCAAAAACAGAATGTAAAGTCACTAGAGTACCTCATTGCCTCAAAAAATATTGAAACATATCACCTTGCGATCAAACTCCATGATGAGAGTGCCATCATGAACATCAATCTTGGTTCTAACAGTTTTCGAGAATGGTCTCCCTAAAAGAATCGGTGTTGGATTAGGAGATGTCTCATCCTCTATTTCAAGAACATAAGAGTCTGCTGGGAATACCAATTGATTCACCTGCACAAGCACATCTTCCACCACTCTTTTGGTATATGCATTAAAACGATCAGCAATTTGAATGGTAATCCCAGTTTTCGCAAAAGGTCCAAGATTTAAAGAAGCATAAATAGAATATAGCATGACATTAATAAATGCTTCTAAATCTAACATAGCTCTTTCAAACTTGGTTTTACCAATGGTGCATGGAATGGTGATCGTACCTGGATTATTGCATTTCGGAGGAATTTTCCTTTGTAGTACAGCTGAAACATCTTCCCCTACACTTACTTTCTCATTTCTTTTTAACTTTCTTTTGCTGGTGCGTAACTCCTTGAGACATTTTGTATAATGAGGTACTTGCTCGATAGCATCCAGAAGTGGTATATTTACCTCGATTTTGTGAGAAGCTTCCAGGATTTCTTGTTTTTGTTCCTCCTTCAACTTTGCAAATCTACTAGGAAAAAGTGAAGGAGAACATATGAAGGAATGGGAATTATAGGATTTACCTGAGAAGTCAGTGTTTTGTTCATGGTGGAAGTGGTGTCATCTCCTTCATCAGTTTGTGATTTCTTTGGAAGGACATTTAATTGCTCTTCATTTTGCAAAGTTATCGCACAAGAATTCTCTATTGGATTGATCACCGTTTGACAAGATAATTCTTCTGAGCCTTGGCCCTCGAATTTGCTCATGCTAGTAGCCAGTTGTTCCATTTGATTTACCAGATTTTGGATACTTGCCCCAGTTTCCTGCTGGAATTGCATTGTGTTAGTGGCAAGTGCATTAACAATATCTTCGAGAGACATACCTGAGTTTTGCGAAGCTGGTTGTGGTGCTTGATGTGGCATTGGTGGTCGTCGGCCATTGAATATGTTGTGATCTCTAGGTGATTAAAACCGTTGTGTTCGATATTGGTATGGCATTGGTAAGGCGATTGGTTGATGATTCCAGTAAATAAAATTAGGGTGATATCCCCCATCCAGCATTGTAAGTGTTAGAGAAGGGCTCATACCATTTCCTTGTTTGTCCAGGAATATCCATCCATGCATTGCTTGTTCCATAGTATTCTTCTTGTAAAAGTTGGATACATGTCGATGGATGCTCCATGGTAGAATATATGTCACATGCATAAGATTTCTGCATATCTCCTACAGCCATGTTTTTCACAAGAGAAGTTAGCTCCAAAAGTTGCTGGTCAATGTTCTGAGTGCTTACCTCATTTACACTCCAATGTAATTGTGGCTCAAATCGGCTACTGAATTGTTGAAAGTTTACTGCCATGTCTCCTAAACACAAACAAATCAGAGCCCATGTGAAAAACAACGAAAATATGAATCAACAATGAAAACGAAAAATACAAGTTCGATTAGAAAATCAATCCCCTGGTCAACGGCGCCACAAAAAATGATGCGTCTTCGAAACTAGCAAGTATACTAATCGCACAAGTAATAAAGTGATAAGTAAGATATCGTTCCCACGAGGATTGATTCTAAATGAATTTGTTATTTCCAGCAACAATTAACTAAATGGGGGGGTTTTGTTGAATGATTAACTAAATGAAATAGAGAATGCAAATTAAGAATAACAAAACAGAAGTTAATTTGAAATAAAAGATCAATGAGGGAAATCTGGTTAAGGGATCCTCTTCTAACACCAAAGATTATGGATTTGCGAATTCATCGTAGAATTGTCATCCAATTACAGCATTGAAGTATCAACGTAGATAATAACAAGATCTATTACCCCAATCTTTCCTTACTTTGTTGTTAAATAAAACAGGCTCTTTATTTAATCTCTATCCATTAAACAACCTAGAACAAGCTCTTTAAATTTAATTCAATGGATGCATTATGATAAGAAAGATAGGTTGATCTAGGCAATAAACACACAAGCTCGGATTATTTAACTTAGGTTGTATTCTCCAATTGCAATCTCTGATCACAATTTTGCTACTAAGGATTAGAAATTCAAGACAATTACGGATCAAGATTTCTACTCTAGCAATAGACAACAACAAGATTATATTCAGTTGGCCATTTCAAATACAATCAGTAAGCAATCATAAGCATTAGATATGGGAAAATACAAGCAACTTCAATTAGAGAATTGGATACAATTTCTTACACAATCAACTCACAAAATCCATATCGAGGGCTTTGAAATCACCCTCAACCAATTCAAATTTATTTACACATATTCAATCAGAATAACAAATACAATATCATACATGTGCGAGACATTCCAGAAAATGAAAGGGAAGGGAAAAACTTAGCAAATTTGATGTAATTCTCTTTGGATTGTAGTTCTTCCTCTTTCCAAGCGTCCTTTCTCCTTCAAGAACTCCAAGAGATGAAAGAATTCCAGAGCTGCAGCCTCCACCACGTTCTCCCCTCTTCAAGTTATTGAAATAAAACCCTAAAATGTGTTTAAATACTCTGCTACAGTGAATTGCTACAGTGCCCCGTATTATACATGCTACAGTGACTTGTGGAATTATATTTCTATACATCTCATACTGTTTTGATTAGAACTTTTGGTACACTGAATGGATTTATAAACCGTAAATTTCTCCAAAAAATAGACTTCGAGAGCTTTTCCAACGGTATATAACATGTTGTCGAGTTCATTGTATATCAATACAATTAAATCCGAGAAGATCACTGACTAGCAGAGGTGAAAATGAAGGGTTTTACTACATTTTTGTGCAAGTTGCTCCAAAACTCCTACAA
>SNVD02008076.1:0-32170 GCA_013180625.2 Boswellia sacra | reverse complement strand
AGATGCATATCTATTTGCAAAGCTTGTGACCGTTGTCAAAGGACAGGTAATTTAAGTGCAAAAAATCAAATGCCACAAACCCTATACTTGTTGTTGAGATTTTTGATGTGTGGGGTATTGATTTCATGGGTCCTTTTCCTTCATCTTTTGGTAATGTTTACATTATACTTGTTGTGGATTATGTTTCTAAATGGGTGGAAGCAAAAGCTACGAGAACTAATGATTCTAAAGTTGTTGTAGATTTTGTAAAATCTAACATTTTTGCGAGATTTGGAACACCAAGCGCCATAATTAGCGATAGAGGGACACACTTCCGCAACAGATCATTTGAAGCCTTGCTCAAGAAATACAACATCACTCATAAGGTGTCTACTGCCTATCATCCACAAACAAGTGGTCAAGTTGAAGTTTCAAATCGAGAAGTCAAGTCCATTCTCGAGAAGACAGTGAATCCAAACCGAAAAGATTGGAGCCTACGATTGAATGATGCACTTTGGGCCTACCGAACTGCTTACAAGACACCTATTGGTATGTCTCCGTACAGGTTAGTCTACGGTAAGCCATGCCACCTTCCAGTGGAGCTCGAACATAAAGCATGGTGGGCAATAAAGCTTTGTAACATGGAGATGGATGCTGCTGGAGAACAAAGGAAGCTTCAACTGCAAGAATTGGAGAACTTAGAAATGATGCCTATGAGAATTCCAGAATTTACAAGGAGAGAACTAAGGCATTTCATGATAAAATGATCTCCAGGAAGAATTTTGAAGTGGGACAGAAAGTTCTTTTATTTCATTCTCGCCTCAAGTTATTTCCAGGTAAATTACGATCTCTATGGGTTGGACCTTTTGTTATTACTAATGTTTTTCCCCATGGTGCAGTGGAAATCAAGAGCTTAAAAACGGATAAAGTATTCAGGGTGAATGGGCACAGGTTGAAGCCTTACTATGGAATTCAGTGGTGCAGGACATCGATGAGGTACCTCTCTACGAGCCAACTTATCTTGATGGGTGAGGATAGATAACGTCAGGCTGAGGACGTTAAACCAAGCGCTTATTGGGAGGCAACCCAATGTTTTTGAAATATAATAAAAAGAGACAAAGAAAAGAAGGTAGTATTGATCAATTTTTGTGTTTCAAGGAGATTCCTCTCATGGGCTATTATAATTGATCAGGTTTTATCTCTCTTTGCCATTTGTCTCATTTGCTTTGTTGTTTGTTTTTGACTTTCATTTGCTCTTGTTTTTTTATTTCTTTTATGTGTCTCTATTTTCTTTTCTTTTCTTTTCTTTTCTTGTGTTTAATTTGATTATTCCGTGCTTAGAGTTCAGTTGTGCAACAGCTTGAGGAAACATTCAAACGGGAGTTGAAGCCATTGTTCGAAGGTTTGAAACGTGCATATCTGGGAGAATAACAAACTCAATCGCATTATCGGTAATATCTCTCCTTTTCTTCTCTTCAATGGATGCTGATATCTTTCTATCGAACCTTCGTAAATATTTCCCTTCACTTCCTCAAATGCTGTGTTTAAAATATATAAAGTACGGATGACTAGACTTTGGGCATTGATGCTCCTAAATGTGCCTGTTGATATCCGATGGCTAATCGAAGCCAAGGTGAGATTGTCCGGTGAGCCGGACATTAATCTCGCAAAATACATGCCTGGTCTAGGAAAGAGCTACTACGCCAAGAGGCGAAGATCGAAAAGGTTACAAGTATGTTATAAATGTGCTAGATGGAATTGTAACCAGACTTGTCGTTCATTAGGTTTTGCGTCCAGGAATAGAGAATATAAACTTTCATTTATTAAGAATGGTTTGAGTAATGAGTCGCTGGATAATGTTTTGTTAACTCTTGAGTCACACTCTTGTGGACTTTTTCAGCGTGAATTGCTTAATCTATGGACACAATTTCGTGATGAATTGCAGTGTTATAGTCTAGGGAATCTGACTAAAAACGACCCTGTTTGCCAGTTTATAAAAAAACTGGATAGGAAGCAAATCCCCGACTCATAGAAGGCGTTTCAGCCGTTACTGGACGTAAAACCAGAGGAAGATGTGAGCCACAATCACAACTACTTGTATATTTGAATGTGTTGTTGTTGTCGAATTTTATTTTTTTTCTTGTTTCGTTTGATCTGATTATCAATGTTGTTTTTGTGTTATTGTTGTTTGTTGATTTTGTTTGTTTTAATTTCAAGTTTTCTTTTTTACAAACCATATGACTACCCTATGGCATAAGTACACGTGGGAGACAAGTGTGGAGGTTTTGTCAACCTCCATCGAATGTGTATCTCTATTTTTTATGCTTCACGTGGGAGACAAGTGTGGGGGTTTTGTCAACCCCCGCCGAAAGTGTATCTCCGTTTTCCCTGCTTCACGTGGGAGACAAGTGTGTAGGTTTTGTCAAACCTCGCTGAAAGCATATCTCATTTTTTTTCAAATCTTGGGGCGATAAATCTGCATCGAGCAACCCCCACCGAAAGTATGTCCCCATGTGTCAAAATTTGAGAGTTTTATGGGTGTATATATACATTCTGCATATTTTCATATGTCATTCCATAACCTTTCTTGCAATTGAAAAGCATAATATCTAACGTGTCTTATACAAGATTAGAGCACTTGTAGAAATGGAGAAAACACCAATTCGGCGATTTCACAATATATGCGTATTTTGCGGGTCGCAATTTGGTAAAGATGGAGAGTTTACCACAGTAGCTCTTGATCTTGGTAGGACACTAGCTGCGAGGGTATTAATTTGATTTATGGAGGGGGTAGTCTTGGGTTAATGGGGTGTGTGTCGACAGCTGCATCCCTAGGAGGGAGTAAAGTTCTCGGCATTATCCCTAAAACCATTAGCTGTACGAGATATCGTAGGCAATACAATCGGGGAAGAGTTACAGGTCTCTAGCATGCATGAGCGTATTGCACATATGGTTATTAAGTCCGATGCATTTATAGCTTTGCCGGGTGGTTATGGTACATTAGAGGAGATATTTCAAATCACCTCTTGGGCACAGCTAAACATCCATCGGAAACCCATTGGTTTGTTAAATGTTAATAATTTTTTTGATGGTTTGTTTTCCTTTCTTGATCAAGCTGTAGAAAAAAAATTTCATCTCACCGTCAGCAAGGCAAATGCTGGTTACAGCTTCAACTGCAAGAGAGTTAATTGACAAACTACAAGAATTCGTCTATTCACCTGATCCAACAATGGCTCGGATAAATTGGTTTGCAGAAGGCAACAAAAGGCGTCAACTGGTTTAACCCTCCATCTGTAATCTCTATTTGCTGGTTTGCTTCGTTTTTGTTTGCTTTCTTTTTAGTGTGTTTATTTGAGATTTTCATGTCGTTTCTTTTGAGCTTTTTCAGGTTATTTCTTTCGTCCCAGGTAATATTTTCTAATCTCGGTTTTTAGAGTGGTGGCTTAAAAAGTTCAAGTTCTCTTGAAGCGCATTCTGGATCTCTTCAATCCATAATGGCTGAATAAGGAGGCTAACTTCTAAACTTTGTAGACCCATTCTAACTAACTTGTTTTTGTTTGCTGACTTGTTGAACTTGTTTATTTTATGAGTGAGTTTAGTTTTGCGTAATTTAGAGTTGTTATGTGTTTTTATCTTTATCAGTTTTGATTTAAAAAAAAAAACAATTGTGGAAAACCTGAGAATGGCAGAATATGGGGTTTCTTTACCCTTTAAACGCATTCTCTCGAAATAAATCTGTAGTTTGTTTATTTCATGTTGTTTGAAGTGTTTCTTTCATAATAAAGGTATTTAGGCTGGAAACCTTAAGTCTGCGGGCTACTGGTCCTAAGGATTGTTGAAATATACAATCTTGACTCAGGTGTAACAACGCCACGTACCTCTCTTCTTGCAGTTTGTGGGTCGATGATAAGATAATGATTGAATTAAGAATAACTCTTGGAAAATGATAAATGATGCATGGATTTTGTGCTTGAAATGTTTATTGGTTTTCGCTTTGCTTTTGATTCCTTGCGCAACATTGAGCACTGAGCTATTATCACTGAGTTATTTGTTCACTTAGAGAAAGTTATGTAATTTAAATGCTTCTTCAGATTTCAATGAATTCTAGAACTTGTTTGATGGTCACTCGAGGCGAAATCCTAGACTGTGCAACATTAGGGAAATGATTTAGGCCATCTTTGGACCGTTTGAGCCTTAAGAGCAAACCTTGATTAAAATTGATCCCTAGTTACCCCTTTGAGCCTCTGTAAACCTTTTTCTTTGTTAAACTCACTAAAAGATTTCCTAATCTCAATTGAATTTGTTCCAAACAGTTTATCCCTTACCTATGAGCATGTAAATCATTCGCAATTACATTTTGAGCTATGTTCTGGTTTGGGAAGTTAGAGGAGGTTGGATTATGCCATGAGCAATGCAAGTGAGTTTTATCTGTTTTAAAAAAAAAAAGAGAAAAAAAAAAATCTGTACTTATCTTCCACGTACTTAAACATTGAGGACAATGTATTGTTTAAGTGTGGGGGAGTGGAATTGCAGTTAAAAAAAAAAAAGAAAAAAAGGAAAAAAAGAGTTCTATACCCCTGGGCGTTCTTAAAAAGAATGAAACAACAAAGTGTGGGGGTGTAGTTTCTTTTGCTTTCTACAAAAAAAAAAAGAAAAAAAAGAAAAAAG
Organism: Boswellia sacra; assembly: GCA_013180625.2. Taxonomy (NCBI): domain Eukaryota; kingdom Viridiplantae; phylum Streptophyta; class Magnoliopsida; order Sapindales; family Burseraceae; genus Boswellia; species Boswellia sacra. Next base: position 27,523 of record SNVD02008076.1, on the reverse strand, counting down.
AAAAAAAGAAAAAAAAAAGAGAGTTGAGTGTTCTGAATAAGTTTGGGAGAGTCATTTGATGAATAAGAATGAATTTTTTATGTCATGGGCTTGAGCTCCACATAATATTGAATGATTTTATGTGTTTGTGGGTGATTTGAGCCTAATTATTATCCTTATCATACCTTCACCCAAGCCAAACGTTACAAGCTTAATAAAGTCCTACTTGATCCTTGGTGTTGTGCATGTCTACATTAGTGGAGAGTGACTTGAAAAGCAAGCCTATGGAGTTCATTTATACACACATCTTCAATATTAAATATGATTCATTTTTATGCATAAACTCATCCGGGTTACAAGTGATTAGGTGAGAATGGCTCTACACACACACACTTGAGGAATTGAAGTGAAGCGAAACTAATTTTTGAGATAAAATTCTTGATCAAGTGCATTATTTTGAAGTTTCCTTGGGTTATAATTAAGTACAATCTTTGAGGCCTATTTGCAAGTTGAAGCATTGGTGTGTTTTAATTTTTCTTGATTTTGTTTCGGTTTAGTTTTGTCGTATCATTTTAGTTGCTCGAGGACTAGCAAAGTCTAAGTGTGGGGGAATTTGATAGGTGTCTATTTATGTATTACTTTTATATCATTCGTCCATGTTTCTTTGCTATATTCTTGGTATTTTTATGTTTTTGTGTGGTTTTGATGTTTGTAGGAGTTTTGGAGCAACTTGCACAAAAATGGAGTAAAACCCTTCATTTTCACCTCTGCTAGTCAACCATCTTCTCGGATTTAATTGTATTGATATACAATGAACCCGATGATGTTATATACCGTTGGAAAGCTCTCGAAGTCTATTTTCTGGAGAAATTTACGGTTTATAAATCCATTCAGTGTACCAAAAGTTGTAATCAAAACAGTGTGAGATGTATAGAAAATATAATTCCACAAGTCACTGTAGCATGTATAATACGGGGCACTGTAGCAAGTCACTGTAGCAGAGTATTTAAACACATTTTAGGGTTTATTTTCATAACTTGAAGAGGGAAAAACGTGGGAGGAGGCTGCATTTCTGGATTTCTCTCATCCCTTGGAGTTCTTGAAGGAGAAGAAGATTTTGAAAGAGGAGGAACTACAATTCCAAGAAGATTCATCTACAAAGAAGATTTTCAAAGAATTTGCTAATTTCTTTCTTTCTTTTTCAATTCTGGAATTTCTCTGTATTGTATTTGTTATTCTGATTGAATATGTGTAACTAAATTTGAATTGGTTGAGGGTGATTTCAAAGCCTTTGATATGGATTTTGTGAGTTGGTTGTGTAAGAAATTGTTATCCAATTCTCTAATTGAAGTTGCTTGTATTTTCCCATATCTAATGCTTCTGATTGCTTACTGATTGTATTTGGAATGGCCAACTGAATATAATCTGTTGTTGTCTATTGCTAGATTAGAAATCTTGATCCGTAATTGTCATGAATTTCCCATCATTAGTAGCAAAATTGTGATCAGAGATTGCAATTGGAAAATACAACCTAGGTTAAATAATCTGAACTTGTGTGATTATTGCTTAGATCAACCTATCTTTCTCATCGTAATGCTTCCATTGAATTAAACTCAGAGAGCTTGTTCTAGGTTTTTTAATGGATAGAGATTAAATAAAGAGCTTGTTTTATTTAACAACAAAGTAAGGAAAGATTGGGATAACGAGCTTGTTGTTATCTACGGTTGATAACTTCAATGCTGTAATTGGATTACAATTCTATGTTAATTCACAAATTCATATCTTGTGGCAGAGAATGAACTCTTAACCAAGTGTCTCCCATTGATTTTTCATTCAAATTTACTTTCTGTTTTGTTATTCTTTACTTGCATTCTTATTTTATTTAGTAAATCATTTAACAAAAATCCCCCTGTTTAGTTTATTGTTGCTGGAAATAACAAATTCAATTAGAATCAATCCTCGTGGAAATGATATCTACTTATCACTTTATTACTTGTGCGACTAGTATACTTGCTAGTTTCGAACGCATCATGCGATGTGCAAGTAAGTTTTCATGAAACCCAATAGAAGCAACACAATATGCAAGTTAGTTTTGATGAGACCCAATAAAAGTAGCATAATATATAAGTCAATCTTGATGAGTCTTGCAGAAGTAGCACTATGTGCAAATCAATCTCGATGTGACCTGGCAGAAGCAGCACGATATGCAAGTTAGTGTCGATGAGACCTCATCGAAGTAACATAAAGTGTAATATGCCTGATCTAGACGGTGTAAGACCCAATTGAAATAGTATAATGTATAGGCCATTCGGATGATGCTCTTAAGTTAGCACGATATGCAAGTCGCCTAGATTGGCTTTTCTATTCAACACAATATGCAAGCTGTTGAGAGAGAGAGGTAGAAACGAATTTAGGAGAAATATTTTTGTGTGTATTCCATTGTAAATAGGTGTACATATATATAGTACAATAAGAGAAAATAAAATAGGAAAGAGAGAATCAAATATGTATCTAATAGGAACACAATCCTAAATTCCTATATAGTGATTTAACACTTCCCCTCAAGTTGGAGTATAGATATTCTCGATGCCCAACTTGGAACATAGATGAAGAAAAACTTCTTTATGAACTGCCTTGGTAAAAAGATCTCTAATTTGGTCTTCAGACTTAACATAAGGTGCGATAATTTCTGCACTCATTACAGCCTCACAAATAAAGTGACAATCTACTTCGATGTGTTTAGATCTTTCATGAAAAACTGGATTGCTAGTAATATATGTTACAGCCATATTATCGCAAAATATTTTTGATGACTTTTTTAAATCAATTCCAATCTCAGTTAAGAAATTCTTGATCCACATAATCTCACATGTTGTATGAGCCATAGCACGATACTCTGCCTTTGCACTAGATCTCATAACTACATTTTGTTTTTTGCTTCTCCAAATCACTAGATTGCCTCCTAAGAAGGTACAATATCCACTTGTGGACTTCCTATCAATTTTGGATCCAGTCCAATCAGCATCAGAATACCCAACAATGTCCAACTCTTTACCTTTCTTGGAAAGAATTTCTTTACCAACGGACTGTTATAGATATCGTAGAATTCTACATACCGCCTCCCAATGGATCTTCTTCGGATTTTGCATATACTGACTAACTGCTCCTACTGCAAAAGTAATAGCAGGTCTAGTGACAGTAAGATAAATCAACTTTCCCACAAGGCTTCTATATCTTTTCTTATCTTCAAAATCTGGACTGCTGTCACCATCCAATATTACATTAAGATCCATAGGGGTCTCTATTGGCTTAGATCCTAACATACCCGTCTCATCAAGTAAGTCTTGCACATACTTTCTCTGAGACAAAATGATACCTTCTTTACTCCTTAAAACTTCAATACCAATAAAGTATCGGAGTTGCCCAAAGTCTTTTGTTTGAAAATGTGTCTTTAGTTATCTTTTCACTTCTTTTGTGCCATTATAACCACTTCCAGTCACAATGATATCATCTACATACACCACAAGTATAACTACCTGATCTTGTATGTTTAACAAATACTGAGTGATCAGATTGACAACGGGAGAAGTTGATCGAAGCCAAAAAACCACTCAATTTTTCAAACCAAGCCCTAGGTGACTGCTTCAGACCATATATAGCCTTCTATAACTTACAAACAGATTTGGTTAACTCCCCCTAAGCAACAAATCAAGGTGGTTGCTCCATATAAACCTCCTCATGTAAATTACCATACAAGAAGGCATTTTTTACATCCAACTGGAAGAGGGGCCAGCTAAAAAACACTACGAGAGAAATGAGAATGTGGACTGAATTGAGCCTGGCAACAGGAGAAAAAGTCTCACCATAGTCAACACCATAAGTTTGAGTGTACCCTTTAGCAACAAGATGGGCTTTTAAGCGTTCAATAGTACCATCAGGATGATATTTGATAACAAAGAACCAATGACAACCAACCACTTCTTTACCGTCTGGTAATTTTTGTAACTCCCATGTACCACGATCACAGAGAGTTGACATCTCATCTTTCATAGCTTTCCTCCAGCCAGGATAAGCCAAAGCTTCCTAGTAATTTTAAGGAATAGAAACCACAGACAAACACAAAGCAAAGGAGCGAGCAAACAATGATAAGGCATTAAAAGAGACAAATTGAGAGATAGGATACCTCTGAGAATTTCTAGTACCTTTGCGAAGAGCAATAGGGAGATCAAGATCAGAATACTCATTTGTAGGAGGAGTCAAATCTGGAGTAAAAGCAGAAGCTTGAGTGATGAGCAGATCAGTGAGCGGTAAATCATCTTGTGTAGCACGCGATTGATGTGGCTTTCGCCTAGAATAAACTATGAGTGGTGGAGTTGAGGCATACAGTAGAACTGACACCGATATTGGAGGATCAATTAGAGCAGTATCAAGTCTAGAACCACTCGATGAAAAATATGGTGTGGTGATGAACACTTAAATATGCATGTTTAATAAGAGTTTAGTTCATCATATTGCATTAATAGTGTCATTAAATTCCTCAACTTAAGCATATTTGTAGCATTTGCATCTTTGGAATTAATTTCTCTTAATTTTGTTTTGTTACAGGTTCGGTAAAATGGGCATAACTCTCTTTTTATAGATCAGAATGGTGCAATTCTTAATGTTTTGGAAAGCTGATTCAATTGTCTACAAGATTGCATTTCACAAGCATTATCAAATTCGGGCTCTTAGTGGATCAAAATTGGGCTTGAAGTGAACCCATCTACAGTCTCGGCCCAGTCTGACCAGGCCTCAGTATTTGGACCGTATCTCTCAAAATACGTATCCAAATTGTACAAATCAATATGTTCTAGAAAGCTGAGAGAAATATCTACAACTTTCATGAAGACATGTGATTAAAATTCAAAACATTTCGATGTCAAAATTGATGGTCAAAGTCGGTGCCTAATGATCCCAATTGTCGAAGATATTTACAACTAATATTTGACAATTATGCCCTTGTAATTTGACAAGTTTGCCCCTGGATGTATCTATAAATAGAGGTGCCTTGTGACCCATTATGGCATCTTGGCCTTGGCTGGAACATTTTGGCTTTGGCTAGGATCTTGTATTGTTTTTTGTGTGTTTATGTTATTAATGAATTTCCTTTTTCTTGCATTTTATTTTCTTTCTATTATAATGTTCTTCTAATTTCTCTTTTGCTAAGGTGAAAGGGTGGAACCCTTGATATGAGAATGAGAATTCTCTAACCCTTAATATGTGCTTAATAATCTTAATCTTATCATGTTTATTCAATATGATTTATATTTAATTTCTTAATCAATCTTGACACCGCTCGTAAAGTGGAGGTCTTGATCCATTGTCGACAATCCTTGGCACATCAAATGCTTGGATCCTTTCTAGATGATGTATGGTTCTTCCTTACCGACACAAATCTAGTTAGGAACCTTGATTTGTTGTAGACATATGGTGATTGGCACTTGGATGCTTGAACCCATTTACAAGAAGTGGTATAAATATTGGTAATGAAACAAATATAATTCATATAACTAAAATGGGTTAATTATCCTTTTTTGAAATATCAAGGGCGGATCCTCTAACCTTAGCCTTCATTGTTATTGTGTTAATTCCTCTTGTATTTTAATTATTCTATTGTTTATGAACTTTTTATTTTATTTACTATGGTAGGTTCTACCACCTTATGAAATTGTCTTTAATTTACTATGGTTGGTTATACCACCTATTTCCATGGATGGTTTTACCTCCTCTTGCTTTTTGTTTTATATTTAAACGGTCGGTAATACCACCTACCATCTTACATATTTATTGATATTATCTTGTCGTTTCTTTGAATTATTCACACCATATTTGCTTATCTTATAATTTGTAACGCTAAAATTCCCTTCCTCGTGGATCGACCTCGGACTCACCGGGTTTATTACTTCGACACTCCTATACTTGGGAGACAATCCTATTTTCGGATGTGTCATGTGGACTTAGAAAAGGTGACATCTACACTGACAAAAGTTTTTCTCAAGCTAGGGCCAAGACATTTGTAACCCTTCTGAGTTATACAATACCCAAGAAAAATACATTTGGTGGACCGAGGAGACAGTTATACAATACCCAAGAAAAATACATTTGTAACCCTTATAAAGATGGACAAAACAAACACAACCAAAAATACGAGAAGGAAGAGGAAAAGCAGGTTGATTAGGGAATAAGATGGAGTATGGAGATTGAAAATTAAGGACAGAAGAAGGAACCCGATTAATAAGGTAACAGGCGGTAAGTAAAGCCTCTCCCCAATATTTTGATGGGACTTTCATATGAAATAACAAAGTGTGAGCCACATCTAACAAATGTCTATTTTTTGCTTAGCAACTCCATTCTGCTGAGGGGTGTAAGCACATTATGTTTGATGTAAGATTCCATTAGTGCTACGAAAAGTAGATAATGAGGAAGAAGTATATTCTAAAGCATTATCAAAACGTAGAACTTTAATAGAAATACAAAACTGAGTCTTTATTTCATTGTAAAACGTTTGAAACATACTAGGGACCTTATATCGATCTTTTAACAAATACAACCAAGTAACTCTAGAATGATCATCCACAAAGGATACAAAATATTTAAACCGATGACTATTAGTAACTCGACAAGGACCCCATACATTTGAGTGAACCAAATCAAACGGTTGGTCACTAATTTTATTGACTTGACTACGAAACGAAAAATGAGAATGCTTACCTAACTGACAAGACTCACATTCAATTTAAGTTGGATTAGAAAAACCCATATGATGAAGCAATTTATTTGAAGGGTGACCTAAACGATAATGCCATTGTTCTAGACAGACAAAAGAAGCAAAAGCTATATGAGAGTACGAAAGTGCTTTGAACAAGTGATAAATGTCATTCTTTTCATGCCCGCCACCAACCATCTTCCTCGTACCAAGATCCGAAAAAATACAATAGGATGGAAAAAAAGTGACTGAGCAATTTAAATTCTTAGTTAACTGGCTAACGGATAAAAGATTAACAGGAAATCTAGGAACATGTAACGCTGAAGATAAATGAAAACTAGATGTATGAATGGTTCTAGACCCTTGTACTTGGGTTTTAGAACCATCAGCAAGAACAACTGATGACTGTTTGTTAGAAGGGATAAATGAACTAAAAAGAGAATCATTACTAGTCATGTGAGAAGAAGCTCTAGAGTCTATAATCCAATAATATGGGTACGAAGAAGAAAATAAGGCAATGGACCTAACTAATTGGACTAAGGAAGTGGAAGGCTCACCGGCTGGTTGACTTTCAGATTTCTTAGCAGACAGCGTAGAAGGTGGAGCGTAAGAGTTAGATAAATTACCAACGGAAAGACGCTCCTCAGAACTTTGATTTGCCCATTCAGGTTTTTCAAACTTATCCCAACACTTTTCTGAATGATGATTAAGTCTACCACAATGGGAACAAGGAACTCTTCCACCTCGACCTCTAACACGCCCTCTACTCCGTCTAGAAAAGGATCCTCTACCTCGACTACCAAACACAACTAAGGCAAAGGCCTCCTAATTACGTTGAGAGGTGGGTAACCGTTGGAGTCGAGCATATGCAATTTTAAGAGTTGGGAGATCTTTCTCAGTTAAGATACTATTCTTAGCACTTTCATAGATAGGATTTAAGCTAGACAGGAACTTAACAACAAATAATTCTTCGCGTTGTTTACATAATGTCTCAACATCAGTAGTAATAGGATGATAAGAGTTAAACTAACCCACTAATCCTTCGATTTCTCCTAAATATTCACTTCACATTCTAGCACCCTGCTGATAAGAAAATAAAGTAGAGTAAACATAAAAAATGTTAGAGACATTTTGAGAGCCGCCAAACTTGTCTTCAAGTGAATTCCACAACTCTTTGGTAGTATCAACCCATATCACAATTGCCACAAGTGATGGCTCCATACTGTTCCACAACCATGTAATAATCAAATTGTCTTCCGGAATCCATTTAGCATACTCATTTGAATAAGACACTGGAGGATCTTGTGTAAGATAATTATGTTTCCCTTGGCCAATCAAATATTTGGTTACTACTTTTACCCATAACTTGTAATTAGAGTCATTCAATTTTACGGCTGTGACGGAGCCACCAACTACAGGAGGATTAGAAGACAGTTGAGAAGCCATGGAAACCTCAAACACAATTTTTCAATCAGACTCAGATTAGACTGCAATTTTCTGACGATCGAAAAATTTTTTCAGCGACTGAACAGATTGTTTTTTAAACACAGACAAAGAGGTTTTGTTCACCAGTGACCGATGACTTTAATAAAGTGATTTTCGGCCATATTTGAACCAAGTAGCAGATTTTCAGGTGATCAAAAAATTTTTTCGACAAAGTTTTTTGATGGACGTAGAGGGCTTTTGGTCACCGACGATCGACGATCTCAGACGTGCAGGCGGTGACTGTCACTGCTGATCGAAGGTGGCTGATTTGGGTTGATGAACAGTGATAATAACAAACGATTTTTGGGCGATTTAAAGAGTTTTCGGTGGGATTATGGTGATGATGATGAAGGGAAGAATGATAGGGACGGCCCGATCTACAAGTTGATGTATTTGGTGATGGGTGATGCGCTAGTGGCCGGTGATGAACAGTAACTCCGATGATGAACAGTGACGAACAGTGACTGTTTTTAGGGTTTATGGGATTTATGATGAATTTTGTGGAACGAAGTTAGGCTCTGATACCATGTTGAGAGAGAGGGAGAAACGAATTTAGGAGAAATATTTTTTGTGTGTATTCCATTGTAAATAGATGTACATATAAATAGTACAATAAGGGAAAATAAAATAGGAAAGAGGGAATCAAATATGTATCTAATAGGAACACAATCCTAAATTTCTATATAGAGACTTAACACAAGCTATATGGATCAGGTAGCCTAATCTCAATGAGATGCCTTTCAAGTAGTATGATGTGCAAAAGCAACTTCATCTCAATGAGATCTCCTGGGGTAGCACGATGTGCAAAGTCAGCTATGTCTTGATGAAACTTCTTTTAAGCAGAGCGATGTGCAAAAGTAACTACCATAAAGAAGGCATCTCATTTGTACAAGGATGTTTACCTCCAAGAAGGAATCTCCCTTGAAGAAGGCATCCACCTTGAAGAAGAAACCTCCCTCGAAGAAGGCATCCACCTTGAAAAGGCATCTCCTTTGAAGAATGAAGTTCACCATGAATAAGGAATTTCAAGTCTACGCTAAAGAAAGGATTTTGAAGAAGAAATTTGATGTTCACCCTGAAGAAAGTATCTCCATTAAAGAAGACATCTACTTTGAAGAAAAAATGTCGCCTTTGAAGAGCATATCTACCTTGAAGAAAGAATTCGAAGTCCAACTTAAAGAAGGGGTCTTGAAAAGGAAATGTGAAGTTCAGCTTAAAAAGGACATCCACCTTAATGAAGGAAGTTCACCTTGAGGAAGGGACTTGAAGAAGAAAAATTTAGAAAGAAATTTGAGCCACGTGGAAGGATAGATTTTCGATAATCGGACCTACATCAAAATAATTACTGAACTTGCAAGAATGGTGAAGAAATCCCTAGTGAGAATGAGAATCAACAACAAGATAAAGAACTTTCCAGTGAAGAGAATGACGAATACAAAAGAAGTCCAGAATGAGAACTGTTATGACCCAACAGACCAGAAGAAATCAAGAATAGAAGTATGAAAAATACTTAGAAAAGGGGCATGAAACCTAACAAATGCAAAGTTTAAAGAGATTAAAGAAAGTATGACTGATACTTAGCCGAAGGTATAAGGACCCTGAGGCAGTGCATAATAGAAGTTTTCGCAGTTAGCATGCATTAGAAGGAAACCCTAAGAAGTAGCTATACTCAAGAGTGTTTTGAGCCTTTAGAATAGGCAAAAGCCTTAAGAAGAGGTGCACTAAAGAGTGTTGCAAACCCTAAAAAGTAGGTGGACTTAAAAGTATTTTAAGCCCTTAGAATAGGCACAAGCCCTTATAAGAGGTGTACTGAAGAGTATTGAAAACCATAAGAAGTAAGTGCACTTAAGAGTGTTTTACGCCTTTAGAAAAGGCACAAGCCTTAAAAAGAGGTACATCAAAGAGTATTGAAAACCCTAAGAAGTAAGTACACTTAAGATTATTTGAAGCCCTTAGAATAGGCATACTAAAGAGTGTTACCAAACTCTAGGAAGTAGATGCACTAAAGAGTGTTTCATCGTAGCATCAAAAGGATGCTTTCTACCCTTAGATGGGCACATTAGCTCTTGAATGGGTATATTCGCCCTTAGATGGGCACATTAATTAGCCCTAGAATGGGTGCATCCACCCTTAGATGGGTATATTAACCCATGAATGGCTACGTCCACCTGTAGATGGGCACATTAGCCTTCGAATGGACACATTCACCCTTAGATAGGCACATTATCCCTAGAATGGGCACATCTGTCCGTAGATGGGTATAGTAACCCTTGAATAGGCACATCCACCCTTAGATGGGTAAATTAGCCCTCGAATGGACATATCCATCCTTAGATGGGTATAGTAACCCTTGAATGGGTACATCCACCCTTAGATGGATACATTAGCCCTTGAATGGGCATATCTATCCTTAGATTGGCATAGTAAGCCTTGAGTGGGTATATCTGTCCTTAGATGGGCATAGTAAGCCTTGAGTGGGCACATTCACCCTTAGATGGGCATAGTAAGCCTTGAGTGGGCACATTCACCCTTAGATGGGCACATTAGCTCTTGAATGGGCACATCTGCCCTTAGAATGGGCATCTCAGACTTTGAATGGGTAGCACCTTTTATAAGAATAGAAGGAGAGAAATAAGATGATGAGAAAGTCTGACAGAATGAAAATGAAGGCAAATATGTCAAGATAGAAGAAAGAAAGACGGAGCGAGAGTAATTTGTCGATTTTTTCATCTCGCAAACTTCTCCAAAGTAGGGGGTAAATTATAGACCCTAAATTTTTGAGGCTCGATGAGAAATAATGATGAATGTTAAGTAATAGAAATGACTAAAATGCCATTGGAGGCTAACCAAGGAAAGTTGAGAGGGAATCATTAAAACGTCTAAAAAATTGATATGTAAATTAAAAAATTCACATAAATTAATCCAAGAGAAATTTGATGATGAGTCATGTACTGTTGTGAAGCTACGAATGTCTAATTTTCGTAGAAATTTACAAATCACAAATCAGAGTTGAACTCGAAAAGTTATAAGCGATTCAATAGAGAAAGGTCAGGGGGGACTACATTACAAAATTGTAATATAAGAAGGGTTGAAGGTTAAATAGCCGGTGCATTGTTCATGCAATACTATTCATGCAGTATTGTTTATTCGAGTCCTACATTGGTTTTTATCACTTTTTCATTCGAAGAAAAGCCCATATAAGCCCACATTAGGCACACTTTGCAAGACATCCATAAATCCTCTCTTTTTTCCCCTCGATAACGTACTTGTGAGAATTCTAAGGAATCCTTTCTAGTCAAATATTTTTCGAGCATTTTATATTGTTCTAAACTCAGAAAGGGTAAGTTCATCCGAATCCCAAGATTGGTTTTTCCTCACTTTTTTCACTTCAAGAAAAACTTATATAAGCCCACCTTGGGCACACTTTGCAAAATATCTAGAAATTCTCTCTTTCTCTTCCTCTAGGACACACGAGAATTCTAAAGAGTCCTTTCTACTCTAATATTTTTTAAGTATTTTATATTGATCTAAACCTGGAAATGGTACATCCTTTAAACAGTTTTCTCTTCTCCTTAATATTTTCTTCTTCATTTTTCTTGCTTAGAATTAAGCATGTTTAGTTTATTTATGCTTAGAATAAGCAAGTTTAGGATTTTATAAAATTGTTTAATCCTTTATTTGTTTTACAAAGTGGAAATTCTTGTCAATGTAAGTCATTCTTCCTTTCCTTATTTAAAAGCATGAATAGAGATTTTATTTCTTTGTGAATGCTTAGAATCATACTTAGGAGTATATGTCTAGAATCACTCTTAATAGCACATGATTAGAATCATGCTAGGTACAGAACTTATGAATGCTTTAAAGTATGCAAGGAAATAGCATAGAATAGGTATGAATTACCTTAATTACCCTTGAATGATTTGGTTAAGCTAGAATAACTTGGATTGACTTTGATTGAATGAATTAAGCTAGAAATGCCATGTTTAGGCTAGAAACGCGATGATTTATTATAAATAGGTATAAATTATGCTAGAATCGCAAAAGATGGAATTACTATGATAGAATTATCAAATCTAGATCGAAGTTCTATGATTATAGATTATGGCTTTGTATTTTGATTAATTGATATATAAGAATGTATGATTATACTATGATTAGAAATATGATTAGGATGATGCCATGAAGTGATGGTAGACTCACATTGATGGTGAGGGACCATTACTTAGAATGAATGCTCTATTGAATGAATATTTGAATGATGCCATGTAAGAAGCTTAATAGAAATTGAATAGACTCACATACAGTGATGAGGAATTCATTATCTATTGTGTTTCAAATTGTTTATTGAATATATGATCATATTCGAAGTATTTATTTATTTTGTTAAGAATAAAGCAATGTAATCCTTCTTCATTACCCCTATGTATGATGGAAATGTAATATATTCTCCTCCTACTTTCTTTGTATGAATATACAACTGCTATCAGTGAAATCACCTTACATGCCTTAAAGAATATAAAATGGAATGTGCACATAAAACTAACAACTTAAGTGAACTGTAGGTAAACACGAGATATTCTAATTTGGTATACCCCAGTGGAGACCAGATCTTGATCTGGGTGGGTTGAATAACTCGTACCTAACTTTCCAAACCCATCTTTGAAGGGATGAGGGTAGTTTAGGTCCCGAAGTAAGGGATCGAATTACCCCTATTCATTCCCAATTGAATAATTGGGTGACGACTCCATTTCTCTGGACGTGTCCTAGCTCATTTGTGCTCCTTTGAGTCCCAAAAGAGGCTTTGACATAGTGTCGTGGTTGCAAATGCTCTAGCAGGATGAAAGTCTAGTTCACAAACTTATAGAAACTATTTTATCACCACTCGAGGCAAAATCCTGGGCTTCACAACATAGGGAAGTGATATAGGCCTTTTTTGGATCGATTGAGCCTTTCAAGCCTCCCTATATTTACTTCATTGTCACTAGTGTACCTTATAGTTTCCTTTATCAAACATAATGGATGAAATCTCAAAGATTGCGAGTACAAATGGAAGAAGTTGATGCTCTCAATTAAATCCTAGAATGGTTGGATGACAATGGGTGAGATAACCTTATAGTTTCCTTTATCAAACCTTGACCCTAGCTTATCATTATAAGCTTGATAAAGCCGTAATGATCACTGATGTTATAATGAGCCTACATTAGTGGAAAATGATGTGACAAGTGGACTTATGGTAGCCCTTTTATCTTTAGAGATTGATCACTGGTTTCTATTTGTGTAAAGCTATATGAGTTTCAACAAGTATTATTGGCTATACATACACACGAAGAATCTTGAATGAAGCAATTATAACATTAGAGTAAAAATTATGAACAATCATAATGTCAATGAATTACCTTTAAGCTGTCGAATTTTAGAAATATTTGAAGAATTCAAATGTGAATTAAATTGATGCACATCTCACATTAGCATTTTAACTTCTTGTTGGATGATATTTGATGTGTTAAAAACATGTTAAGAAGAAGAAAATCTGCGAGTAGTTCCCATCAATGTTATCTAAGAAGGCAACCTTACCACTAATAGTGAAGAAGCAAGATATATGGAAGAAGTTAGTCATTTCGTCTAGCATGGATGCCTACAAAGACACAAGAGAAATGACCTTAAAGCTAGAAGAACAAATTCCCCAAGATAGTACAAAACTTTTCATACAGGAGGCAAAGAATTTCCCATTCATCTTGAGAAAGGAAAGAGGCAAACAGGCAAAGAATTACCCTAATCATTTTGAAAATCATGGGAGATAAAACTATTTCAGTCATCTCGAAAGAAGTGTAAGAAATGGTGCTAGAATAGATAGCCTCTCTTGTAGCCAAATCTGAAGAAGAAAAGAGAACAAAAATAAGAAAAAGCCCGCTAAGTTAAAAACCTAAAGGGGCAGCTTAGGCAAAAGTTAGGGCAGAGACAAAAAAAAAAAAGAAAAAAGCCTACTAAGTTGAAAACTAGCTTAGGCAAAAGTTAAGGCAGAAAAAGAAAAAAGAAGATAAAGCCCGCTAAGTTCAAAACCAAAAAGGGAGGCTTAGGCGAAAGTTAGGGCAAGCTCGCTAAGTCAAAAATCTAAAATGGTGGTTTAGGCAAAAATTAAGGCATAAGAAAAAAAAACCACGCTAAGTTAAAAACCTGAAAGGATGACTTATGCAAAAGATAGGGTTAAAAGGAAAATACCTGAGGAAGTGGAAGACTACTACTAAATCTCTGACTAGGATTGATCCTAATGGGATCCAAGCCAATCAATATCTCGACAAGAATCAAATAAGCTATCATGAAATCGATTCCCATCTAAGGAGTGATGATCACAATATGTAGGTCTCTCATTAAGACCATCTGGCAAAACCAGTAGAAACCATGCGAGAAGGTAGAATTGAAAAAGGCGATGCTAGCCAAATGAGATCCTAGTCATCATCTCAAACAAAGGCATGATTGAAGATAATATCACTCTACCACCTTTGGTGTAAATGCCCATGGTAGAAATTTAAAAGCTGAAGAAATCACCAAGACGAGATATTGATGGTGTCTTAGTAGTAGGCAGAATAATGCTCTCAGAACTGGAGGAATAAACACTGAGTATAGCAAAAAATTCCTCATACATAAGGCAAGCTTTTGCCCATTTAAGTGGAAGACATGGTCATAAGAATCCCAAAAGGTCGTTCACTCTTTTAAAAAAGGAATGTCGAGCTTCACATGTTAAAGGAAATTCAAATTGCAGAGACTGTTGGATTCAAGTCGCTTCCAGTCATCATCCTTTAGAAGCTTCAAGAAAGGCTAAAGAATTGAGACATTTCAAAAATCGAGGAGAGAAGCTTTGGAATATGTAAAGAGAAATAGAAGGGTGAAAGAGACGGCTAAGGGCGACAGTTCATACTCATCATCACCAACATCAATTGAATACATAGCAACCTGAGCCTGTTGACGTTCAACGTCTCACTCTAGACACTCAGTTTGCCGACGACCCATCTAGTCCAAGCAAGAAGCATATAGTTATAAAAATAGATAACATGCATATATGAATCATAAATCCTTTTCTTATAGGAAACATGATCCAAACTGAAGCATAGTTCAAAGTGATCAGGTTTTGCAAAATCACCACGCATTATGAAATACTGGGGGTAAGCACAAAGGAAATGGGCTCAACACCTAGAGGAATAGTAGTAACGGAACAATGTGCAAGATAGCTTTGATAAGACCCAATCAGAGCAACACGATGTGCAAGTCAATCTCGGTAGGACTTGGTAGAAGTAGCACGATGTGCAAGTCAGTCTCGATGGCACCAAATAGAAGTAGCATGATCAGCAAGTCAGTCTCGATGATACCTACAAAAGCAGCCTGATGTGTAAGTCTGTTTCGATGAGACCTAATAGAAGTAGCATGATGTGCAAGTTAGTCTCAATAAGACCCAGCAAAAGCAGCATGATGTGCAAGTCAATCTTGATGAGGCTTAATAGAAGTAGCACAATGTGCAAGTCAATCTCGATGAGACGTAGTAGAAGCAGCATGATATGCAAGTTAGCTTTGATAAGACCTAGTAGAAGTAGCATGATATGCAAGTCAGCCTCTGATAAGTGTCTATTTATATATCATTTTCATATCAATTCGTCCATGTTTCTTTGCTATATTCCTTGGTATTTTTATGTTTTTGTGTGGTTTTTGATGTTTGTAGGAGTTTTGGAGGAACTTACACAAAATTGGAGTAAAACCCTTCATTTTCACCTCTGCTAGTCAACCAATTTCTTGGAGTTGATTGTATCGATATACAATTAACCCGATAACATGCTATATACCATTGAAAAGCTCTCGAAGTCTATTTTCTGGAGAAATTTACGGTTCACGAATTTATGTAGTGTACCGAAAGTTGTGATAAAAATGGTATGAGAAGTGTATATTTGTAATTCCATATATCACTGTAGCATGTTATTAAATACGGGGCACTGTAGCAAGTTACTGTAGCAGAGTATTTAAACACATTTTAGGGTTTTATTTTCATAACTTGAAGAGGGGAAAACGTGGGAGGAGGCTGCATTTCTGGATTTCTCTCATCCCTTGGAGTTCTTGAAGGAGAAAGAAGATTTTGAAAGAGGAGGAACTACAATTCCAAGAAGATTCATCTACAAAGAAGATTTTCAAAGAATTTGCTAAGTTCTTTCTTTCCTTTTCAATTCTGGAATTTCTCTGTATTGTATTTGTTATTCTGATTGAATATGTGTAACTAAATCTGAATTGGTTGAGGGTGATTTCAAAGCCCTTGATATGGATTTTGTGAGTTGATTGTGTAAGAAATTGTTATCCAATTCTCTAATTGAAGTTGCTTGTATTTTCCCATATCTAATGCTTATGATTGCTTACTGATTGTATTTGGAATGGCCAACTGAATATAATCTGTTGTTGTCTATTGCTAGATTAGAAATCTTGATCCGTAATTGTCATGAATTTCCAATCATTAGTAGCAAAATTGTGATCAGAGATTGCAATTGGAAAATACAACCTAGGTTAAATAATCCGAACTTGTGTGATTATTGCTTAGATCAACCTATCTTTCTCATCGTAATGCTTCTATTGAATTAAACTTAGAGAGCTTGTTCTAGGTTGTTTAATGGATAGAGATTAAATAAAGAGCTTGTTTTATTTAACAACAAAGTAAGGAAAGATTGGGATAACAGAGCTTGTTGTTATCTACGGTTGATAACTTCAATGCTGTAATTGGATTACAATTCTATGTTAATTCACAAATTCATATCTTGTGGCAGAGAAAGAACCCTTAACCAAGTGTCTCTCATTGATCTTTCATTCAAATTAACTTCTGTTTTGTTATTCTTAATTTGCATTCTTATTTCATTTAGTTAATCATTCAACAAAACCCCCCCCTGTTTAGTTTATGTTGCTGGAAAATAACAAATTCAATTAGAATCAATCCTCGTGGGAACGATATCTACTTATCACTTTATTACTTGTGCGACTAGTATACTTGCTAGTTTCGAACGCATCAAGTTTTTGGCGCCGTTGCCGGGGATTGATTTTCTAATCAATTTGTTATTCTGTTTTTACTACTGATTCTTGATTGTTATTTCCTGATTGTTTGTGTTTAGGCTTTTATGTCCGAGGGAGAAGCGGATCACGACTTAAGAGAATTAAGGAGTTTCTCCAATCCTCGAATTTAAGGCTAAATCGGTCAATTTCAACTCCACCTCCAGAATTTGACCTTGCACGACATACTTCCCTCCCATCTTCTTGCAGTTCAATCAAATCTGAATCGGAAGCAATGGCGATGGAAAACGATCAGACTCTTAAGGAGTTAGCGGCTCCAATTATTGATCAACAACCGCTATGCATAAGCACCAATTTTGAGATAGATTTTGAACTTAAATCTGGACTGATTCATCTCTTGCCTACATTTCATGGTTTTGCAGGAGAGGATCCGAACAAACACCTCAAAGAATTTCATGTGGTATGCTCAAGTATGAAGCCAACCGGCGTTTCTGAAGAGCAAATTAAATTGAGAGCTTTCCCATTCTCATTAGCAGATTCGGCAAAAGATTGGCTATACTACCTACCACCAGGTACCATTACCACTTGGAATGAGATGAGTAAACTCTTTTTGGAGAAATACTTTCCAGCCTCGAAAGTTACAAATATTAGAAAAGATATTAGTGGCATTCGACAACACAATGGAGAATCACTTCATGAATATTGGGAGAGATTTAAGAGGTTATGTGCTAGCTGTCCAAACCACCAAATTAGTGATGGACTCCTAATTCAATATTTCTATGAGGGTCTCCTACCCATGGAAAGGAGTATCATTGATGCTGCTAGTGGTGGAGCACTAGTTAATAAAACACCGAACGTGGCAAGACGTTTGATTAGTGACATGGCAGCGAACTCCCAACAATTCAGCAGTCAATTTGAGCCACAACTACCAAAAAGAGTAAATGAGGTAAGTACTTCAAACATTGAACAACAACTTTGTGAACTTACCTCTCTTGTAAAAAAAATTGCTGTAGGACATATGCAGCAATCTTATGCATGTGGGGTATGTTCTGCCATGGACCATCCAACCGACATGTGTCCAACTTTGCAAGAAGGAGATACAGAACAAGCCAATGCCATGGGTGGATTTCCAGGACAACCAAGGCAAAGGTATGACCCTTTCTCTAATACTTACAATGCTGGATGGAGAGATCACCCTAATTTAAGATATGGGAATCATCAACCAATTGCCCCAAATGCCATACCAAATCGACCACCAGGTTTCAATCAACCAAGGGTGCAGCAACCATTTCAAGCACAACCACAACCAGCACCACAAACAGCTCCACAAAATTCAGGTATGTCTCTCCAGGATATTGTTAAAGCACTTGCCACTAACACAATGCAATTTCAGCAGGAAACTAGGGCAAGTATCCAAAACCTGGAAAATCAAATGGGACAATTGGCCACTAACATGAGCAAATTTGAGAGTCAAAGCTCAGGAAAATTACCTTCTCAGCCGGTGATCAATCCAAGAGAGAATGCTAGTGCTGTAACTTTGAGAAGTGGGAAGCAATTAGAGATTCCACAAAGAAATCACAAACTGATGAAGGGGATGACACCACTCCCACCATGGATAAAACATCATCTTCCTAAGGTAAATCCTAAAACCCACATTCCTTCATATGTTACTCCTCCACCTTTTCCTAGCAGATTTGCAAAATCAAAGAAGGAGGAACAAGAACAGGAAATCCTGGAAACTTTTCGCAAGATCGAGGTAAACATACCACTTCTGGATGCTATCAAGCAAGTGCCTCGTTATGCAAAATTTCTCAAAGAGTTATGCACCAACAAGAGGAAGTTGAAAGGAAATGAGAAGGTAAGTGTGGGGGAAAATGTTTCAGCTGTATTGCAAAGAAAAATTCCTCCGAAATGCAAAGATCCAGGTACGTTCACCATTCCATGCACCATTGGTAATACCAAGTTTGAAAGAGCTATGTTAGATTTAGGAGCATCTATTAATGTCATGCCATATTCTATTTATGCTTCTTTGAATCTTGGACCCCTTGCGGAAACTGGTATTGTAATTCAACTGGCTGATCGTTCTAATGCATATCCCAAAGGAGTTGTGGAAGATGTGCTTGTGCAGGTAAATCAATTGTTTTTCCAGCAGACTTCTATGTTCTGGAAATGGAGGATGAGACATCTCCCAATCCAACACCGATTCTTTTGGGGAGGCCATTCTGAAAACTACCCGAACGAAGATTGATGTTCATGATGGCACTCTCACCATTGAGTTTGATGGCGAGGTGATTCGTTTCAATATTTTTGAGGCAATGAGGTACCCTAGTGACTTGCATTCTGTTTTTGCAGTTGATGTTATTGATTCTTTGGCACAACAACTTTTTGAGTTAACTCGCAAGGATGCATTGGAAGTAGCCATTAGTGAGCACATAGGGGCAGAAAATTCCAGAGAATCGAGGAAGTTGATACAAGTGTCTAAAGAGTGGAGGAAGCTGTGGCAAGCTTGGATGAGACTATAGCTATCACCACAAACAGGTATGATGTTTCGTACATTGAATTGCCTTTATCTAATGAGAAACTTCTACCTTCCGTGATGAAAGCACCTGCCTTGGAGCTTAAGCCTCTTCCAGATCATTTGAAGCATGTATTCCTAGGAGAGAAAGATACTTTGCCAGTCATAATAGCAAAGGGTCTTGCACCATTACAAGAAGAGAAACTCATCCGAGTGCTCCGAGATCACAAAACGGCTATTGGGTGGACAGTCGCTGACATCAAAAGTATTAGCCCAGCCATATGCATGCACCGTATCTTATTAGAAGAAGGATCCAAGCCCACTCGAGAAGCATAGCGGAGGTTGAATCCTCTAATGATGGAAGTTGTCAAGAAAGAAATCCTGAAATTGTTAGTGTTAGCCCTAACGCTACATGATAATTTTGATGATAACAATACACATTGATTAATTGAGATTTACTAACATGTTTATTTATGTGCAAGAGTAAGATCATTGAAATAATTTTAAAATCAAGAAGAGGCTTATTAAAATGAAGTGTTGAAGCTAAGGAGAAGACTACATGTTAAAGGCACCAAAGTTTTAGAACAAGGATTGACTCAAGGAATGTGACACATGAGCAATGTTCAATCAATTGGTCATATATTTCTCTACAAATGTCCAAATAACATGATTCTTAAGCCTTTGGAAAGCTTACTCAATTTATAACATTTCTATGTTTTAAAGAAATTCAAATTTCAAGTGTAAGGTTGTCCAAATCATCATGCAAGTGGAAAGACAAATGGAAGCAGCTGACATGAGCACCGAATAGTCCTTTGGACATATCTTGAGCTAGAAAAATCAAAATTACTTGATTCTTGTGGCATTGGAAAGATGACTTAATGAGGAACATTTCATATGTTTTGAAAAAATTCAAATTTCAAACAGAAGGCCGGCATAATTGACATGCAATTTGATGGACTGACACAGAGAAGAAAATCAACTCACATGAGCACCGAATGGTGTTTTGGCCATATCTTAAGATAGAGATATCCAAATGCTTTGATTCTTAATGTTTTTGAAAGAGTATTCAAATATTCAGATCTTTCATGTTTTGAAGAAATTCAAATTTCAAACGGAAGGCTGAAAGAATTATCATTCAATTTGGTGAACTGACACAAGAAAGAAAAATCAAGTCACATGAGCACCGAATGGTGTTTTGGCCATATCTTGAGCTACAGATATCCCAATGACTTGATTCTTGATGCGTTGGAAAGCTTATTCAAATGTCCAGATATTTTATGTTTTTTAGATTTTCAAATTTCAAACGAAACATTGACAAAAATGGTAGACAAAATTATGGTTTTTATGGTGGGCAGAAAATGTGGAGATGGTGTCTTCACTTGATTAAGTTCATCTCATTTGCCTATAAAAGGAGCCCTTCTCCCATGCATTTAGCAAGAGCAAGAGAAGTATCTATCAAGCAAAGAAACAAGAGAAATATCAAGTTTAGAGAGCTTTTATATTCTTTATCTACTCTTTGAAGAGAGTTTTACTTTTGTTGTAAAAATTTACTTTGTTCTTGTATTGTGGTGAGAGTGAGATCTTCTTGTAAAGGATAAAAGTTATCCTTGAGAAAACTCTTTCCTTGGTGAGTTTGTTCATCAAGAAGAACTCTTGGTGTGGTGTTATCAAGAGTTGAAGGAAGTTGCCTTGGTGAGGTTGTTCATCCAGAAGAACTCTTGGTGTGGTGTTATCAAGGGTTGAAGGAAGTTGCCTTGGTGAGGTTGTTCATCAAGAAGAACTCTTGGTGTGGTGTCATCAAGGGTTGAAGGAAAAAGTCTTGGTGAGGTTGTTCATCAAGCAAGTTGTAAAGATTTCTACAACTTAGTAGAAAGCCTAGCTTGTGGAGCTAGGAGCCCGTGGACGTAGGCAAGGTTTGCCGAACCACGTAAATTGAGTTTGCACTCTCTCTATCTCTTTCCTCTTTATATTTACTTGTACTTGTGATTGTTCTTTATTTGCCATTCTCTTGATTGCATTCTATTTTCATCTTGTTCACCTTTGTTGTCAAAAAAAAGATTTAACTAATTTTGATCTTTCAAGAAAAGTTTTCTAATTCCGTATTGATAAATAAAAACCCAATTCACCCCCCCTCTTGGGTTGCCATACCTGGGTCAACAAGTGGTATCAGAGCAAGGTTGCTCAATTTTTAAATCTTAATCGATTTTTGAGCTATGGCAACTTTTAATTCAACTTCATATGTTGAGGGACTTTCTATCTCTAGACCTCCATTTTTTAATGGAAGTGATTACTATTATTGGAAAACTAGAATGAGTATTTTCTTGAAATCTTTTGATTATGATTTGTGGTCTATTGTTTTGGAAGGACCTTTTATTCCTACCAAAAATGAAAATGGGGAATGCATGCTTAAAGAACCTAAAGAGTTTAGTGAAGATGATAAAAAGAAATTGAGTTTGAATGCTAAAGCTATGAATGTGTTATATTGTGCTCTAGATAGAAATGAGTTTAATAGAATATCTACTTGTTCTACGGCACAAGAAATATGGCACACACTTGAAGTAACTCATGAAGGAACCAGTCAAGTTAAAGAATCCAAAATTAGTATGCTAGTTCATAGTTATGAGCTTTTTAAGATGAAATCGGATGAATCAATTTCTGAAATGTTTACTAGATTTACGGATATTATTAATAGTTTGAAATCTCGTGGTAAATCTTATTCTAATGTTGAAATGGTGAGAAAGATTCTTAGGTGTCTACCAAAATCTTGGGAGCCAAAGGTGACGGCAATTCAAGAAGCAAAGGACCTCAACAAACTACCATTAGAAGAACTTATGGGTTCTCTCATGACTCATGAAATCACCTTGAAGAAGAATGAAGAAGAAGATTGCAAAATGGTAAACATGTGCCTCATGGCTTTAAGAGAAAATGAGATAAGTATTCTAAACCATGATCCTAAGCTTTCATATGATGAATTACTTGAAGCATTCCAAAATTTACATGTGCAAGTTGATAAGCAAAATTCAAAAATCAATACTTTCAAAAAGAAGTCAAAAATCATGTTATCTCAATTAGAAGAGGTGGTAGAAATAAATGAAGCTTTAGAAAATGAACATGAAATTTTAAAGCAAAAAGATTTTGAAAGTTTGGAAAGTCAAATACATTTATTAAAAACTGAAAATGACATTTTAAAACAAAAGGATTTTGATAAATTGGAGAAAGAAAATGTTATTTTGGAAAAGGAAAATAATGACTTAAGAAATATTGTTGATAGTTTTACTAAAAGTACAAAAAAATTTGAATTCTATGTTACAAAACCAAAGGTGTGTTTTTGATAAAAAAGGGTTAGGATATAAAACTCATAAAAATCAAAAGTATTTTAAAAACTATTTTGTTCATGCATCTTCTAGGAATAATCCTAATCATTCATGTACTTGTTGTGGAAGAAAAGGACACAAAGTGCATTCTTGCTATATTAAGAGAAATCCTAATTTGAAACAAATATGGGTGCCAAAAAGTACCATAACTAACCCCCAAGGACCCAAGAACATTTGGGTACCAAAAAGTCGCTCTTTTAATGTTGATTATAGAAACAAAGGAATGGCAAACACAAGTGGTACTTAGATAGTGGATGCTAAAGGCATATGACCGGAGATGCCTCCAAGTTCTCAAGATTAATCATGAAGAAAGGAGGATATGTGACCTTCGGTGATAATGCCAAAGGAAGGGTAATCGGACATGGTGATATTGGTAACCCTTCTTCACTATTATTAAAGATGTTTTGCTTGTTTATGGTTTAAAACATGATTTGATTAGCATTAGTCAATTGTGTGATAAAGGGTATTTTGTTGCTTTTGAGCCTAATAGATGTGTGATTAAGGATGTTAGTAA
Organism: Boswellia sacra; assembly: GCA_013180625.2. Taxonomy (NCBI): domain Eukaryota; kingdom Viridiplantae; phylum Streptophyta; class Magnoliopsida; order Sapindales; family Burseraceae; genus Boswellia; species Boswellia sacra. The sequence goes on along the minus strand of SNVD02008076.1, from coordinate 3,878 downwards.
CAATAAGACATTATTTGTATGGTAATAGATGTGGTAACATTTATACAATTAATACTGATGTTAATGATCATGTAGAAAATTGTTTCATTGTTAATCATGATACTTGGTTATGGCATAGAAGGTAAGGTCATGCTAGCATGGACACAATTTCAAAAATTTCTAAAAATGATTTAGTTGATGGTCTTCCAAAAATAAAATTTGAAAAGGATAAGATTTGTGATGCTTGTCAATTTGGAAAACAAGTGAGAACTTCTTTTAACAAAAGAAATTTATTTCAACAAATAAACCTCTACAATTACTTCATTTGGATTTATTTTGACCATCAAGAACTCAAAGCCTTGGTGGAAAGTATTATGTTTTGTTATTGTGGATGATTATTCAAGATTCACTTGGGTATTATTCTTGAAAACTAAAAATGAGGCCATACAAGCTTTCAATTGCCTCCCCCTCTCCCCCCTCCCCCAAAAGAGTCCAAAATCAAAAAGGATATTCTATTGTGTCCATTAAGAGTGATCATGGTGGTGAAGTAGACAATGTTGCATTTGAAAATCTTTGTGATGAAAATGGTTTTGAACATAATTTTTTTGCACTTAGAACTCCACAACAAAATGGTATTGTTGAGAAGAAAAATAGGACTATCCAAGAAATGGCTAGGACCATGTGACTTGAAAATAATTTGGCAAAATATTTTTGGGCCGAAGCCGTTAATACCGCATGCTTTATAATCAATAGAGTCCATATTAGAGCTTTAATAAAGAAAACTCCTTATGAACTTTGGAAAGGAAGAAAACCCAACATTGGATTTTTTAAAGTTTTTTGGATGTAAATGTTTTATTTTAAATACTAAGGATAACCTTGGAAAATTTGATGCAAAAGCCGATGTTGAAATTTTTGTGGGCTACTCCAACCATAGTAAAGCATATAGAGTTTTTAACAAAGACTCTTACTATTGAAGAATCTATGCATGTTGAATTTGATGAAACTAATGTGATTTCTTCAAAGAATTTAGATGATGATATTGTTGAGATAGAAAGGCAAATCAAGGAATCAAGACTTGATGAAAAGAGTCAAGATGAATTACAACTTCAACAAGAAAAGCTGAGGAAGTAAATGATTCTTCCCAATAATTACCAAAGGAATGGAGGTATGCAAAAGCTCACCCTAAAGATCTTATTATTGGTGAACCATCACAAGGTATGAGAACTAGATCTCTTTTAGGAACTTTTGTAAGCATTTGGCATTTGTCTCTCAATTGAACCAAAAATATCTAAGAAGCCGAAAATGAAGAAAGTTTGGATGTTTGGCCTATCAAGAAGCAATTAAACCATTTGAAGAAATCAAGTTTGGGAATTAGTCCCTAGACCCAAAAATCATTCTATTATCGGGACTAAAATGGATTTAGAAAAACAGAGATGAAAATGGCACCATATTAGAAACAAAGCTAGACTTGTTTGCTCAAGGATACAATCAAGAAGAAGGTATTGATATGAGGAAACCTTTGCACCGGTTGCTAGATTAGAATACATTTAGAATTTGTGGTGCATTGCATGTATAAACAAAAAAACAAATGTTTTTAAAAAAAAAAAAACTTATACAACTGGATGTCACAAAGCGCATTTTTAAATGGTTTAAAGTAATGGAGGAAGGTTATATGTAGAGCAACCTCTTGGTTTCAAAATCATGATTTTTCAAACCATGTTTTCAAACTCAAAAAGGTACTTTATGGCTTGAAACAAGCACCAAGAGCATGGTATGATAGATTAAGCAAATTTCTCATTGATAATGGTTTCGAAATGAAAAAAGTTGATACTACTCTTTTTGTTAAAACAAAAAATGATGATGTATTAATTGTTCAAATCTATGTTGATGATATTATATTTGGTGCTACTAATGTCTCTATGTGTGAGGAATTTTCTAAGTGCATGCAACAAGAATTGAAATGAGCTTAATGGGAGAATTAAATTTCTTCCTTGGACTTCAAATCAAGCAATCAATAGATGAGATCTTCATAAATCAAGCTAAATACACAAGAGATCTTCTCAAGAAGTTTGGCATGGATAATTCAAGAACATATAACACACCTATGGGTACATTAACCAAGCTTGACAAAGATGAGAAAGGAAAAGATGTTGAGTTAAAAAAATATCGAGGTATGATTGGCTCTCTTTTGTATTTAACTGCTAGTAGACCTGATATTATATTGAGTGTGTGTATGTGTGCTAGATTTCAATCTTGTCCAAAGGAATATCACCTTAAGGCTGTCAAAAGGATATTTAGATATCTTCTTGGAACCATAAATCTAGGTCTTTGGTATCCTAAGTGTGATAATTTGATCTAATTAGTTATTCCGATGCGGACTTTGCTGGAAGTCTTCTTGATAGAAAGAGCACTAGTGGCTCTTGCCATTTTCTAGGACATGCATTAGTCTCATGGTTTAGTAGAAAACAAATTCTGTTGCCTTATCAACCGCGGAAGCCGAGTATATTGCAGTAGGAAGTTGTTGTGCACAATCTCTTTGGATGAAACAAATTTTAAAAGATTATGGGGTGGTATTTGATCATATTCCCATCAAATGTGACAATACAAGTGCCATCAACATTTCAAAAAATCTCATACAACACTCTAGGACTAAGCATATAGAGATTAGACATAATTTTATTAGAGATCATGTGCAAAAAGGTAATATTTCTTTAGAATTTGTTCCCAACGAGAAACAATTAGCCGATATATTTACTAAACCCCTTAGTCAAGATAGATTTAGCATAATTAGAAGAGAATTAGGCATGTTGGATATGTCTTAATTTTGCTTTAATATGATAGCATATGTTCAGGGGGAGAATATATTTAGGGGGAGTAGTTAATTTGATTACATTTTTTTTTTTTGATGATAACAAAAGGGGGAGAAATAGTTGGATTGCTTATATTCATAACAAGTGCCATTCCTTTTGCTTATTGTTGATTTTATTTTCATTCTTGATTTTAGATTATATTTTAAGGCAATCAATGGTTTGTCATCATCAAAAAGGGGGAGATTGTTAGCCCTAAGGCTACATGATAATTTTGATGATAACAATACACATGGATTAATTGAGATTTACTAACATGTTTATTTATGTGCAAGAGTAAGATCATTGAAATAATTTTAAAATCAGAAGAGGCTTATTAAAATGAAGTGTTGAAGCTAAGGAGAAGACTACATGTTAAAGGCACCAAAGTTTAAGAACAAGGATTGACTCAAGGAATGTGACACATGAGCAATGTTCAATCAATTGGTCATATATATCTCTACAAATATCCAAATGACGTGATTCTGGAGCCTTTGGAAAGCTTACTCAATTTATAACATTTTATATGTTTTAATGAAATTCAAATTTCAAGTGCAAGGTTGTCCAAATCATCATGCAAGTTGAAAGACAAATGGAAGCAGTTGACATGAGCACCGAATACTCCTTTGGACATATCTTGAGCTAGAAAAATCAAAATGACTTGATTCTTGTGGCATTAGAAAGATGACTTAATGGGGTACATTTCATATTTTTTGAAGAAATTCAAATTTCAAATGGAAGGCCGACATAATTGACATGCAATTCGGTGGACTGACACAGAGAAGAAAAATCAACTGACATGAGCACCCGAATGTTGTTTTGGCCATATCTTAAGATAGAGATATCCAAATGCTTTGATTCTTAATGTTTTGGAAAGCTTATTCAAATATGCAAATCTTTTATGTTTGAAGAAATTCAAATTTCAAACGAAAGGCTGACAGAATTATCATTCAATTTGGTGGACTGACACAAGAAAGAAAAATCAAGTCACATGAGCACCGAATGGTATTTTGGCCATATCTTGAGATACAGATATCCAAATGACTTGATTCT
>SNVD02008074.1:0-31276 GCA_013180625.2 Boswellia sacra | reverse complement strand
CTTAAATAATCCGAACTTGTGTGATTATTGCTTAGATCAACCTATCTTTCTCATCGTAATGCTTCTATTGAATTAAACTTAGAGAGCTTGTTCTAGGTTGTTTAATGGATAGAGATTAAATAAAGAGCTTGTTTTATTAACAACAAAGTAAGGAAAGATTGTGATAACAGAGCTTGTTGTTATCTACGGTTGATAACTTCAATGCTGTAATTGGATGACAATTCTACGATTAATTGCAAATCCATATCTTGTGGTAGAGAAGGATCCCTTAACCAGATTTCTTTCATGTGTATTACTCTCAATGATTTAACTTTGCATGTATTGATTCTTCATTGCTTTCGATTTGAGTGTAGTTAACAAGCAGACAAAAACCCCCTAATTTATGTCTGTTTTCACGCCTTTGTCGATATAAACAAATTCAATTAGAATCAATCCTCGTGGGAACGATATCTTACTCATCACTTTATTACTTGTGCGACTAGTATACTTGCTAGTTTCGAACGCATCAGTTTGTATGGGAAACAATGGAGGGTGTCATTCAGCTCCTCATTAGTGAAGAAATCAAAGTTGTTGGAGCTAGTACACAGTGATGTATGCGGACCTCTCGAAGTCGAGTCCTTAGGCGGTAAAAGGTATTTCTTGACCTTCATTGATGATGCATCTCGGAAAGTGTGGGTGTATTTCCTCAGGACGAATGATGAAGTTCGGGAGAAGTTCAAGGAGTTTCACGCCATGGTAGAACGTGAAACGGGTAAGAAATTAAAATGCCTCCGATCAGATAATGGAGGCGAGTATACCTCCCGAGAGTTCAATGCTTACTGTCGGAGATATGGCATTCGACATGAAAGAACGGTCCCATGCACACCACAGCACAATGGAGTGACCAAAAGGATGAATCGAACCATCATGGAACGGGTCAGGAGCATGCTCAGATTGGCTAAGTTACCCAAGCCATTCTGGGGGGAAGCAGTTCGTACCGCCTATTACTTAATCAATAGAACACCATCGGTGCCACTGAACTTCGAGATTCCAGAAAAGGTATGGTCTCATAAAAAGCCCTCCTACAATCATTTGAAAGTGTTTGGTTGTTTAGCCTTCGTACATGTATCCAAGGAGCTCAGACAGAAGCTCGATGCAAGAACTGTTTCATGTATCTTCATCGGTTATGGAGATGAAGAATTCAGATACAGATTATGGGATCCCAAAGAAAAGAAAGTCATCCGGAGTAGAGATGTCGTATTCCATGAAGACCAAACATATGAAGACGCTGAAAAGACAACAATATCTATAAATCCCACTAGCAGTGCCCCAGATATTGTTGCAGATTCTACCTCAGCATCAAATACCACAGGAAATGACGAGGAACCAGAAGAAATTCTAGAAGCAGATCAGGAGGAGGAAAACGAAGAGATTGCTGAGCCGGGGGAGCCACAATCACCTGTAGAAGCTGCTGTACCTCCTGGAAATGAAGAACCTCAGCTACGACGATCTGAGCGAGGTCGGGTTCCGTCGAGGAGATATCTGAAATCAGAGTATACACTACTTACTGATGAGGGGGAGCCAGAAAGCTTTCGTGAAGCATTATCTCATCCAGATAAAGACCGATGGCTGCATGCAATGCAAGATGAGATGAATTCCCTAGAGAAGAACAAAACTTATGAACTGGTCGAGCTCCTAGATGGAAAGAAGGCACTGAAGAACAAGTGGGTATTCAAGCTCAAGAAAGATGGAACAGGAAAGGTGATGAAACATAAAGCCCAGTTGGTGGTAAAAGGATTCCTTCAGCAGAAAGGAATTGACTTTGACGAGATCTTCTCACCGGTAGTAAAAATATCCTCAATCCGCGTCATCATTGGATTGACCACAAGTCTTGATTTGGAGCTTGAACAGATGGATGTGAAGACAGCATTTCTTCATGGAGACTTGCATAAAGAAATCTATTTGGAGCAGCCAGAAAGATTCGAGGTTCAAGAAAAAGAACACCTCGTGTGCAAGCTCAAAAAGAGCTTGTATGGCCTCAAACAAGCACCAAGGCAATGGTACAAGAAGTTTGACTCCTTCATGATGAGTCATGGGTACAAAAGAACCGCTGCAGACCAATGCGTCTACTTTCAGAAACTTCCAAGTGGAGACTTTGTTGCACTCATGTTATATATAGACGACATGTTGATCGTCGGAAAAGATGCAACAAAAATAATGCAGCTGAAGAAGGAACTATAAAAAACCTTCGGTATGAAGGACTTGGGACCAGCTCAGCAAATCTTAGGGATGCACATTCGTCGAGACAGGAAACTGAAGAAATTATGGCTGTCTCAGGAGAAATATATTGAACGGGTGATTCAAAGGTTCAACACGGATGGTGCCAAGCCAGTTAGTGTACCACTGGCTAATCATTTCAAGCTGAGCAAGAGATTATGTCCCTCATCCAAGAAAGAGATAGAGGACATGGCATCGATGCCCTATTCTTCTGCTATAGGAAGTTTGATGTATGCCATGGTGTGTACAAGGCCAGATATTGCTCATGCTGTAGGAGTCGTGAGCAGATTTCTTTCCAATCCAGGGAAAGAACATTGGGAGGCAGTCAAGTGGATTCTCAGATACCTAAAAGGTACCACGAAGATATGCTTGTGTTACGGGGAGCTGATCCAATCTTGGAAGGCTATACAGATTCAGATATGACCGGAGATCCTGACAGTAGGAAATCTACATCAGGTTTTGTTTACACTTTTGCAGGGGGAGCTGTGTCATGGTAGTCAAGACTACAGAAGTGTTTTGCGCTATCCACGATAGAGGCAGAATACATTACCGTAGCGGAAGCTGGAAAAGAAATGTTGTGGTTGAAGCAGTTTCTCCAAGAACTTGGGATCAAGCAAAAGGAGTACAAAGTACACTGTGACAGTCAAAGTGCTCTAGATTTGAGCAAGAATTCAGTGTACCATTCTCGAACGAAACATATCGATATTCGCTATCATTGGATACGTGAGGTGATGGACAAGCAACTGTTAAAACTAGTGAAGATCTATACTAAAAAGAATCCAGTCGACATGTTAACAAAAGTAGTCACTAGAGACAAGCTAGAACTATGCAGAGACATAGTTGGACTAGAAGCGATCTGATTACTTTTGTAGTTATCCCCTTTCACATGGGATGGAGGGGGAGAATTGATGAGCTTCTGGAAGGTCCCTCCCATGTCAAAGGGAGGCTACCTACCCAGGGGATTGTCAAAGTTAGGCACCTCCAATGGAGGTAGTCAAAGTTAGATGGCCTAACTTGTTTGAAATTATATGCAGAATTTTCCCCATAAATATGGGACGAATTCTGCCTTGTTTGTAATTCAGAGTGACTCCAGAGAGAGTTAAGATTCCAGATTCAGAGAGTTCTGAGAGTGTGAGAGAGCCAGGAGAGCTCCAGGATTAATTTAGGGGAGTTTTTGTGTAAATCTTGTATATGAATTTTCTCTGTTAACACAAGTTAATTTTCTTCCAAATTCTGTTCTGAGTTTGCATTGCATCCCCAACAAGAATTAATAGATGTTAATGTAAAGTTTAAAATTTATTAATGTATATGATAAGTTGAATAAATAATTAAGATGCATTATATTTCGATTAATAGAATGAAAGTTAATAAAGTGAATTTATTATTGAAATAAAAAAAAATCTACTTAACAGATAATTTGCTTGAAATCATGAATACGACTAAATGCGCACAAGGCAACATAATCCTATGCAATCGTATCAGACTTCTTAAGCTATGGACTTGTCATACAAATTGTGTTTTAATGGACCATAATTCAGTGAAGTTTTTCCAGGTTAAGTACAGAAAAAGATCATATATCCTCAAACATAAAATTTTGTGCATCACTTGAAACAAAGCCTCGTCCAATTCAAGATCATCTTATTACTTAAAACATGAATTAAATTTTACTCTAATTAAGAAGTGAGGAATGCATACAAATTAATTTTTGGTCAAGTGATGCATATGAGTAATAAACCTCACTCCAATTATATAATTTTCAAAGCTTATAATCGGTGTTTAAAATCAGATGGAAAGTTCTTTTTCATTATTCATTCCTATACGAAAGGTACTTTCTGACTAATTTATGTATGATAAATTATAAGAATTTATAAGGGCATTAGGAAGAATTGGCGGAATCTGGATAAGAATTATAAGAAAATAATAATTTTAATTTATAATTTATATTGACGAGTAGTTAGGTATTTCAATATTTTCAGCTATTTGGAAGAGAAAAAAAATGATAAAATTTTACTTTTTGTATTCAGATAATTTCGTCTAAAAACAAGTAATTAAATTGTAAAACAAACCGTTCAAATTTTGTGAACCTTTTAAATTGAATGGATTCAGATATAAGTGATTAAAACAAACAATTCTAAGATGAATCAAATTTAAAGGTTATTAATAAAACTTTTTCCAGCTATGCTTTACCGTATCTCATGACGAAGCGCCTCATCGGAAGAATTTTCTCCTGAATACATTTTAAATAAAGACACAAAATCGAGGAAGATGTGATCGGATTATCTTGTGTTAATGACATTTGGTAAGAATGGCAATATAAATTCAAGTTGAAAGTCACCCTTGCTTCTCATCTCTGAGACATGAAAGCCAAGTTGTCTCTTGAAGCTACAATGCTACTCTTTACTTTCAAATATCATCTCCAAGTTTTTCACTCTAAACAAGAACTATCAATCCAACAATGAAAGAAGCGACAAAGAATTTGAGTCTTATACTGATCGGATTAGTGGCTTTCTGGAATTTTACACCCATGGCAGATGCATCCTTGTATGTGCTATATCTTTCTCTCCATCTGAAACTTTCATGCAAATTATGTATATGTTGTCGTGGAAACTGTATATATCTGATTTTCTTTACTGAATCACAGGGACAATAAGTCCAAGAGGATGCATGGTTGTAGGAGATCAATCAAGGAAATTAGTAAGTTGCATATTTATTAATTGATCATTAGAGATGTATATATAATGAGTATTTCTGAATTTTTTTCTGAAATTAATGTTATTGCAGTTTTAGAAAGAAAAAATGGGTTAAAGAAAAAAGATAAAATTGGTTGAGACTCGAGCAGTAGTTGTTAGGTAATTGCTTGAACAATCACTGGAACGCTGCCAAAGGTTGATGCCAGTGGAATCTGCTTTGCATTCCCAAAACCAGCCCTTGATCCTCCTGTTCCTGCATACACCACGTTAGGAGTCCTTTTTTCATCAGGAATTCCAGACGTGTGGAATTGTAAAAAGAAGAAAATGCACCCAATGTTGAATTTGACTAATTATCAATCTAATCTTCTTACATGTGCTTGAGGTTTTGAATGTACTGTTGGATAATCTTTTCGCTTAAATAGTTGGCAGAAGACTAAGCCGATTCTAATTAACGATCAATTTGAAATATATTTGAACTGCAATTTTATTGATTATGATGTGCGTGCACAATATTGTATGCAGTCATGTTGAGATCTTCATCTGAAAAGTCACTTAAACAGATGGCTGCTCAAGCTAGTAATTAATAAATTGATTATTTATTAGGTGACTCTCACATTCACTAATATTAATTTACATGTTCATCATTAATTATTTGTAATATTTGTTTATTTGATTTTTCTGCCTAGAGTACTCTTGGTTTTCCCCGAAAATTCCCATCTCTTTGAATCAAAAACAAGTAAAGGAAAAAAAATGGAAGCAAAATCAAAGAAACTAGTAAACAATGTGCTGTCTATCTGACGAAGGATGGAAGAAAAATAACGGATGCAATTCAGATTGCCCAGTGTCAAAGCATTATTCACTTCCACCAACGCAGCACTCTCTATTTGTCTTCACGTATTTATCTTATTGTTTTCTCTTTTGACTTTTACTTCATCTACTCCAATAATATTTCTCTTCTTTCGAGTGCTTTATTTTATTCAAAATTTTTATTTGAATTAAAATGTTATTTTTTATTTAAATGATGGTAAATTTTAATTGAAACAAAGGTGTAACTATTCCCATTCCCCTCCACTCCAATAAAATCAATCTACCTCATGCAAATTTTAAATGTAGATCATAAATAGTATAAGCCATTAAAGAAAACTTACATCTCTTCTATGTGGCAGACATAGATAGAAGTGCTTTTTCTTTTATGGGGCCGAGCTATGAAAAATAAATCATAAATTAAGTAAAAAATATCTATCGATAAATAAAATCAAGGGATATTAACAATTTACCCTCTGAGATTAAGCGAAAATACAAATTCCAATTTGCAAGATTTGAAATTACAAATTACCCCCTGATTTTTGAATTTTGACGTTAAGTTAAACGGAGTAAGGGTATTATTGAAAATAAAACTCATGCGATAAAATTAAGGGATATTTAACAATTTACCCCCTGAGGTTAAACAAAAATACAAATTCCCCCCTCCAGAGGATAAAAATAATTAAAAAATCAGGATGAAAACGATAATAATAATTAAAAATATTTAAAACTTTATTAAATAAATAATAAAAAGTAAATTTGAACAAAATTGAACCCACCATTTAATCCGAGATTTAATTAACAAACCCAAATTGGGCTGTGGCGAGTTCCAGTAGAGGAGAGAGAGGAGGAATTGGTGACGGAAGCAATTTCGTCAATGAAGAGAAGGAAACGACGATCGTGGGGGTGATAATTCGTGTCATGTGTGTCAACCCATTTAATTGTTCGTGATAAGAAATGAAAAGCGGATTCGACATGGTTATTAAATGTGTCACCCACGTCTTGTAATCGTGTTTACTTAATTGTTTAATCTAATTATGCATAGTATATTATATTCTATATATTTTTATCAATTAAAATTATTTTTAGAATATAAATAACTGTTAGTATAACAAAATTATTAAAATCATTACAATTTACTCTTATGTAAATTAATTTACTTTATAATATAAAATTTTCAGTTTCATAAAATATATGTTATAATAAGGTAAAAATTATATCATTAAATGAGCTTTCATGTTAATGATTGACAAGATATATTTAATTATTCCTACCATTAAACTGGTTTGGGTGTCATGATTCAAATTGCCACCTCTAGACAATGGCAGTGTGGGGGAAAGATCTGGTGAAGCACTAGGGAGAGGTGGTAGAGATTGCTGGTAGAGGGGAGACAGAGAAGGAGACAGAGGAAAAAAGAAAGGTAAGGGTATTTAGGTGATTTTAGAAAAGTGAGGGAAGATGTTTGTATTTATATAAGGATGTTTTGGTCGAATAGCATATATTATCCTCTCACTCATTTTTTTTCACTTAATTTACTATCGAAATTCAAAAATAAGAGTATAATTTGCAATTTCAAAATGTACAGAAAGAATTTGTATTTTTGCTTAATCTAAAAGGGTAAATTGTTAATATCAAATTACTGAACATGAGGTTATTTTGATAAAATTGCGAAAAAAATTCTCTTTCCTCCTTTTCTGTTTAATTTAACGTCAAAATTCAAAAATCAGGGGACAATTTATAATTTCAAATCTTGTAAGGGGGACTTTGTATTTTCAATTAACCCCAAGGGTAAATTTTAATATCCCTAAAATCATATAAAGTGGAAGTTGATTTTGCGGAACTGTCAATTGAAGGTTTCAATTTTGGAACTTGACAATTTGTCAATTGTACAACAATAAAGGCGTGTAAGTAGGGATGACAAAATCTGGGGCCGGTATCAATTGTAAACTTCAGTCCCGGAAAATTTCCTGGAATTTTTTTGTCGGGTCCGGGGTCGGGTTACCCCGGGCGGAGCCGGGTTTTGAAATAACCCGGGATTAAAACCCGGGTTGTGAAATTTTTTTTTTTAATTTTGATTTGTCTTTCTAAAATATATATGTGTATGTAGCAAGCAAATTTTGGTGTGAAATGGGCTGTGGCCCAGTGGTGTCATATCATGCATTTTGCTTCATAGGTACCGAGTTCAAATCTTTGCAATGCATTTTCCTTCATTATTTATTTAAACAGGTAATATATTTATATATTGTACCCAAAAGGCCACAAAGTGGCTTTGGCCCAGTGGTGTTTTGCCTTATGTTGTCCATGGCGGATCAGGTTCAAGTCTTTCCAATTGTAACTTCTTTAATTTATTTTACAAAGATGATTTTGGGATGACTCATATCGCTAATTGCGCATACAAAGTAGATTGCTGCCTCCTTAGGGATGACTCAAATTCAATGGTGCTAGAAGCCTAAAAATTAGGGATTTACAAGATTATAAATGACAAATGAGGTATATAACTTTTTAATTTAGTTGGCTGAGCTGAATTGGGCTTTGATTTGGACTGTGTTGTCTTGTTGGGCTTTTATAAATTGTTTTAGTAAAATAGTTTATGGGTTTAGGTGTTATATTTAAGAATGAAAACTTTATGAATTAAATTGATATTGTTTTATAATTTTTAACGTACCCCGGGTTTAATTCCAGGTCCTCGGCCCCGGCCTTCCCACCCCGGCCCCGGCCCCACCCTCGGCCGGGGCAGAAATTTTCTCCCCGACTCCGGCCAAATTCCCCAGTTTTCCTGGTTATTATCCGGCCCCGGACGTCCGGATTTTCCGGATCCCCGGCCCCGGCCGGGTCAAATTGCCATCCCTACGTGTAAGAGAAAAAAAAAAACCCATAAAAAATCCTTAATTAAAATATCTTTATTGAAGGTTTCAATTTTGGAACTTCACAATTTGTCAACTGTACAACAATAAAGGCGTGTAAGAGAAAAAAAAAACCCATAAAAAATCCTTAATTATAATATCTTTACATACTTTCCTATTTGTTTAATATGAGATACAATTTATTACTCTAATAAGAAATTTATTTTATAAGAAATTCTCATTTAATTAGGAAGTATTATTTTTCTATTTAAAAAACAATTAATTAATTAAATATAATAAAAAAAATAGATTCATCAATTTAAGATATCAATTTTATCTTTATATAAATTTAGTTATAAAAAGTATGGAGAGACCAAAAGAGTAAAATGCAATGTATTATGCATATTTAATAAAACATTTAAAAGGAAATTTAGAAATTTAATAATTACTTTTATATTTGGTGGGGCCGGCCCTCCTAGGCCTAAAGTAGAGTAAGGTCCGTCTGTCTTCCCTACTACTGCTTACAATAATCTTATAATTAGTTTAATGTGCTCCAGCAACTCAAATAATTATATCTAAGGCTTTTTCAATTAATTTAGTGTTACTTAACACTTACAAATTAAATTAAAAAAAATGAAGTCACGTAATGCTTATCGTCTGTGTTGTTGTGTGATAAAATGTACACAAAAATTGACTTTTAAAAAATGTGTGTTATTAATTAGTTTTTTATGACATGTAGTCATACAAGTAGGGATAGCAATTTGGCTCAAAACATGCGAATACAATACAAATTCAACAGAAGAACGACACGCTACAATAAATAGGTCGAATTTGTATTGAGGATGCTCAACACGCCAATCTGTTTAATGACACGAATAATTATAAATATATAAATTTTTACCTGCTTACAAATATATATTATAAAACTAAAAATTTTATATTATAAAGTAAATTAATTTACATAATAGTAAATTATGATTATTTTAATAATTTTTTTAATATTAACAACTATTTATATTGTAAAAATAATTTTAATTGATATAAATATATAGAATATAATATATTATGTATAATTAAGTTAAATAATTAAGTATATTATGTTAATTAAATATGACTGATTATAATACGTGAAGGACACATTTAATAATCATGTTGAATTCATGTTTCATGTTTGGATACAAATAATTAAATGGGTCAACACGCGTGACATGAATTGATACCCGTACAGGCTACCCTCTTCATGAAATGTATGTTTATTAATTTTTATAATATTCTTTGCATGTATATTAAAAACAAATCTTTTGCTATATATACATAATAAGTTATGTGTTTTCTTTTTGAAAAAATTAAATAGATGACCCTATATTTTGGCATAATATTCAAATAACCTCGGTTTTTAAAAAATTAGTATAGATGACTCTCACTTTTGAGAAATTGTAACATCGAAAATTGGTATAGATGACTCTCACTTTTGAAAAATTGTGTCTAATGACCCCACTGTTATTTAATTATATTAATTTGGATGAAATAATATTGAAATAACTTTAATATCCTTTAAATAAATTTTTAAAAATTAGTAGGTGTGGGGATTGAAACCCAGGACGTTAATCTCACCCTGATTACCACGCTAACGCCTAATTCATCTCATATTCTTAAATTTTTTATTTAGTAGACATTGATTTTAAAAATAAAAACAAAACCCATCTTTCTTGATCATGCCGCCTCCTCAGAGCCGCCTCCTTCTCTCCTTCACAGTTTCACATTGCCATAACCCATAGCTGATCGTCCTCTCTCTCTCTCTCAAAAGGCCAAATTAGATCTCCTCTTTGCGGCTCCCTTTTCTCGATTCGAATTAGATATACTCCATACGATTCCTTCTCTTTCTAACAGCATCACCAATACTCAATTAGATCTTGCGCCACCATCACCCATCACTCAACCTGTGCCATTGCCAACGCCGCTGTTTAGATCGTGTGCCACCACATAAATGGTAGTTGGGTTTTTGAAAAGGGTGTGAAGAAGGCTTGGGCATGGGAGTTATGTTTTGGTGACAAGGATGTTAAGGGCGCTTCGATTTGGCAGTTAGGTTTCAGCTGGTTGTAGTGTTTTGAGTTTGGAGGAATCATTGTTCATTCTTTTGTTTGCTGATTTTTTTTTTTTAACTTTAAAGAGCTTAAGAAAAGTTGTTCTGGTTTGAGACTCTAAGTAGCTTTTTAAGAGAATTTTCCTTCAGGATTTTAATAGTTGTAAATTGGCTTCATAGGAATTCAATGGTTATAAACTGTTCATTATCAACCACCCCATCTTCATCGTCCTCCTGATTTGCTTAATTAGGTGCATATGGGTGTTTGATGTATAGGTTCTACAGTTGCGTTCTCTTCATATGTATAGGGTATTTGGTGACTTCTTTGAGTTTGGGGATTTTATGGATTTTGAATTGGGATTGGAATTAAAACATTTAAAATTATGATATTGCCGGTTATGTCGTAGCTTGTTAAATTTTCACGCAGTTAACGAAGAATTTTCTAATTAATGCTTGCTTTGAAGTTGAGTTTTAAATTGAGTAATCTGGTTTTGGATTTTAAGGAGTTTGATTTGGAAAAGAATTAAAAAACATTGTGGATTAGATTTTCTAATTTAAGAATTGATAGACAAATAAAAGTATTAGAGCTAATTTATCTTAAAACGATATTTTATTTTAATGTTTAATTAAGTTGCTATCCTTTCATTTGTAGGTCTACAAAATTTAGATTAATAGTGACGGATAGTGTTGTTATTTGGGTCTACATTTATAACTTTAACTCAATATTTTAACGTAGAGTTATTTTTGTTTATTTTTTAAAAAGTGAGATTATCTATGATATTAGATCAAAATATAGGGTAATTTGTGAATTTTCTTTTGTTAATTAGTTGTACGAATCGAATTAAATTTCAAATTCAAAATTCATATTTTAATTTTTGTACCTCCTATTCCTATAGCCACCCAAGCCTTTCTCTCACTTTAGAGGAGGGGATTTATAGTATGCGGGTAAATAATGAGCTATAAATTAGGGTAGGGGCCCAAGCCTTTCTCTCACTTTAGAGGAGGGGACTTGTAGTATGCGGGTAAATAATGAGCTATAAATTAGGGTAGGGGCCCAATCTCAAATTTCTCTTTTTAGGAATTTTTATGCTTCTTCCATTTAACAACAAGGGTGGGTGGAGGTGGGGGGACTTGGCTGGGCTGCAGCCCATCAATGGTTTTGACGATTAATAATAATAATAATAATAATATAAAAATATTTGTAATAATTTTGGCAAAAATTTATGTACCAAATACTACTAAGTTCTCTCATAAATTTCTTTTATAATCTGGCTTCGAAAAAAAAATCAGCCCAATGTATATATAATAACTAAAAATGAATGACCTATCGTCTATCAATAAAAAAATCATGTAACACAATTGTCTTAAAAGTTTCTTTAATAACTTTAACCATCAAAGAATGAGATATTTGACATAATTAATTAAAATATTAACGGTAAATAAATTGCAATTCATCCATAATTTTTATTTAATTATTACGTAATTAAGAAAAAATGTTTATTTCATAAAATATACAAGAACAATAAAATGATTTTAGCGTGATCTTCATTTGGTGTGATCATGATCATTAAAACACAAGTGATGCATGCAAGCTACATTAATTTTTCAACATGATCTTCATGAGCTGGTAGTTGATGAATTATTTTCATTTTCATATATCTACTCACCTCTCTTTATGCTTTTGCTAAATAAAATACAACTTTGGCTCTGCTTTAAAATTAAGCATAAAAGCTTTCTGTTAGCATTGAATTAGCAATTGAGCTTTCTATTACCACCATTTTTGTTAATTTGAACAATGGGCAGTTCCTTGCAGCAAGAATTTGACAGCATGAGACAGAGCTTATTCGATGAGGTCAATTTGTTCAATTTTTTTAATTTTTATTAATTAGAACATATGATTAATTGAATTTGAAACATATGAAACTTTGTAGGGAATTCTTGATGATGAATTCAATCAGCTAGAAAGTCTAGCGGATGAGTCAAATCCCAACTTTATGGAGGAGATGGTGAACACGTACTTTGAGCAAGCTAATCAAATTATAACTGCTATTGAGGAAAATGAAATGTAAATTTTTAGAATTATAGGAGCTTAACTTCAAATTGTCTCTTTGAAATTTTCTTTATCATTCAATTTGTTTATTTATTAACATACTTTTATTTTTTTAATTAATTTGTATTTATAGGGAGGAAACCATGTTTGCCTTTAAGAAGTTGGATGTCGACCTTCACAAGCTTGAAGGGAGCAGTGCCAGGTAATATTTTCATTTAAAATGTTAATATTCATAATCTTCAAAATAATAATTGTGTAAATTAATTTGAATTTTCAGAATTGGTGCCAAGAATGTGAAGAATGAAACAACCGGACTGATTAAATGTTTCAAGCAAAAGGATATTGATGGGTAATTATAAATTTATGAAATCTTTTTTTTAATTCCTCCTATTTCTTAAAAAATATAATTTTTGTTAAACAGAACAAAGGCTGCTCTTGCTAAACTGAAAACTGAGAAAGAGACTCTCAAAATTAAGCTTGACGATTACTTTGAGGTATTATTATTAATTATCTTCCTGCTTAATTAATTAATTGAATTATTATTTATAAACGTATTAGAATCAAATAATAACTTATCTCTTTTCCTTGTTTGTTAATTAGCAGCTTCTGAAACGACTGAATCAGGAATCGCGCGTGCATGCAAATCCAAATCCAAATCCGTAACGAGAGCATCGGCAAACTCTTAATTACCAAATCCACCATTTTCAATTAACTAATAAACAAATCAAAATCAAATAAAACGTATGTTATGCTTTAAATTTAGGTTATTAAGTTCTAATTTAATAAGGTGGATTTTAGTTTCTGATGTAATAAAATTTAGTTTATAATTACATTATTATCAAAAGAAATAGTGTTTCCTTGTCATCAATGAAATAAATAGACAAGCAATTGAAAAGCCAAATACACCCAAAAAAAAAAAAAAATCTAAGTAACTAACTGGAAATACTATCATCCTTATATTTGAGCATTGCCAGATTGATTTCATTTTTTCATTCATCTCTTTACTTATTGTGAACTATTCAAGTAAAACAACTATTTGAAAAAGCAAATTATAAACCGGCCATATAAAACTATTCTTAAATTTGTAAGAGCTACAGACCTTTCTAGCAGTAACATATCTGAAGAAATTCCTATAGAAGTGTCAAATTTTAGAGTCTAATAGTCATTGAATCTGTCATAAAATTCTTTTATTGGAAGAGTTCTTCAAAGTATTGTTGCTATGACATAGTTAGAATCTCTTGAATTATCTGAAAACCAACTTTAATGTGAAATCCCATATATTATTTAAAATTTGACATTTTTCGTTATCCCATTTGTATAATCCCTCGACTTCCACTTCCTAACCATCGTTCTGTGTCTCTGTCTGCCGATGAAAATGAAGTGAATTGGTTCTGTATATGTAAGCTTGGCACTTGGATTTATGGTTAGTTTTTAATTTGGAGGGTAATGGTTCGATCCCTTGCTACTGGATGACCGACGATGAATAGGAATAATGTTGAAAAAGTCAGCTTTGAATTAATTAAATTGATTATAATTAGCCATCCACCATCCAACAATATATATATATATTCATTTAATAAGAAATGAAGAATAAATTAAAAACTTTTTTTTTTTGGCATTAATGAATGCTGTTGATTAACTGAATAAGGTGGATTTCATTGAAAATGATCGGTTTAGTACACTTGAATTTCTATGAGTAAAATAATGCTATCCAAAATTTGTATATATCAAGATGAGTGGTAGAGCGGTGAAATAAAGAAAAAAAATCAATAAATAAGTAATAATTGAAAATGAATGATTTTTCAATAAAAGAATTATGTGACATCAACTTATATATAAACAATTGTACACGTAAGACTACTCCCTCACTTGATTCTGTAACAAATTTCAACCATTGAATACTTAGTTATTTGGTATCGATATTTTTTAAAATTTTAGAAATAAATAAATACTGTATATAAAGTTCACTTATAATTTCCACTAATTAATCTAGCTAGATCATTTTTTAAAAATGTTTATTTCACAAAATTTAGAAGAAGAATAAAATGTTTTTAGCTCTTCATTTTGTGTGATCATAATTATTAAAACTCAAGTGACGCATGCTGAGTTGTATTAATTTTTCAACATAATCTTCATGAGCTGGTAGCTTATTATTTCATCTTCATATCTACTCACTTCTGCCACATAAAAAGAGAACTCTAGCTCTGCTCTAAAATAGTTGAAACAGCTTTTGATTCGTCACCATTTTCATTGATTTCAACAATGGGTAGTTCCTTGCAACAACACTGACAAAATGGTTTTTATATATATAGAATGGATTTAATTATTAATGTCATAAAAATCTCACGATAAAAATTCTTTATGAAATTGTTGTTTATAATGATATAATTCAATGATAAACTGCAATATAAGTTATCATTGTCGATAAATTCATCAATTCTAATGTATTTCACTTAAAGAATTTGCTAAAAGACCATTCACAAAGTTATAATAAAACATCCTGCTAATTGCTTCCTTCTTCCCACACGATACACTTTTACGAGCAAAAACTATAATTTAATTCACATAAATCATATTCTTTTCATATACTATACGGATTAAAGGTAATAATATTTTTTTTTCATAATTTCAACGGTATTACTTTATCAAAGTTTTGCTGTACATATATGTTAACACTCAACAATGACTCCAATGAAAAAAATTTACTAGGATTGCCTAGTGGTGGCAGGTAGCTAGCTGTAGGACGTAACCATGAAAACAAAAGCAGGGGAAAATGTTCTTTTGAACCCCATTTGAGGGAATTTTTCTTTTTAGCCTCCCTCCAAAATATTTTCAGCATACTAGCCACCACTGTAAAGCCCATTAGCAAAAGCCTAGCCCATCAATTATCTTAGCCCAGCCTTAAGTCATTTTTTTTTTAATTTTTCATGCAATTATATAAAGCAATAATTAGGAATTATTAGAAACAAAAAAAAATCTAGAATAGAAGACAGAGGGGGAGACGGGAGAGAAGGAAGGAAAGCAAGAGAAAATTTTGATTTTTTCTAAGGAATTTGAAGATTTTAAGGTAATTTCTTCATCTCTTCATTTAATTAGATTATATAATTTCAATCCTATCTCTAGATCAATATTAGGAGGAGGTTATTTGATATTTGGAGATGTAATAGAGAGAGAAACTAGAGAGAGAAATGAGATTTCCATGCTTATTTAAGCTTCAATTTCTTGTATTTTGAAGGAATTGAAGTTTTGATGATAATTATGGGAAATTAGGGATTCTGTGAACAGTACAAATTTCGAAAATTATAGCAGTCTGTTGGATTTGAATTTAATTCTGAAATTTATATATGTTAAAATAGACATCTTAAGGAATTGTTTAAAGTTGGATTCACTGAAAAATGTGGAGTATGCAATTTATTATGAATTTTCGAAGTTTACTGTTCACTACTAGAAATTCAGTTTTTCTGCAGAAAATCAGTATTGGGCAAGTTAATTAAGGTATCTAGAGGTCTTCGAAAATTATGAAATTTGGGATATGAGTTTGTATGTATGTCTAGTTTAAATCTGGAAAGTTTAGTGATTTTATGAATTTAGTACAAATTATCATGTATTTTGGAATAGGGAGAGGTCAGATTTGGAAGGGAATTTACAGAATTTATGTATCTGGAAAAATGAAGGATTTGAGGGATCAAATGAACACAGAATGCTATGCAATTTGATATGATATTAGGTATGTATGTGTAGAAGACCTTTATAAAATATTAGACCATTTGGATGAGTGAATTAATTATTAAAAATCGGAGAACCAGAATTGGTCAGTTTAAGAAATGTGAAAATGGAAGTAATTAAGAGAATTAGTATGTTATTGGTGAGATTGTGGTTTTGTGCAATTAAAGAACTTTATTTGGCTTTTCCTTTAGGTGAGACTACGGTTCCTAATCCATACCGGGATCCGATCGCGGAAGAGGTTGCCACACAAGTTAATCCACAAGATTGTGAGTGGGAAAAACATACATTTTTACCAATAATTGAATTATAATTTATAAATTTCTATTTTTATTATAATTGTTAGCGAAACTTTATTATATTAGTAAACAGATATTCCTTTATTCTTGTATGAAGCATATTTCATGGTTTATCAAATTTTATCTATGTTGTTATTAGAAAGAATTGTTTAATGTTTTAGAGATTTAAAAGTACAGAATTGAATTTTTATGTTTTACTAAGCTAGTACCCAATTCATTCAGATAGTGAAAGTATAGAGGTCTTTGGGACCCATTCAGGCACACATAGAGGCTTTGGGCCAGGTGTGATCTGGATGTTTAGCCCTTTGGGGGCAGCTCTGCGCATGCGTAGGATCAGTATAGAGATATCTTGGCCTGAGCGATCCTAGCCCCGCCAGGTCATGATCAGTCAGATTAGTTTGGGTACTTGATTAGTGAAACTGTAATGATTTAGAAATTTTAAAATGCGAAATGAGTTTTACGGGAATTAGAACCTTAATACGGTTATCAAATTGAATTTTGAATACAAGTGGAAATGCCTTAGAATATTTTTATATCAAAAATTTGATTTTTGTGAAAGGCATATGGATTATTTAAAGATTAGCTCGTTTTTGTATCTTTTAGAAGCAGTTTTCTAATCACTGTTAGTAAAGCAGAATTTTTAGTTAATTACTTGTTATGATGTATTATTTTATCTTATGCAAATTTTTATCTATTTTAATGACTCTATCCCACTCACTGAGTTTATACTCACCCTATTTTTTTTAAAAACCATTTTTCCCAGGAGATTGCAGTGTTCAGTCGGAACGCCAGTAGCTGCTTGAGGTTGGCCATTTGATGATGTTTTGAGAGCTTTCTTTTTTATATCTTATTGTATTATCGTAGATGGTTTTCTTGCATATGTAAATATTTTGATATCGTATATGTATCAAAGATTTGTTTTAGTTTCTTTTAGACATTTTTGTTTATTCAATCATGTTTGAGTTTTTAAACTTATATTTAAAATTTTTGGTTGTAAACTTTTTGAATCGAAATTAATCATATTTGAGGCCGGAGGCCATATTTTCTTCTAAAGACTGTTTTGGAGATACAATTATTTTAATAGATGGACTTAAGGTCCCGAAAAGGAAGTTAGTGGTTATATAAATATTTTGGAAGTGTTGAATTTTGTGTACTTGGCAGGGGGATTAGTCTAAAATACAGGGGAAACTCTGCCAAAATTTTTCATAAATTAGCATATTTTAAAAAGTCAAATTTTCTTAGTACAGTTTTAGGCACGATTCGCCCGTGTTAGCTAGGGGCGGGTCGTGTCAACCACCCTCCGAAATTATAAATAACCCTTTTTGGTTATTAGGCACAATAACCTTCCCCTTCCCTCCCAAGTCTTATTCAAATCACAAGAACTCACCACCCCTGTTTCGATTTCTCTACAAGAAATTATTATAGACACAACTATTGTAAATATGAAACAAGATCAAATTCTTAATTAATAGATGGTTAAGTTGATACAATTTTAATACAATTATTATATTTTTTTTACTTATATTAATAATATTATTTTATTATTTTATTTACTATATGATGTTTTATTGCTCATAAATTCCCCCTGGCCCCCCCCCCCCCCACAAAAAAAAAGTTTAATCCTGCATCCGCCACTGTCAACGTCATAATTTTATCATTTGTTAATTATATATAGTGATTCTTAAAAATCTACTCCCCCCCCACAAAAAAAAAGTTTAATCCTGCATCCGCCACTGTCAACGTCATAATTTTATCATTTGTTAATTATATATAGTGATTCTTAAAAATCTACTACTCTGATATAGTTTAGGACAATTATTTTTATTTTCGAAGATAATTGACCAGTGATAGGAGTAGGTGTGCAATCATGTTTGTTCATTTAGAAGCTTCCTTTAGGGAGATGCAAGTTAGAATGTTAACTATTAATTTGTGGTACTTTTAGATCATTGATCTTAAAAAGAGTCGTAACTTAGCATTTTCTCTTCTCAAAGTCTATTGCACCAAATATATATATATATCTATATATTTATATTACAAAATATAAATTTGAATGATCATAAAGTCAAGAGTTTTACATTGAACGAGAGTGAGAGATTCTTTGAAAACATTGAAGAAATTACACTTTTTGCCCATAACAAATATATAAACTTAGAAAATGTTTTGGAGTTTAAGGAAATTAAACGCCCCTTTTTCTTTTTGTGGGCCTTAATATGGAAAGAGCTAATCAGCTAAATATGCGTTGGTCTTTAATAAACAAAACGTACTAATTGTATTTTAGTCTTTAATGAAAAAGACTTAAAAGTGAGAAAACATTAATGGTACAATATTATATTTGCCATGTTTTATAAAATCCTTAAGATATGAGGAAAATTGAGATGAAAAGAGAATCCAAGAACTTATTACAAGCATTCAAAATCTGCCTAATGTAACATTAGCTAATGCTACAAAATATATTTGTGGCATTGTTTCATATTAATATTGATTTCCATAAAAGCACTTTTCAAAGAACAATCAACGAATAATATCGCTCTCTGTATACTTCTCAACTCACCATGTCCTTGAACTTCAAGTTAAATTTTGTTGAGCATCGATTGGTCATTAACAGCCAATAAACCCTTGATGAAGACTTGACATGACGATCACATCCCAGTTTGTATTTTCAATGCGTCCGAAAGACTCAGGCGGAGCCACCCTTAGGCCCAAGTCGCCGCCAAACTTAATTTTAAATATATATTTATTAATGTTGATTTTAAATAAATGACCCTCTTTATCTCCTGTTTTCTTTTAAGGTATAAATTGAGGAATTTCAAAATTTGCAATTAGAGGCTTTGACTAAATCTTGCAGTCTGTCCATTCTTCTTTTACATTATGAGTGATTTTTTTTTTCTTCAAAATATTAAACTTACAATATTATTGATTTTCCTTCTTTTATATTTCTCTCCCTCTCTCTCTCTCTCTCACACACGCGCACACACACACACACAAAAATTTTTTTACCTAAACACTGAATCCATTTGTTTAAAAGTAGTTCTAGTTATACTACCAACCTAAACAACTAAAACTATATAACCTAATGTGATATAAATTCAATGGATGGATAACAATGAAAAGAAAATTTAAAAATTTCTAATAAAGAAAGTAAAATTCACCTATCTAATAATTTTATGTCAAGTTAAACTGTATGGGTTTGATTGTTTAAGTTGTTTGCACATTTAAAATTATTCTTTATTTAAACCCCTCTTTCTTTCTCTTATATAATAATTTTTCAATAAGATAAGAAAAAATTTAATTTGTTTACATTAAAAAAAAGGATGGGCCTTTTGAGTTTTTTAATATATTATTTCTTTGTTTATTATTAATTTGGTAGGAAATATTGACGATTGTCATCTCATACTTTATCTGCCTCTTAAATGCAATATAATATTAGTTTGAATCCTTGGATTAGACAAAGAAACCAAAAAAATGAAAAGAGTAAATTCAACTTATTAGATGCTTTCAACTTGTTTGAAAATCTTAATTAGATTCTTTTTAAGTATTTAGTGCTTTATTTGTTATAATTATTAGCTTTAATCTGCTTTAGAAATTTAGATAATTTAATTATAGGTGGATAAATTTTTGATTTGTTATTAAAATTTTCTAGAAGTACCATTGGTTAGTATTTCAATAACAAAAATAATGCTAAAATTACTTTTTATTGGTAATTATAGTTTTGAATATTTATATATTTGTTGAACTTAACATTTTATTATATTTGGAGTCCCTGCAGTTCAAATCCTTGCTGCACTTTTGGGCCAAAACCCTAATGTCGAGCGATCCTGAATCATACACTTCACATGTGGCTGCTATTGGTTCTTACCATATCCATCGCTCAAGTGATAAAATTGTTAGCCCTAAGGCTACATGATAATTTTGATGATAACAATACACATTGATTAATTGAGATTTACTAACATGTTTATTTATGAGCAAGACTAAGATCATTGAAATAATTATAAAATCAAGAAGAGGCTTATTAAAATGAAGTGTTGAAGCTAAGGAGAAGACTACATGTTAAAGGCACCAAAGTTTAAGAACAAGGTTTGATTCAAGGAATGTGACACATGAGTAATATTTAATCAGTTGGTCATATATTTCTCTACAAATGTCTAAATGATGTCATTCTTGAGCCTTTGGAAAGCTTACTCAATTTATAACATTTTATATGTTTTAAAAAAATTCAAATTTCAAGTGTAAGGTCGTCCAAATTATCATGCAAATTGAAAGACAAATAGAAACAGCTGACATGAGCACTGAATACTCTTTTGGACATATCTTGAGCTATAAATATTCAAATCACTTAATTCTTTTGGAATTGGAAAGCTGACTTAATGAGGCACATTTCATATGTTTTGAATAAATTCAAATTTCAAATGGAAGGCTGACATAATTGACATGCAATTCGGTGGACTGACACAAGGAAGAAAAATCAACTCACATAAGCACCGAATGGTTGTTTAGCCATATCTTAAGATAGAGACATCCAAAATTCTTTGATTCTTAATGTTTTGGAAAGCTTATTCAAATATTCAGATCTTTTATGTTTTTAAGAAATTCAAATTTCAAACGAAATGCTGACAGAATTATCATTCAATTCGGTGGACTGACACAAGGAAGAAAAATCAAGTCACATGAGCACCAAATGGTGTTTTGGCCATATCTTGAGCTACAAATATCTAAATGGCTTGATTCTTGATGCGTTGGAAAGCTTATTCAATGTACTGATCTTTTATGTTTTTCAGATTTTCAAATTTCAAACTAAACATTGACAAAAATGGCAGACAAAATTACAATTTTTATGGTAGGCAGAAAATTTGGAGATGATGTCTTCACTTGATTAAGTTCATCTCATTTGCCTATAAAAGGAGCCCTTCTCCCATGCATTCAGCAAGTGAAGAGAAGCATCTATCAAACAAAAAAATAAGAGAAATATCAAGTTTAGAGAGCTTTTATATTCTTTATCTACTCTTTGAAGAGAGTTATACTTTTGTTGTAAAAATTATCTTTGTTCTTGTATTGTGGTGAGAGTGAGATATGATTGTAAAGGATAATAGTTATCCTTGAGAGAACTCTTGTTGTGTGTTAGCAAGAGTTGAAGGAAGTTGCCTTGGTGAGGTTGTTCATCAAGAAGAACTCTTGGTGTGGTGTTATCAAGGGTTGAAGGAAGTTGCCTTGGTGAGGTTGTTCATCAAGAAGAACTCTTGGTGTGGTGTTATCAAGGGTTGAAGGAAGTTGCCTTGGTGAGGTTGTTCATCAAGAAGAACTCTTGGTGTGGTGTTATCAAGAGTTGAAGGAAGTTGCCTTGGTGAGGTTGTTCATCAAGAAGAACTCTTGGTGTGGTGTTATCAAGAGTTGGAAGAAAAAGTCTTGGTGAGGTTGTTCATCAAGCAAGTTGTAAAGATTTCTACAACTTAGTGGAAAGCCTAGCTTGTGGAGCTAGGAGCCCGTGGACGTAGGCAAGGTTTGCCGAACCACGTACATCGAGTTTGCACTCTCTCTATCCCTATCCTCTTTACATTTACTTGCACTTGTGATTGTTCATTATTATTATTCTCTTGATTACATATTTGATAACTTTCTAATTTCATCTTCTTCACCTTCATTCTCAAAGAAAGAGTAAACTAATTTTGATCTTTCAAGAAAAGTTTTACAAATCCGTTTTGATAAATAAAAACCCAATTCACCCCCCTCTTGGGTTGCCATACCTGGGTCAACAAAAATTACTGAAACAATCAAATATAAGAGTGGAGATTTGAATCTAGGTGGAATTTATTAATTTTAGAAGGCCGGAAACGTAAATGCAAGAGAGGAGTGAGTTACTTCTAAACATGAAAATTGAAAAACGAAGATGAAAAACCGAAAACAATCCTGTAGATAGGGACGTGGCCTTGGAGGATGGATTTGGAGTTAGCAGAGGAGCAATAGGCGGCCTTGGAGCTACAACGGCCTTGGAGCTAGAGTAGCGGAGTGAAGAACATTGAATGGGGAAGAGTTAGCGACATAGGAGAAGCGGCGGATGAGTTGCTTCATTAAGAGAAGAGGGAAGAAAAAAAATTTGGTGAAAAATGTTAAGTGTTCGAAAGAGGGAAAGAGGAGAAAGGGTTTGAGATCTTTTGTGTTTTTTAGTTTTTAATTGAAACATATGTGTCACTTGAAAAAATTATGACAAGAAAATTTACACATACTCCCAGAACAGTGACACATATAAATTTATCTTGGTTTGACTAGGTCATAAATGTCACTTTCCTAGAAACTGACATAAACTAAGTGACACAAAAGACTAGTTTTCTTGTAGTGAACTAAAATTAAGATAGATCATATTCATTTGTTTGATGATATCGATGTGTTCAATGCATAACCTTGGGGCCAAAAATGCTTTGATATGAAATTAAATAGCATGAGGAAGAACATTCAGGATCAACTTAGCAAGTGGAATGCTAAGAAATTGAAGAAGAGCACACACAAAAAGCAGTATAACTTACATGGTTTTCCATATGCATTTCAGGTTAATGGGTTGTATAGTTTTCCCTTTTGTTGTCCTTTGTTTAATATCTTACAGCCTAAGTACATCTTCTTTCTATGTAATAGGTGTGGGTTTATGAGATATTTGATCAATGTAATCCTAGACTGGCAGCAGCCAAAAACTATCGTAAAAGCACTTTTACGATGATCATGAACTGCCATAAAAGCAACCGCAATAAAAGCTTTAACGACGGTTTTTGTCTGTTGCTAAAAGATTTTTACTGCGGTTTGGGTGTTCGATGTAAAAATGAATGATGAAATAAGATTGGTATCTACCATACCTTTTCGAGGCAGTTTTAAACCGTCGTATATATTTTTCCTTTTACGACGACCACAAAGCCACCATAAAAAGTTTGGAAATCGCCATAAAACATTTTCACAAAACCGTTGTAAAAGGTGTGAAAACTACTGCAAATAGTTTTACATATGTTTACAAAACCTGACATAAATTGGCCAATAAATTGTCGTAAATAGTTCCCCGAAATTTTTTGCGACGATCAAAAAACTGTCGTAAAAGGGTTTTTTTTTTAAGGTAATTGTTTTGCTGTTTAATATTATATATTGTCTAAAGATTAAGTAACCTGTCTCAAAAAAATGTTTTGGTATGCTTCTTCAATCATTAAATGAATATAATGAAATCAAATCAAATATGAAGACATGTCACATAAAAAGTTTAACCATAACCTAAACAAGCCAAACATAACTCAATCATAATCAACATAGTTCAACATCATGTAATCAAATAGTTAATCAACATCTCAGTTATATTGTTCATCAACCTCTACATAACTCAATCATCTGATCAGTAAGCCACAAAACTTGGCAAACAACCAGCAAGAATAAATTTGTAACCAAGATTATAATCATTAAGTAACATTATGTATTTTAAAACAAATTGTTTAATTTCATTTATATACCTATCCGTTCTCTTGCTTTGATTCACGATCTGTGACATTGTTTGGTCCATGACTATCATATTGGAAACGACTATGATGTCCACTTGAAGCATCTAGGACCTATTTAGAAAAAAAACATGAAACATAAGTTAAAAATAAGAGTCAACTGAAACTACATTTTCAACTTTAAAAATAAGTAAATACCAATCTTGTAGCATGCTACTCTGCAAATTCTGGAAACCTCTTCTGCAGGAAGGAAACGACTTTATTACACATCATTTTTATGTTGTTGTGATCTTGTTTCAAGTTGTTGTGTGCTTCATTCAAGTTTTTGTGTGCTTCCTTCAAGTTGTTGTGTTATTGTCGCAAAGTACCCAACTCTTCCCTCAAGTGAATATCCGATGAGCTGCTACCTTGAACGTCAGTCGGAGATGGACCACAACCATATGTCCGGGCATAGCCATGATGATCAGGTCCCATTACATTGCCACATACTTCTTCTCTCACTTATTGAGTTTGCTAGTCTTGTAGAAATTAGGACAAACCTTCATTAAATTTACTTTACAACATAATGAGAAGAAATAACAACTTAATAAAGATAATGTATTAAGCAAAAATTAATTTACAGATAGAGGATGAATAAATAAGTTCAAAAGATTAAAGAACTTACACTTATTTATGTACTTTCATCATCACCTATTTCCCCATTACTTTTTGTTCTTGTCTTGACGAAGACACTAATGCGATCATTTTGCTCTCCATTTCTTATAATCTAAACAAAAAAATAATAGAAATAAAATAATACAACTAGTAAAGAGATATAAGTAGATCTTAATAACCAACAAGTAAAGAGCATATAAACAAACAAATGTAACTTATCCCCTTTTGTTTCTGGGCAAACGACGTGCGGCCTGTTTGACGAAGTGGAACTTGTTGTGCTCGTTTACCTTATTCTTCTCTGCAGCTTCTTATAATATAAACAATGTTAACAACAATTATATTATATGAATTACAATATAAATACAAACAAATAAGAAATCCAAACTTCTTTTATTATGTTAGGCATATACTTTAGCCTGTTCTGTTCCCCAATAAGCTACAAGAATAGTCCACTGATCTGGTTGAACTCTAGGAGGAGTGAATTTTGACCAGTCCTTATCTGTATCGTATTTTTTGTAGTAATCCGTCTTTTCATGAGCTTTCCAATCCTACTAAAGGTTCCCAATATGTTGTAAACAATGAGGTCTATACTCATCAGGAACATCTGTATTATCCTGCAAAAACAAATTACAATAGATTAATGGAAGTAAAAATACATATACATGTAACCTATGAATTTCTTAAGCATGAATTACCTTCACTTCTTTCCAGATGGCATCCAAAAGATGTGATGGCATATTTTGCCATTGAGTACAAGTCAATAGAGCGATGTTGCCATTTTTGGCTATGATTCCAAGTTGGGTGGTTAATTTTCCTTTGTTTGTGTTTATTGGTTGCCATTGAAAGTTAAATTGAATATGTAACCTCTGGCCTGTACCCTACTCACGAATAGTACGAGCTGCTCCACGTCCTTTAACAACACTTGATGTACCACCTGTATCTATAAAAACAACCTTAAATTTAAAAAAATAAAAATAAACATGTATATACCTTCATTATTCGTTTGAGTTTGGGAAGATGTTGCTGATTGTCGTCGAACTTCTACTTTCGATTGTATTATACTCTCCATAGAGGTGTCTCTTGGTCTCTTTGGCGGCATAGTTATCTATTTAAAAAACATTCACAGTCGAAGAATGCTAATATATTTTCTTAAGTTCTGTGATGATTAAAATATACATATAATAAAGAATTATAATCCATACAAGTTCAATTCAACAAACTATATATTTCATCCATAAAACGTAATGGGTACACATGGATGAGGGGAAATCACATAAGTAGACAAAAGAAGAATGCCCCTAAAACAAAAGCCATATAAAAAATCACGTAATCAATAACAACATGCCGAACAAAGTACTATCAATCAACATCATCCATATGATCATCATTGTCTTCTCGATTAATGATCATTGTTATTCCCTTAACTCCTTGCTTAACCTATTGAACATCTTTCTCATGAAAATAACCTCTTTCATCTAGTTCTTGCTGTGTATATAGCTCAACTTGTGGCACTATGTTCCCAATAGATGAATTTTTGGAATTAAGATCAAATGTGTCTCTTGTTGATATTCTAAGAACAACATGCCAATCTTCATCTATAGGATCTTAAATATAACAAACTTGCTCTACCAAAATGAAAGGTTCATCATCAACACTGTTATCTTTGTATAATAGATAATTAAAATTAAACATTGTGAAGTCAAACCCATCACACTTCTTTCTAGTCTGATTTTCAACCCAATCATACTTGAACAACATGAAAGTCATGTCATTGACATATCGAATATGAATTATATCTGTTAACACTCCAAGATATGTTAAAGAGGATTTTGATCTCTTGCGTATCGGCCTCCTGGGTGTGAAATTTGAAGCCGTTGATAACATAAGATTTATAGTGACGTGCACCACATTTAGGGCCATTGGCTAAATTGATAATTTCATCGGACAATGATACATTTGAGATCTCTTGTAAGGAGTGAACCTATGGAAACACATATAGTTAGGAACAAAAATCCTTATAAGCAAAAATATCAACTAAATTTCTAGCACTTACATGATCACGAAACCATTCATGGAATTTTTTGTTATGCTCTTTTTGAATTTCATGAATAGAAGAATGAGGCATTTCATTTTGAAGTTCATTGAGATGCTTTCTACTATAGAAGACATAAGAAAATATTAAATGAGGCTAGGCTTTGCATTTTTCTTGGTCGTGAGGCACTTAATAGTTGAGTGGTCAGTGCACACAATCACCTTATTATCAATCAAATATAGCTGAAATTTTCCGAAAGTAATTAATACCATGCCAAGCAACACCTTTTTTAGTTGTAGCAAAATTGAGTTGATCATCATTGAGGGTGCGACTTGTATAGTAAATGTCATGAAAAACTTTATTTTGTCACTGCATAAGTATTGCAGCTACTGCATAGTCACTTGCATCACACATTAGCTCGAATGTTAATTCCTAATCCGATGCTACTATAATAAGAGTTGTAACCAACTTCTTCTTTAGAGTTTCAAATGCCTACATAGCTGCTATCAAACACAAACAGGTTATTCTGCACAAGTAAATCTCAAAGTGGTTTGGAAATCTTGGTGAAATCCTTAATAAACCTTCTATAAAAACCCGCATGTCCTAAAAAGCTTCTAACCCCTTTACCGATGTTGGTGGTGGCAGTTTTTCAATTGTTTCAATTTTAGCCCTATCAACTTTAATTCCCATGGAAGATATCTTACGGACTAACACTACTCCCTTTTTAATCGTGAAGTGTCATTTTTCCCAATTTAAAATCAAATTAGTTTTCTCACATCGTTTAAGCACTAACCTTAAGTTATTTAAGCATTGGTCAAATGATTTTCCAAAAACTAAAAAATCATCCCTAAACACTTCAATGTTTTTCTCAATCATGTCAAAAAATATGGCCATCATACATCTTTGAAATGTGGCTGGGGCATTACACAACCTAAAGGGCATCCTCCTAAAGGCAAATGTACCATAGGGCAAGTAAATGTGGTTTTCTCTTGGTCTTTAGGTGCTATGGCAATTTGATTGTATATGGACTAGCCATCCAAGTACCAATAAAATTCATGTCCAACCAACATATCTAGCATTTGATCAATCGAAGGTAGAGGGAAGTGGTCCTTCCTAGTCGCTTTGTTCAATTTCCTATAGTCTATGCACATTTGCCACCTAGTAACCATGCAGGTTGGAATGAATTCATTATTTTCATTCTTTGCTACAGTTATCCCTCCCTTTTTAGGTACAACCTGAACCGGACTCACCCATGAGCTGTCCAATATGGGGTAAATTACCCCTACATCTAGCTGCTTTAAGACCTAAGCTCTAACTATCTCTTTCATGGTTGGACTTAGACTTCTTTGTGCACCTATTGATGGTTTGCAATTCTCTTCTATGAGAATTATATGCATACACATTAAAGGACTAATTCCTCTCAAGTCTGAGATAGAATAGCCTATATCTATTTTGTGTTATTTTAACACCCTTAATAGTTTTTCTTCCTCTACACTAGTCAAACTTGATTATATAATAACTAGAAGTATGGATGGCTCCCCAAGGTAGGCATATTTAAGATGACTAGGTAGTTGTTTTAATTCAAGGGTTGGTGGCTTCTCAATTGAATGTAATAGTATACTAGGTCCTTGTCTTAAAAGCTCATAATATTTTCTATTATTTGGCCCAAAAGATTCTGTCCAATTTAAGTACTCAATTACTTCATAATCATCAAACTCATTCAGCAATTAAGAACATGTCAAGCTAGCTTCTAATGCATCCAAAGGTAAATTTTTATGTTTTAATACCATAGAACTCGCCTCATCAATTCGAAAGCAATTTTTAATGTCATCCATATATTTCATGGCATTAAAAACATTAAATATTACCTCTTCTTCTTGAACACGCAGCCTCACCTCACCTTTTTGGACATCAATCAATGCCCTGCCAGTTGCCAAAAATGGTCTGGCCAATATGATTGGTATCTCATTATCCTCCTCCATGTCAAGCACGATGAAATCTACTGGAAAGATGAACTTATCCACCATGACTAGCGCATCTTTAATTACTTCTCTTGGACGCTTGATGGATCTATCGACTAGTTGCAAAGAACCCATAGTAGGACGTGCTTCACCTAGGCCAAGCTTTCTAAAAATAGATGAAGGCATTAGATTTATGCTTGCACCTAAATCACACAATGAATTAGTAAATAAAGAGTCACCAATAGAGCAAGGAATAGAAAAACTCCATGGATCCTTAAGCTTTGGTGGTAGCTTCTTTTGGAATATGGCTTTGCACTATTCAATCAAGGCAATGGTCTCATAATCTTCTAGCTTTCACTTTTTGGATAGTATGTCTTTCATGAATTGGACATAGCTAGACATTTATTCCAAGGCTTCCATAAAAGGTATATTGATGTGTAGCTTCTTAAAGACCTCCAAGAACCCAGAGAATTGCTTATCTAGCTTACTCGTTTGTAGCCTTTAAGGAAAAAAGTCGTTAGGAACTGGTTCTGCAGTAGGCAATGGTGTATTTTGAACCTTGTTTTCATCAGTTTTTATTGTTGGCATGGGGGTGATGGCTGGTTCTTCTTCTTCCTTCTCTTTATTCTTCTTAACCTTTATTGCCTCACCCAATTCTTTACCACTCCTCAAAGTAATAGCTTTGCAATGCTCTTTTGGCTTTACTTCGATCGTGCTAGGTAAGTTATCTTGTAGTCTTTCACCGACAATATTGGTCAGCTAATTTACTTGAGTCTCTAGACTTCTAATTTGAGCTGATTGGTTTTGGAAGTTGTTATTTGTTTCAGTCATGAACTGGTCAATTCTTTTCATGAAGCTTGTTGTGGTTCTTGTCAATTGGGTAAAAACTTCTTCCGGAGATGGTTTCTTTTCTGTTTGAAAGTTTGTAGAGGAGGTTTCGTGGTGTTTCGGTTGCTCCAAAAGAAGTTTGGATGATTTCTCCAACCTAGGTTTTAGGTGTTGCGATAAGGATTGTTCTTAGGATGGTTGTAATCAACATAATTAGCTTCCTCAAACTGTCTTTAGAACAGGTTCCCTTCTTCGATCCTCTCACTATGATGATTTCCTTGACAATACTCACATACAATTGCTGGAACATGTATGGCAGTGGCTATATAGTATGATTTTGTAGACGTTGTCTAGTCAATACAACCATTTATGCTTTCAAAGAGTCAATCTTATCAAGATTGTGAAGTCGAGCTAGCTTTTTGGATACATCTCTATTACCATTCCATTGAAAGTCGTTCATTGCCATCTCCTCAATCAAGTCATATGCTTCATCTTGTGTTTTCTTCATAAAAGCTCTTCCAAAAGCTGCATCTATTAAAGTTCTTGTTAAATGTCCTATTCTTTGTAAAAGGTTTGCACTTGCATCCATTTGGCTAGGCCATGATGAGGACACTTTCTAAGCAGCTCCTTGAACCTCTTCCATGCATCATATAGAGATTCGCCCTCATATTGTGTAAAGTTGGAGATCTTTGTTTGTAGCTTGACTGTCTTTGATGGTGGGAAAAATTTGGCAAGAAATTTATGGGTTAACTCCTCCCAAGTAGTGATAGAATCTATAGGTAAGGAATTCAACCAACTCTAAGCTCCATCTTTTAATAAAAAAGGAAATAAACGCAGTCAAATAGCATCATCTGAAACTTCATTGAGCTTAAATGTTTCACAAATTTCAATAAAATTAGCAATATGAGCTTTAGGATCTTCATTAGGCAACCCACAAAACGCATATGATTGAATCATCTAAAAAGTAGCTGGTTTAATCTCAAAATTTTTTGCTTGAATGGTCGGCTTTCTTATAGCTTGATAAATTCTCGTCACCGTAGGGAGCATGTAATCCATGAGTCTTGGATTAGCTGGAATTATAGCTCTTTCTCTGTTTCCTTCCATATTGTCAACCATCACGTTTGTTTGTTTGGATTTTTGGTGCTTCTCCTTTCTATTCTTTTGACAGGTTCTTTCTATCTCAGAATCCAAAGGCAATAGGTCCTTGTTTCCAAACTTTCGCATGCAACTACCAATATCAAATGAAACAAAACTATAAGTAAAAACTGAAAATAAAAATCCAAACTAAAATCAAGTTATTTAGTTTAATATTAATAAAAACAATCCCCAACAACGGTGCCAAAAAACTTGTTATGAAAAATCTGCAAGTATACAGAATCGAACAAGTAATATAATTATGAATGAGTTATCGTTCCCATGAGGATTGGTTATTAACTACTAAACTTAATATAACTATAATTTTATTTGAATAATCAATGTGAATATCAAATTTAAAGGGATTAACTAACTAATTAACTGAATTAAATACTAAGTAAAGAAATAAGATTTAAACTAAATTGAGATAAGATCAATGGTATTAAACTCTAAGGTATC